>BPTQ01000001.1:138508786-138689118 GCA_019973895.1 Chrysanthemum seticuspe | reverse complement strand
AACTCTATCATTACAAAGTGGAAAAATAGGGTACGTCCTAGAGTTGGTCATTTTTGTGCCATTTACAACAATGCTTTCAAGAATTACGGAAGTGGTGAGAATGACCTCACTGTTTATACACGAGCTTGTGATGAATACCAACTAGTGTGTGGTCATCCGTTTGTTTTGGATTCAGAAAATCCATAGTGAAGAGTCGGTCACCCCAACTATTATCTAGCATAAGTTAGCTCGTAGACATATCGTTATTTACGTGTTTATTAGTGTAGTTTAGTTTAGAGTAACACCGTGAAGGAAGGACGGGTCTTTATCCACTGTATGCCTGATCCACAGTCCGACAGGAGGACGTATTTGCTGTAACTATAAATACCCCTTCCATCCTTGGAAGGGGTGGTGCTTTCTCATTAATCTAACCTTCTCTTTTTGTTTATCTCTCTAGAAACACCCAATCCTCTCTTCCTCTCTCTAAAACCATGGCTTTCTTGTATCATCACCATCCAAGACCACCCGAATCATCATAACACAATATATGTAAGATCCTACAAATGGTACCAGAGACAAGGTTATTGTGTTGTGTTGATTTTTTGTGGTTTTTCGTGTTATGTTTTGAAGCTGTTTTTTACCCAAGTTTTTCGGATCTGAAAATTTATGGTCGGAAAATGGTTTTTTCTATTCGTATGGATAAACTGTTTTTTTAAACTGTTTTATGTAGTCTTTTTGGTCAAAAGAGTCTTGTGCTATCATGGTATCAATATTTGGTCTTGTGTCATTTTTTTTGTCCAAAACAGATATGCATAATACCATTTCTTTGTGACTTTTTTTTGTACCAACAAGTACCGTGTAATATTTGTGGTCATTAGGTCAGTTTTTTCGTGGTCAAAACGGGCTAATATGAAGAGTTTTTAGTTACTCTTCTGGGTTTTGTTGAAGATGGCCGGAATACTTGGTCGGAAAACTCATCGGAAAAAGTCAACGTGGTCAAAACCCTAGTTTTCTACGCATTAGGAGCATCTTCAGTGATATTTTCGCATAACTGTGAAGTTATGCGTAAGGAATGGTTACGCGTAAAAGTCAAAGGGTCAAAACCCTATTCTTACGCATAAGGAGGATCTACAGAGTTATTTACGCATAGCGGTGAAGTTATGCGTAAGGAAATGTTAAGCGTAAGCTTTACGCGTAAGCCTTACGCATAAGGTCTTACGCATAAGTTTTACGCGTATGCTTTACGCGTAAGACCTAGCTTACGCCTAAGACTTTACGCATAAGCAACCAGTTTACGCATAAGGTTGCTAAAAGGTTACGCATAAGAAATGTAAAGAAGAAAGGAGTTACGCGTATACTTTTGTTGGTGCAACAAAGACCTTATGCGTAGACTTGACTAATCTAAGACATGACCACATATACCATATACCAAAAGTCAAACAACTCGACCTCAGTCTCGATACATCACTGGTCCATTTAAAAAAATAAATAAATAAATAAATAAATAAAAAATAAAAAAAAAATCGAGAAGTACTGAAGGTGTAACAACAGATCCGAATCAATAACCTACTCCAACAAATTCAAATCCCATACTATCCTACTCATCCTCTATCTCCATTTCTACTACATCACCTCATCTCCAATCATCTAACTAAAACAAAATTAAATGCAAAAGATCTCTGAAACAGATTCAATTTCAATCTTTCAATAGATTTCTTATGAACCTTCATCATCACGGATCTATAAATGTAAGAAGATTTATCTTCACTTCATTTCCGAACTAGTAAAGAGAAACAAATTAACAATTATGTTATTTGTTTTCTTTGGCTCGTATAATCAAACAAAACATCAAAAGCAAAACAAATATCACTCAAACCTTACCCGAGACCAATTTAAATGATCTTGAAGCCATTTCTCTTTAAAGCCTAGTCGCCTGATGAATCGGAAATGAAAGATATAGGTGGGTTTTTGATTATGTTTGTGGGCTGATTATAATTGAAAGATTCTTGTTGAGTTTGTGATTCAAGTTGATGTTGTGATGATGTTGAGATATGATGAGATGAGTTTAGATTTGTGTTAAAGTTGTTGTTTGGAGAGGAGCGTCTTGAGTGGTAGGCGGACATATCTGTGTGAGAGTGTGATTAGGTTTAGGTCAAGGATTCTTATGACCGGTTGTTGTAGCTTA
Source organism: Chrysanthemum seticuspe (assembly GCA_019973895.1). NCBI lineage: Eukaryota > Viridiplantae > Streptophyta > Magnoliopsida > Asterales > Asteraceae > Chrysanthemum > Chrysanthemum seticuspe. The sequence continues at coordinate 138,686,954 of BPTQ01000001.1, read as the reverse complement.
AATACGGATATGGACCAGGTTATTCATTTAAGTGGATCGGACCTCACTCAATATTGGAACAGTTTTGTTGAAATCTTTTGTGGGCCGACATTCAAAAGCGAAGAGGGAATAGACTGGGCTGACATATACGTTTAAATAAAATGTGGGCTGTGATATTCGTATGATTGATTGAATCTGTGGACCGTGTCTAATATAATCACAAATGTGTTTCCAAATGATTTTTGTTACAAAATATTTGGATACATATTTTATATTGGCTTCACTAGCGGTATTGTTTGGTATGGTATATTTTCACGGAGGGATACAAATTCACGGCTTGAATTAATAATGGGAGAAAAATGACTACGGGATTTTTGTACGGTATTATTGAAGCGAAATTGAAGTGACGTTATCTCCATATGTGGTCATTACTATTAGCCGATGAACCGCTGCATGTTCCCCTAAAACAAATATTCACCGAAACCAAAGTTGTCATAACACTTTCAAGCTGACATTGTTTACGGTTTAGTCTTGATTTTGTAAAATCCCGCGAAAGAAATTATTTCTCGGTTTAAATCATAGACTTGTAAAATCCCGTGACAATGAAAACATCTTGGTAATTGTAAAGTGCATTTCCGGATCTATCTTACGGTTTATTATTGGTCTTGTAAAATCCCACGAAAGAAACTATTTTTCGGTTTAGACCATAGAATTGTAAAATCTCGTGATGATGGAACCATCCTGGAGAGAGGAAAATGTATTTCTGGATCTTATCTGATGCTGGTACTACAGTTTCTACTTCGAAGAAGGGATAAAAGGGTGTACTTCATGAATTGGATGTGTGTTTGGTTCGTCATGGCAGTCTGGTTATTACATGGTTTTACGGGGTTATGTGCTTTTAACCATGGTCAGGATGAAACCATTATCATAGTTCACTTAAAACGTCAAAGGAGGCTAGATTTGAGCTTTTTACCAGAAGATGTGACAACGGGGTTAATTCACTATTATTTATTTGAGTTTGAAGTGAAATATCACGGGCGAGTGTACTTAGTATCTGAAGGTATCGGGGATGGTTGGATGAAGATTCTTCGAGATCCTTGTTCGAGCTTAATCAAAAACAAAGACTTGGAAATCTAGTTATTTTTGGGTGACTTTTCCTTTTCTTTTACCACTTGGGGGAATTGGGCTCTTATCAGCACAAAATAACTATCACTTTAAGGAGTTACGTTGTAGTGCTCAGTGTCACATTCAATTGTGGATTTTCAAGAGGTAATGTACGTCTTATACTTGATGGCTGGTTGGTTGAAGAGTATAGAGTACATAGAGAGTACTTAGAGATGCTAATGGAAATCGGCACCGCTCTTTGTTACATATGTGCAAGTTTAAGTCACGAGTTCGGGTTAGTTTACTTCAGGGTCAAATTCATCATATTGGGTTTTCTCCATCAGCTGTCACGACAAAGAGCCTACTGAATGATAATGGGGTTGATTACAAGTTTGCCAAGAGAGTTGAAAAGAGAGAGATTATGACGTTTGAACACAACAGTTCAAGCTTCGTTCTCTAAAGAAAAGAAAAGTGTACGTTTCAGTGCGCTTTATCTTCAAAAGAAGAGAAATCTTCTTATGACGTTTGAACACAACAGTTCAAGCCTCGTTCCCTAAAGAAAAGAAAAGTGTACGCTTCAGTGCGCTTTATCTTCAAGAAGAAGAGAAATCTTCTCAATTATGACCATTCTCATCAACATGTTTCATGCTTTTTCCATGCGCTTCAGTCATCAAGTGAACCGAACTACCGTTGATTGGTTTCTTATTCCACTTGCTCAACTATAATGACGATGGCGACATCCTGTGCTAATTTTGCGAGGGAGAAGTGTGAATAGAATACATTTGGATGATTTCACTTATTTAGTCAAGAATGGCAACTTCGTCTGCAATTCTTGAGGGGGAGAAGAAGTATGATAATTCTGTATGTTGAGTTATTTCTGAGAATATATGGTCATACGGCTCCTAACTCATGTAAGAACCAAGCTTCTTCTTATCGGGTCATCTTTACATGGAGTTTCTTCTTAGAGCCGTTGGTTGACATCTTCATACGGACTGGTGAGTTTATTGACAAAGTGTTTCCGGTTAATGCTTCACGTACACATCAACATGATGATTCCGAACGATCTCTCTGTTCTTGTTTGATGTGATTGGTGGTTTGGTGTTACCATTTAGTGTGTTCGGTGCGGGCTGATTGCTGATTTCCTTGATGAACATCTTTCTGTTCTTGTTTGATTGGGAGGGATTTTAGTTAAGGGGATTTGCAAGAGGTAAGTTAATTGGGATGTTTTTTGGTGAGATGAAGATGTTAACTATCTAATCCCCAACTGGACAATCTTGAAGAAGGTCGAGTCTACAGTCTATTCTCATGATTAGAAGACTAAAAGACGAGTTGCATTTGATTATCTAAAGACTTCTTCTTAATCTGGGCATTTATCAAACAGATTGTCGGTTTAGGGGAGAGCACTAATTGGGGGAGAGTGAAATGTCGAATTTAATCCCCAATTAGACTTGCTCACAATGTTCTTCAGCAAGTTGATTCTCACAAAAACTTCAAGCGATCTTCTCAAAAGATTTCGAGCATTTGGGCTTACAATGTGTTGCTGATTCTGAAGTGTCAAAACCAGCAAGGGGAAAGAGACACACATCTAAACACAAAGCGAGTAAACTTGATGAACTTAATTCTTCTAAGTGATTGAAGATATCCCGGGAAGACTATTGTCATTACCGCAGAGAAACTCAAGGTTTGACTCATGGTTGGCTTTTAGTGTTATTATTCCAACGACGTGGGGGAATTGATGTAAAAGATAGTTTCTGAAGATGAAAGAGGTACACAAGTACGACATATTCATGGGAGATAAATGTGTAACATGAGGGAGGTGTTATCAGTTATTCTCTCGTTGGGAATGTGTGTACTTCGGATTCTTGAGCTTCATACACATTCATCAGGGACGAAAGATGTGAACATAGGGGAGGTGTTTTTCATTACCCTCATGATGTGTATTTGGGAGAGTTCTTGGGTATTGGTGTACTTCAGGTTCTTGAGCTTCATACACGTTCATCAGGGAAGAAAAATGTGAACATGGGAAGGTGTTCTTCATTCCCCTCATGAAGTGTATTCGGGAGAGTTCTTGAGCATTATTCTAAGAGACGGACTGCATCATTTCAACTACACGGGGGAAATGTTCTCTTGACACCTTTTGGAATGGATCGTTTCAGACTTCAGTGGAAAGGAAATTTGAGAAGATTATTTTAATGTGGGATGATACGTTGCTGTTGTTCTATTGGATGATATAGCCTCGAACGAAGAATCACGGTGATTATTTTTAAAAGGAGCAGCTGGGTTTATGATAATGGTGTGCTTCTTTGTGCACCTGGCTAAAGCAAGCTTGAAATAGAGCTTCGAATCTGCTCAACATAAGGATTTTCGGTTTGGGGGGAAGCTGCCAAAGTCTCACTTTCAGATGGTTCAATTTCTCTCATTCAGGAGCCTTGAAAGCTTTGGTGGTGAAAGTTTTAGGGATGATGACTTCTATCTTCTACGACGTGCTGCTCGATATCCTTATCTCGGTACTCGTATCATCTTCCTTCTTAAACTATATCATCTACTCTATCTTTGTATATATTTATCATAAAAACAAAATACAAAAATATAAAACCAGAAAACCAAATACAAAAATATAAATTCAACAAAAAAAAAAAAGAAAATAGAAAATTATAAAACCAACTAAAACCCATAAAAATCAGAAAATTTAAAAATACCAAAAATATGTTTTTTCCAAGACATGTCTTCTGGTATCGATAACATCTACGGTCTTAGAAATGTCATTCAATAATGGCACGGGACCATAGATGAAGTTCGAGCAGGAGGTGTAAATATTCTTTTCCAAAACATGTCTCAAAATATGGCTTACAGTTATTTCAGACTGTGACCCGCGCTTCAAAAATGGCTTGCAGTTTTTTTTTCAGACTGTAACCCGTGCTTAAACCATGGTTTGCTATTATTTCAGATAGCAACCCGTTCTTCAAGAAAGGAAAGTGCTGCGCTAAACCAATTTTCAAATATTTCATGCACTTATCCTAAATCAAAAATGAGGAAAGTATGTCGAAGGACTGCTGTTCCTACTCAAATGTTTTTCCGTCTATAATTCTTCAGAAAAATATTTGTAGTATTTCAAAATGGTGGAAAATGAGTTGCTATAAAAACAATCAGATTCAGAGTTTTTATAAAATTGAAAACTCAATCAATGACTTCAGCGCTTTTAAACTTTTCAGAAAAATAAGTCATTGATTGAGGGGGAGAATGTTTTCAAATTTACATCATCTAACGGACTTTCTTAATTATCCTACGTGCTTAATTAAAAATATATAATTGCCTATGTTGAAGGACTAGGTTTCTAGGATGTGATTGTTAGGATTAGATGATTAGAGTTTGATGAACACATATTCCCATGCTTTACATGATCTGATTGATATGTTGGATTGACTTTAATTAGTCGATTGTTGTTTGGGTGATGTCGACCACCATATATCTGTATGTGTGTTCACTAACGTATGCAGGTATTTTGGTATAAGAATGTTCCCGATCCGGATCCCACATAATATGATGATTGGATGCCGAAAGGAAAGGGTAACTATATCTTGGGTCGACAAATGAAGAAACGGAGCTTAATCTGACTTCAATGGAGAGTTGGCATAAATGCAACGTAAGAGGTCTCACTGCATCAGCAGATGGTTTTCTTCTAAGTGATCGAAGAAACGGAGCTTAATTTGACCTCAGTTGGCATTAAAATGCAACGTAAGAAGTATCACTGCATCTGCAGATGGTTTTTCTTCCAACCCTCAGCAACAACAACAAAAACTTCTCAACCACCTAACGTATCTTTCTGCAGGATACCATTTTTAAACAATTTTGAAAAATTTGATTAAATTGTTTTGAAAATGGAAAATATTTTTTGAAAATTAATTGGACTTAATTTTGAAAATCACCGGACTTCATTTTTTCAAAAATTAAGTCACTCAATCATCGACTACGGTCATCGATTGAGGGGGAGAGTGATTTTAAATAAAAATATTTTCAAACAATATTTCATCAATCAAGTCCGTTTATGCAAAATAAGTGGTGATCTAAAGATTTAATGTTATGTCATGGTATGATTTTTCTTTAAAACCCAAAGATCTTTCAAAATGAAATTTTTTTCTGTTCTTGTTTGATTGTGAAATTGTTTTATTTTACCTTAAGATCTCTTAAAAATTATCATACCTGACACTAACAATCTTTTAATGTCTAAATCTGCTCCACTATCAGAATTAAATTAATCTGAACACAGTTTTCTCCCATGTTTTTCTAAACCTATTTAAATCACTTGGGATCCAAAATCTCAAAGGATTTGATATTTTTGATCGGGGGAGAAAATGTGATTTAAATATGAAATCTGATAACAGGTGATCGTTTTGATTCAAATTGCAAGTTCTCTCTAATATGTGCTAAACTCTTTCTAATCTCGAGGCACATATTGAGGGGGAGCAAATGGTTTTCTCTATGGCTTTTGTGATCGTGGAAGTGCTTCAAATGAAATCTTGCCTCTATGTGATAAAATGATTTCAAATATCCTATGCACATATTGAGGGGGAGAATTTACCAAGAAAATCAAATGGCTTTTTCTATGAAAATTGTGATCAAAGAAAATATTTCAAAGTACTCTTGCCTCCATGTGCTAAACAATTTCTAAATCATATGCACATGTTGAGGGGGAGGTTTTCTAAATGATCAAAACTATTAAGGTACAAAAGCTTTGATCTCGTATCACAAGTACATTGATTGTTTTTCCAAATGATTTTTCAATTGGTTTCGAGAAGGAAAGAACAATACCAAAAGACCGACCAATTTACTTTATGCATGGTGTTATAAGGATGGTTAGGTTAGGTATTCGTTCCCATGATCCGCCAGAACCTGAGGGATCTACCCATGGACAATCCACTAGATAGTGTAGAGTCCTTAGGTATATTGAAAAAAGGAGAAAAGTGAGATATGGGAAGAGTGCGGACTGAGACTGAGCTAGTACTGGAATAAACCCAACAAGGTTCTAGTAATGAAGTCTCGATAAGCACTGAAGGGGTTGAAGAATAAAAAAGAATTGAATGTGAAAATGGTGAAAAGAAATAGCCCTCCAATAATTCAACCTTAGGGCAGAAACCGGGTTCAATACATATGCTACTGGTGGTTACTCAAGTAACACTAGTATTGAAGACAAGACATCATGGACCCAGTGATGCACTGCACTAAAATTCCCAAGCTACTCAAGTTCCTCTTAAAAGGGCTTGTTTCATTCTCATGGGGAACCGACATTATCTATCGACTTTCTCTTAGAGATGGTTGATATTGAAGAAGGAGACCTTCTCCCTAGTCTCCGACATAGGAAACCAAATGTGCACTATTGAGTCTAGAGCCAAGAGATCATCCACAATATCTCATTAGGACACTAAATTAATGAAGACTCACTGTTTCACACAATGTGGAAAGTGAGAATATATTAAGAGTCCTACGCATTATCCTTGTGGTATTGCCAGAACATCCGAGTGATATTTTAAATATTCACGATGAAGATGGAAATCCTTCTAGAGCCAACATCATACAAGCTCTTGGTGGGTGACATGTGAGATCTTGCAAAAGATCAAACTTGTGACAACTGGATAGAAACGATGGGGCGATTCATTCTTGAATCAACCTTGGTCCAGGAAATGAATTGACGGATTCCTTTGAAAAACCGGTCGTTGTGCTCAAAAACTCTTTTCTTTAGCACATCGACCGTGTACGAATGTTTCAAATTTAAAGGTGTTTATGATTGATAATTGATTTTCATTAAAACCTTCGTTGTATTGCAAAAACAATTTCTATTGAGCGATACACGATTGTTTTTCAAATCTCTTTTCATCAATCAGTGAATCTCTATTTGCTGGTTCACTCACTCCGTGTTGTCTTCTTTGAGACGTTCCGGTTTGAGAACAGCTAGAGCAGCTGCGAAACCCTGTCAAGGAGATTCTTCGGAATTATACCTGATCACAGGCAGTACTTGTACTGATCAACGGGGAACCGTGGGCCGTGTACCTCAATTCAACGAAAGTGGTCAAAGACACTTTCGTGTGTTTTATTGCTAACTGTTGTTTGCAGGTACATTTGGACGGTTGCAGCTGATCAGAATTGAGGAGTCAATCCAAAGCCGCATGCTCACAGCATCCACACTTAATTAAAGAAATCATGACAAGTGCTTATCTACATATCCTGGCTCTGATATTTTTATACTATGCTTCTGCTACGCTGCTGCAAATATCATGAACCAGTAAAAGCTTCCGCTACTCTAATGAAAAGATGTCATGATCCAGAAAGTGTGAGCATGTCGGTCCGAAAGTCACAACTTCACATGATGGCAACACAATAAAGGGTGATCCAGAGATTTACTGTGGCTGATGATCTCAATGAAAGCTCGAAGATCATCATGATGTGGATCAGTTCAAAGACCTCCACTGAAAGTACAAAACTATGCGGACTATGAAGAGTCACTGCTAAAGCACAAAGATTACGAAAGTGAAGAATTGAAGTCTACGAGCTTGGAACTAAAGACAAAGAAAGAATGCTAGGATGCAAAATGTATTTCATGGGGTGACCTCCCTTAGGGGGAGATTGTTAGGATTCAGAAAATCCATAGTGAAGAGTCGGTCACCCCAACTATTATCTAGCATAAGTTAGCTCGTAGACATATCGTTATTTACGTGTTTATTAGTGTAGTTTAGTTTAGAGTAACACCGTGGAGGAAGGACGGGTCTTTACCCACTGTATGCCTGATCCACAGTCCGACAGGAGGACGTATTTGCTGTAACTATAAATACCCCTTCCATCCTTGGAAGGGGTGGTGCTTTCTCATTAATCTAACCTTCTCTTTTTCTTTATCTCTCTAGAAACACCCAATCCTCTCTTCCTCTCTCTAAAACCATGGCTTTCTTGTATCATCACAATCCAAGACCACCCGGATCATCATAACACAATATATGTAAGATCCTACAGCATTGTTGGCAGATTTTGAGGGAGCATTCTGCTTGGAAGGATAATCAGATGCCGGATTTTTTAACCCAAGAGGATGGTCGCAAAAAAGCAAGGACTTCAACTGACTCGGATGTGCAGTCGGATGTGCCTTCGTCTGTGCCTAATAGACCAATTGGTCGTGATACCGCAAAGAAGAATAAAAAGAAATCTTCGGAGTTTTCTATGGAAGGTGTTGCAGAGACATGGGGCAAGATCAAGTCCAAGGCATTCGGGCAGAAGAAGGAGCTGGCAGACATGCACTATGGTTTGAAGAAGAAAGAGCTGGAACAACGCCAAATCGAGTTGGAGCTACAGCGACAAAGAGAAGCAAGGGAAGACAAAAAATTGGCACTAGAAGAACGAAAAGTTGAATTAGAGGCTCAAAAAAATTATGATGCAGATCTCATGTTCTATTGCACGCCAATCGACCCATCTTTGCCCGCAATAGAACGCCAAACAATGCAGAAACTCAAAGAGGCGATCAAGGCACGCCACAACCTAGATTTTGAATAAGTGTTGTAATGTTTTAATAAGTTTCGTAATGTTTTAATTTTATTTGAATTATAACTGTAACGTTTAATTATTAATGAAATTTTATTTTGTGTTAAAAATGTTTTTTTTAAAAAAAATTAAAAATAAAATAAAAAAATAAAAAAATGAACCAATCGCCCTTACTGGGGGCACCTAATCGCCTACAGGTCGCTGGAGAGAGAAAGCTGACGTGGCAGGAAAAAGTAGGGGGATTGAATCCCCCTACTGTGGGCAGCCTTACACCAAAACAATTTTTAAACATTAAATGTCGGGTTACTTTTTTCCTCATAATTTGTAAGTGAGTAATAATTAGGTCATAGCCTCGTAATTAGGTAGTTATAGAGGTATTTCTTTTTCTTTAAAATTATTTTTTTATACATTTTTTATTTTTACAATCATTTTCCTCTTTTTTATTTTTTCACTTGTAGTTGGTTTCATTACTTTTTAACGTTTAAAACTAGTGATTCATTGCAATCTCTTGTAGCCGAAGATAATGTGATAATATAATTCTTTCCGTGTTACTAAATAATAAAAATGAAATTTTAATCTTACTCTTGCATAAAAAGTTTATACGAAGTTTTAAAAAAATTTAGTAGTACATTCTTTATTTAAGTTATTTTAAAGGTTAATAGCACAAAAAATATTATATTTAAAATTAATTTGACTTTTAGGTATTCGGTTCTCCTAACGCAAGTTAAAATATTCGCATCGTTGGTCTTCAGCAGGAGCGACAATTTCTGACCTGATATGAAACTCGACCTAAGACCGACACGAAACTTAACAGATTTTGGTTGAGTCTAATATATTTGAGTCGAGTTCGGGTTGGCTCATCAAGCCCGTCTAGTAAACAAGTCATGTTTGGGTTGGGAATTAGTTAAACAGGCAGCCAACCCGTTTAAGTTTTTTTTTTTTTCACAAATTAAAAATTATATATATTTTATTATACGGGTTAAATGGGTTACATAGATGCAATTCACTGAAAAGCGGAACAAATTAAAAGTTTAAAAAGCCTATCATCTAGTGTCACTTGTCTCTCACCCATATCATTATGTTGTAATATTTATCTATTTTTTCATATATGCATATATAGTTAAATATATAAAAAGAGAAACATAAGTTAAAATAATAAATAATAATTTAATTACATAAATATGTAAGAGAAAAGTAAAAAGCAATGATTAATATAATGATATGATAATTTTAGTTGATTTGTTCAATGTAAGGAAGTCAATGATTAGTTAATTATTTTGGTGTATTTAGACTCTCCCTTATTAAAAATCCACCCTACTACTAGGGTACTAGAAACCCTCTCTAGTAGTAGGGTAGGTAGTTATTTTTTTTATTTTTTTTAATTATTTATTTATTTATTTTTTTTCAAGTAAGTAATCATTTAGGGAGGAAATTTTTTTTGAGTTGTGATTTTTCACCTCTTTTGTTTGAAGTTTGTATAGTGTGATTTTTATTTATTTTTTAAACTTTTGTTTTAAGTTTGTAGAGTGTCCTAAGGAGGAATAGTCTTTTTTTTTTTTTTTTTCGTCCTTTGTCTAAGTATTATTCACGGGAATGGTTGTGTTTTCTTTGTGAAACACGTTTTTAGTGTTTTCACTATCCACTTTTTTTATGTTATATAGCAGCTTGAAAGCGACTGCCATTTACAGTTTCAAAAACAAGCATTCACAAAACTAGCAGTTTCAATACGGGTTTTATAGAAGTTTTAAAACTAGCATTCACAAAACAAAAAGAAGCTATTACGGGGTTTATAAAGTTTACGATGAATTCATCACCGTTTTACATGAACGAGAACGAGGTATAATTTTACGCTATTACATATAAAAGTTTACGTTTATAAAAAACTGACACATCGAGACGACTCAGATTGTTATTTTTAATCATATGGCTGCAAATTTAAAGGTTGCAAAATTTTTGCCGTCCATTCGGTTATGCCATGCCAATTGACAAGTTTTTGTTTTTTTTTGCTTTGTTTGTTTTTTTTAAATCATCATCGCCATCTCGGTTTTTTAAAACAGAAATCAACTGCTTATTTCATAATAAGCAGTTTCAAGAAACCATTTCAAAAAACCAGGTTTTTTTTATCAACAGCAACCAAAAGCAGTTTTAGAGCTGCTGAAAACTGCTTCTCATAATAAGCAGTTTTTGTTTTTGAAACTGCTTTCAATAAGCAGTTTTTAAAACTGCTTTCAAGATCAAACCACAGATCTAAACCAACCAAACTGCTTTCAATATAGCAGTTTTTGAAAGCGATTGCCATTCACAAAGTTTCAGATAAGTAACCATTACCAACTGCTTATTTCGTAAGCAATTTCAGTAAGCAACCATTACAAATCACAGATCTAACACCACCATCATAGATCTAACAAATCACAGATCACCATCACAGATCTATGGAGGGTATTCTTTGTATAAATAGGGAGGGTGGGGATAACTCCTCCCCTTTTCAAAAGTTTTCAATACAAACCACCACCATCAGAAAGATCACCACCACAGATCTAATCATCTTTTTATAAAAACCCAAAATTTTTTCAAAAGTTTTCAATACAAACCACTACCATCAGAAAGATCATAACTGATTTTTTACAACGAGTATTTCACCAAATCTTGTTAGATCTAAAAAGATCTAACAAGTCATATAAAAAACTCGTTTTTTTAGTTGATTTCAAATAGTGATTATACTTTTTAGATCTAACAAAAAAAAAACACAGATCAAACATCAAAGATCTAGCACCACAGATCAACCAAATATCTAACAAAGAAACCACAGATCAACCAAAGATCTAACACCACAGATCAAGCAAAAAAAAAAAACATAGATCAAACAAAGATCTAACACCACAGATCAAACATCAAAGATCTAACAAGTCGTATAAAAAAAGCCACATAAGCTGTTTCATAACTGCTTTTTCATAACTGCGTTTTCATAACTGCCTTTTCATAACTGCTTTTTCATATAAAAAAAACCACATAAGCAGTCGTATAAAAAAACCACATAAACAGTTTCATAACTGCTTTTTCATAACGAGTATTTCACCAAATCTTGTTAGATCTAACAAGTCATATAAAAAAACTCGTTTTTTTAGTTGATTTGAGATAGTGATTATACTTTTTAGATCTAACAAAAACAAAACCATAGATCAAACATCAAAGATCTAACACCACAGATCAAGCACCACAGATCAACCAAAGATCTAATAAAGAAACCACAGATCAACCAAAGATCTAACACCACAGATCTAGCAAAAAAAAAATCACAGATCAACCAAAGATCTAACACCACAGATCAAGCACCACAGATCAAACATCAAAGATCTAACAAAAAAAACCACTTGTTAGATCTAAAAAAGAGAGAGAAACCATGGTTAACTGTGAGAGAGAGAGAGAGAGAGAGAGAGAGAGAGAGAGAGAGAGAGAGAGAGAGAGAGAGAGAGAGAGAGAGATGACCCGGGTGGGTGGGGTGGGTAGTATAGATGTGGGTGACAGCTGTACGCGTTTATTACGCCTTTTTAATTTTTTTTTTCTTTTTTTTTTCAAAGTTGTAAGTATGACATTTTAAGTTGTAAGTAAGTATTAATTAGTAAAATTAAAGTTACAACATTTTCAAACTTGTAATTAAAATTATAACATTTATAAAGTAAAAGTATCACTTGTATTTTTTTATTTATTTACAAAGTAAAAGTATCACTTGTAAAAAAGTTTGTAAAAAAAATTTGTAAAAAAGTTTGTAAATTTTTTTTTAAAAGTATCATTTGTAAAAGACTTTTTAAAAAAGTTTGTAAAAGTATCACTTGTAAAAAAGTTTGTAAAAAAATTTGTAAAAAAGTTTGTAAAAAAATTTGTAAAAAAGTTTGTAAAAAAATTTGTAAGAAAGTTTGTAAAAGTATCACTTGTAAAATTTTTTTTAAAAAGTTTGTAAAAGTATCATTTGTAAAAAAGTTTGTAAAAAAATTTGTAAAAGTATCACTTGTAAAAAAAATTTTAAAAAAGTTTGTAAAAAAGTTTGTAAAAGTATCACTCGTAAAAAGAAATTTAATTTTTTATTTACAAATAAAAGTTTGTAAAAAAAATATAAAACTTGTAAAAGTTGTAATGTATTTTTGTAAAAGTTTCTCGGGGGTGGTCACGGTTTGGTTCGGTTAATTTTTTGTAAAAGTTGTAATTTATTTTCAGGTGTTCAGTTCTGACAAGGAACTAACTGATTGGGTGCAAAATATAGCTCGGGGGTCTGGTTTTGTCATTGTTAAAACAAGAAGCAAATCATAAAAGGAGTGGTTGTACGAAATCAATTATGGGTGTTCAAAGGGTGGGAAGTATGAACGTGAAGGTACTGAATAACGGCAAACCAGTACCTCAAAAACCGATTGTCCATTCAAATTAGTGGCGAAATATCATAAAACAAAATATTTTTGGAAGTTGAGGGTTAAGGATGATAGGCATAATCATGATTTTGCAGAGTCGTTGTGATGCGCATACAAGGCGCGTTCGGGGTCAAAGGAAACTTCCTTTTCGTCGAGCAAGTTTTTCGACACCCTAGGCAGTGAACCTAATCATTGTAGTGTAGTATTGGGTAAGCCTCGGGTATTGATATCGTTCTCTAGGGGAATAGGAATGCTAGTGAGAAATTACTACGCTAAGGTTTGAGGTTGAGGAAGATTATTTTTTATCTTTTTATAATTTTTAAAGGTAAAATCTCGAGGTATGGGATTTGGGGTTTTGGTACTTTCACCGATTACTCTACTATCTAATTATCTAAACTAAGGGTAGTCTATGTCTTTTTGAAGTGTGCTCGTATGATGATTAAAGATGTGTTTACCTAGATACTATTACTCCCTAGTTATCTTTTATTGGTGGTTGAATTGTCACGTCCTTATTCTTAACGCGTTGTGTTTTCTAAGGTCTTAGGGTGTGCTTTTATCCCTAACTCTTTGAAGCTACCTTAAGGTTAATGACTACGAAATCTCTAGGATTCATAGACTTAACACTAAGGTTTTCTTTGGATGTTTAGCCTACAATTCCACTAGTAATTATAAACTAATGTTCACAAAGATTAATCAAGCATTAAAAACACAACGATGGCTTTAAGCACTCTTAAGCCAATTACAATTAAGATAAGAGACAACCAATCAATATTTAATAACTAGGTTTCATAGATCTAAGCAAACACACAAGTAAATTAGCCGGACATGTTAAACATGCAAGCATACACACATTCAATCGAAGACATAATGAAATCAAGAGAATAAATAACTTATCTCGATGTAAAATAGGGTATTAGAACCCTAAAATACTATCCAAACCGGACTACAATCGTTTTAGGTTTTTACTCCATAAGTCTACCTCTCTAAAGTCTGAAAATTCGATTTCTATATATAATTTTACAACTGCGACGGCGTCGCCTTATAGGTGGGACGCCGTCTGATCTGCCGTCATTAGGGTTTCGTCTTGGCCAAGTCAACCTTGGGACGGCGTCACGTTGTGGTTGTGACGCCGTCAGTATTTAGTACTGCTGTCGTCTGAGTCTGGATCTAGGCCGTCTGAGAAGAAAGGTCTTCGTGACGCCCTTACTCTTCAAAGCCTGACGTCGTCAGGTGTAAAATAGAAATTTCGCTCCTGAGTCGTCACAAATACAAGGACGGCGTCGCCCTCTCGTTGGGACGCCGTCAGGTGTTATTCCAGCAGCTTGAGTGTCTTGATCTTGACTTAGCCATTTTCTTCACATATTCCCTCCTTTTCGTCCAAAAATGCATCATTCCAGCATTTTGTTTCCAAGAGACCTAAAAAGTGAAAAGAAACGAAATTAAGTAGTAACGAATATAAAAGTGGGCGGTTAAGGGCTTAAATGACCCCTTAAAAGTGTACGTTTTAAATCCTTATCACGTTGCATGGTTTCCCATATGCAATGCGATTAAACGATGCTGAGTTTGGTTTGGTGAAACAATTGACAGAGTATAACGTACGACCATGTCATATACTTTCGTCAATAAAAGAGCGTAATCCGGATAACGTGTCTAGCCTTAGAACTATATATAACGCTCATTATGCTCATTTCCTGGCATTCTTCAATCAGTACTAAGTCCAATTGTTCAGATAGCTGTTGATCTTCAACAAGCAAAAACTACAGAGGCCACTACCATTACTACCACTCCTAATGAAGATAGTGATGAAGAGGAAAGAGAGAAACATGTTGCATTGGGACTTCAAAGCTTGAAGAAAATAAGGGTTAGAAAATGAAAGGATAGGCTCAAAAAGGGTGTAACTAGGGGTATCTTGCACTAAAGGTGAGTGCAACAAAGAGGGTTAACACGGGGGTCGAAAAGCCAATGCGACTAATCGATAAACGCACATAAGTGAACACATATGGGCTTTTTGGGTTTAATCCTAAAACATTTACTTTTTTCAAATCGCCTTTTTCATATGCACCAAGCTAACTTGATACACTACTAGTTTATGGTCTCAAAGTGATGTAAAAGCCAAGTTCTAAAGTTTACAATACTATCGGCACACTCAATTTATGGTAGATTTGGGTAAAATGGGGGAAACGGAAAGGCTAAATCTCACCAATGGCATTAAGGGTTATAGTGTGCTCAGCTTTATGTAATTCTAGATTGGTTAAAAATATGACAAATTTTTTTCAAATAAGCTTAAAATTTTGAAACCAACTAGAAAATCAGGGCAAGTAAGCTAAGTAATCATACACTTCATTTCTATTTTTATCCCCCCACTTGAAGTGTACAAAGTCCCATTTGTACAAAAAAAGGAAAAATAAAATAGAAATTAAAAATAATCAAGAAAGAAATAAACTCCCCTCTCGAATGGTTGCCCAAGATGTCTCACTAAAGGTTGAAGGTAGGTCAAGGGTTGGCTAATGCGTATCGTTTCTGGGGACGGGCCTTAACTATTTGTGCTACTTCAAAAAGTGCCTACTGCAGCAGGGGTTACGGTGTAACTGATCCTAAGTGTTGGAATCACTCCTAAACTACTTCTCAAGTGTTAGTAATCAATATATAATAGTTAGCGTAATTAGGCTTTTATGTTTGTAATTATGGCAAGGCTTATGTAGAAAGCCCATAAGCCTTGGCCCAAGCCCAATAAGGAAAGGAAGGGAGCTTGTGTGTTGCCCTAGCTCCTTCCCTATAAATAACTCTTGTAAACCTTCATTTGAAGGTTGGGTGTTCATTTCATATCAAATCCTACGCCTAAAATGTTTATATTCATTTGTGTGTTTTGTGTGTTTGTTCAACCGATCACTTCTTCATCTCATTTCTTATATTGATGCTTGTGTTACAAACATGGGAACCTAACAGTGGTATCATTCACCAAATAGTTGGGTGAAACGGTTTTGTTTTTGAAGTCTTAGTATCTACGCGTAAGTTTCGGTTTATAAACATTCAAACGCTTAAAAGCTTTAATTTTACACTTTAAAACTCAAGATTCTTGTACTTTAAAGGTTATTTGGTGATAAAGTTTAAGTTTTTGGCATAAAGTTTGAAACTTTACACGTGTTTCACTGTTTTTGAACTTGGTTTTATTCATATAGTCATTTCTACGCGTAAGGTGAAAACAAGTTTTGGATCATCAAGTTTCACACTTTTGTGTTAGTTTGGTGATATTGAAGCTTTTTCATCATAAAAATCTGGTTTAGAAACACTTTTGGGCAGAAAAATCAGTTTTGACAAAGGTTGGTTCATCCTACGCATAGTAAAACCCTAGTTTTACTCGTAAGGATTCAAAGTCTACGCGTAAGCTCCTCAAGGTTTGATCTTCAGTGCTATTGGTTTACTCAGTGTTTTCTTGCTTGGATAAGCCTGAAAACACTTCGACTTTGGATATCTTTTACATTGGGATAAGTGTAAAGGATTTTTGGGCAAAACCCTAGTTTTACGCATAAGCTAGACATTACGCGTAGAATTCTTTACGCCTAAGTATTATCTTACGCCTAAGCCTGTCTTACGCATAAGCTAATCTTATGCATAAGGATTCTACTACTAAGCCTTTGGTTTACGCCTAAGCTAAGTGTTTTTCAAGTCTACGCGTAAGCTACTCCTACGCGTAAGTTGGCGTTTTTACGCATAAGGAATTTTATTTGCATAAGCTGGTTTTCTACGCATAAGAATACTTCATCAACAAAGTTTCATTCGACTAAAAAGATCCATCATCAACACAAGTTTCAAAGATGTCTCAACCACTATATTCTAGCTACTTTCCTCATATGTATCCTCAACAACAACAACAACAACAACTCCAACAACAACAACAACTCTATCAACAACAACATAAATTTCAACAACAATTTCCTCAAGGAGCTATTCCACCACAAATAATTCAACCACCACCTAGTCTACAAGTACTACCTTACACAAACTTTCAAAATCAGCATCCATCCAAGTATGCTATGAAGGAACCGTCTTGGTTTGCAAAGATGTGTGAAGCTTTAAGTAGCCAACAATCCATTCATGAAGCTGGATCACTTGATAGACCTCCAATGCTCACACCTAAAAACTACGATCAATGGGTGATACCACATGGAAAGTTCTTAAAGAAGGTCATCTTTGAAGGTCCATTTCAGATGCCTACTCTCACTGTACCTGGAGATCCGAATGTTGTACCACCAAGAGATGATATCACCAACATTGTCGGTATTGATCAACTTACTACTGATCAACTTCTTCACTTAGAAGCTGATGAACTTGCAATGCAATATATCCTTTTGGGATTACCCAATCCGATACTTCGTAGTGTTGATGCTCAAAAGACTGCTAAAGCAATGTGGGAGCATATTCATCTTCTCATGGAAGGCACATAACTCAATCAAGAGGACATGGAATCAAAAATCTACTTAGCATATGAACACTTCATGATTGAACCAGGGGAGACATTAGAGTCATATCATCATCGATTTTCAGACATCATCAATGACTTGGAAAAACATAACATCATTATGCCAAGAATTGCAGTCAACACTAAGTTCCTCAGTAGTCTTGGTCCTGATTGGGAAAAGTATGTTATTTTCATCCGTCAAGCATAGGAAGTTGACAAAGAAAGAGTCATCCGTGGAGCTCCTGTTTCACCTTCACTCCCGGATAATCCAACTCTTGCATTGTGGGCTCAAACATGTTATCCTCAATTCCCTACTTTGCAAACTGTCTTCACAAATCCTCCACAACCAACTGCTACAATTACACCATATGATCCGTCACAGCAACAATCTCAAGAAACTCAACTGGTTCCATACAACAACAACAATGATCAAGCACTTTACAGTGAATCTAATGAGGATGCAGAAGCTTTCGATGCATTGCAACAAGGATTTGTCATGATTGCTAGAGCCTTCGGCCGATATTCTAACAAATCCAACAATCGCATTCATACCTCATCAAACACTAGGAATCAAGCTGTTGTTAACAATGGACATGTTAAAGTTCAGAATCGTGGTAATGTTCATCAGATGGGTAGTGGTCAAGGGTTTAATGCTAATGGAAGGAATAACATGGGTGTTCCACAACAACGAGCTCATGTGGTTGAACAGGGAAATGCTCAAACTGGGATTAATGGTCTTCGTTGTTATAACTGTAATGAGAAGGGTCATCTGGCTAATGCATGCCCTAAGCCGAGGATAAGAGGCAGCGCTTATCAAAAAGAAGCTTTACTCTTGGCTCTCAAGGATGAAGCTGGTGGAACTCTTACCAACAAGGAACAGAGCTTCATGGAAAATGCAGATTCGGATGATGACATGGAGGACTTGCAGGCTAATGCAGCTGTGATGTTAATGGCAAACATGCAAGAACTCTACATGAGTGACACAGGCCCAGTGTATGACACTGACGGCTTGTCTCAGGTACCGGATCAAACTATATTCATTTCTGATCTGATATCTCCTCCAACATCTGCATCCGACAAGGCTCAGAGTGTTCAACATGAGCCATCTACATCTCATTCCGATGATAATCAAATAGATCTCGTAGTTATATTTGATGATCAAAATGACCTTATGGTTAATATTGATAATCAAGTTGACTCCGTGGTTATATTTGAGGATCTAAAGAATGATCATGTTGAGACTCACGTTGAACAAGCTGAACCTGTGTCTAATCCAGATATTGAGCTCATGACCTTAATTACGGACCAAAAATCTCAAATGGAAAAGTGCCATGACATCAATCAGAAATTAAACGATAAAATTACACTGTTGACTAAGGATAATAAATGCTTGAAGTTCCAACTCAACATTTTTCAAACAAAAGAGAAACGTGAAAAAGGTTTTGAAGTCGCTTTTGCTTAATCTTACCAACACGAAAAATCTTTGAAAAAACAGATATGTGATCTAGTTGCATCTAAGAATGCTTTGCTGTCTCAAATAGAACAACTGAAATATGATCATAAACAACAACTTAACGCTCTCACTTCGGAAACTCAAAAAGCCAAGTCTGAGTTGTTAACTTGTCAAAAATAGTTCTGTGAATACAAAAAGCATTCAAGGAAACAAATAGATGACTATCTTGAAGAAATTGTCGACTTACAAAACAAAATCAAAGAGTTTCGAAATGTTGTTTACAAACATGGTGAGTCAATCACAACTATTCAAATGTTTACTTTTAAACCAAATCCAAATGGATATGGACCGAATCTTGCTGATTACAAACCTAAGTTTTCACATAGAGCATTCAAACCAAATCCTCAAGTTTACAGTGCAGAACACAGAATTGATGATTCCATTATGAGTGTTGTTGAATATAATCGCATGGAGGAACTAGATGCAGAAGACGAGAGTCGGTCAAAATTGGAAAATGTTGTTTATAACAAACCATTTAACTATTCAAAAGCCGTAACTTTCATCACACAACAAGATCATTCTAACACACCTTGGGTTATCACACCTTCTTCTGAGTCTTCTAATGATGGTCCCCTTTCCAATGCTGCACAAATTAATGGTCCTTTACCTTCACTCAATGAAATAAAGCCATTAGCTGAACAATGTCAAGTTATAAAATATTTTGAAACATTCTTATCGGACATCAAACTTTTGGAACGTGAAATTGAAATCAATTCTGAAATAAAAGTTGAACATTTTCAATCGCCTCAAGCGCGAGCCCAAAGAGATATTTTTCCGAAAAGAATTTTACCTCATGTCCGAAATTTGAAAATGTGTGCAATATATTGGGAAAGGGATTTCACAAGGAGCTTGGACTTATGAAAAGAGTTTTCGAGCAAACAGAAACATCGATTTGAAACACAAAACGTAAAAAGAAAATGTTAAGAAAAGATGTTGATCGACTCTTGGAAGATGTAATTTGTGCTGATACCATTAATGTTGTGTTATTACATTCTGTTGCATATGCATTTGATTATATCTCTGCTGATTCTGTTGAAAATGTTGAGAATACTGATACTGTGTCACAAATCAAGTCTTTAAAAGTTGAAAATGAGCGATTGTTAAACGAGCTTTCAAATGCAAAACGTCGTCTTCAATGGTGTCAAAAAGATTGTCAAAATCGAGAACTCGCTGCAAAACAAAATCAATCAGTTGCATACAAAAACTCTTAATCCAAAACTTGAGCAACTGGATGATGAAAACGTGTCTTTGAAGTGTCAAAATTCAAAATATGAACAAGAAATTTCAAAAGTTAAAAAGGAATATGGTGTCATATTTGATTTACTCAAAAAGACTCGTAATCAAGCATCAAAAGATGTTGATGATCATCTTGCATATACCAAAGATGTTTTACGACAAAATGGACTCACTCATTCTGAAAATCAAGATTTGTTACACACTATCCATGATCTAAAAGCTGAATTGGTGAAACTCAAGAAAGATAGGGATAGTAACACAAACATACTTGTACCAGGAATTCTTAGACTTCCTAATGACACATCACAAGAAACTAATGTGCTTCCCTCTACTGAAACAGGAATAGTTGCCTCTTTTCCCAACGCTAGCACTTCACAGCCACCACAAGGAAGAATAGGAAGTTGCAACGTAAGAAAAGAAAAATAAAGACCTCTGAAGTAGAAGAACACCTTAGGACTTTGAATAAGACTCAAGTTGCACCTACTTTAGATATTGCGTCTGACAAATGTAATGGAAAAAGTGATGTAACGAATGCTGAACCTTGAAGTACTTTAAATGTTAAGTTTGAAGCTTCTTGTATTGGTTGTCGTAAAAGTATGTTTTCTGGTTGTCATAACAAATGTGTTGCTAATTCTATCTTATCTCGTAAGTGGAACAATAGAAAACGGAATACCTCTAGGCCCACTAATGCTTCTAAGTCTGTGCTAGGTAAACCACCCTCTAGTGTTCCGGCTACGATCATTGATGTACCCATAGAACCCCGTTCACCTGCTAGGAAGAACTTATCACCTAGTGCATTTACTAAGACCAAAGCTAAGACTAGTTGGAGATGGCAGAAATGGTTACATAATACACTTGGATTTAAATGGATACCTAAAATCATAAACATGTGTGTTTCAACTATAACTGCATCGGAACCCTCTAACTTTTCGGGTTCCACATCTACTTCTATTCCATCTGTGTCGTCTGTGTGTAATGCAGGTGATTCAGATCATCCTATGGATTGTTGATAGCGGTTGTTCCCGACACATGACAGGCAATCTCAAACTGTTATCAAACTTTGTTTCAAAGATCATTGGCACTGTCAGGTTCGGGAATGATCACTTTGCAGCTATCATGGGCTACGGAGATTACATCAATGGTAATATCGAAATTAGCAGGGTTTATTATGTGGAAGGTCTCGGTCACAATCTCTTCTTAGTTGGTCAATTTTGTGATGGAGATTTGGAAGTTGCTTTTCGGGAGAAAACTTGTTTCATTCGTGATCTACAAGGAAATGATCTAATGTCTGGTACCCGCACATCATGTCTTTATACAGTCTCAATGCAAGACATGATTGATTCATCTCCTATCTGTCTACTTTCAAAGGCAACATCTACAAAATCTTGGCTATGGTACCGTCGACTTTCACACTTACACTTTCAAACCATAACCAATCTTGCACGACACAAACTTGTTGAAGGTCTTCCAAGATTTTGGTACTATAAAGATCACCTATGCTCAGCTTGTGAACAAGGGAAAAGCACTCGTGCTCACTTTCCTTCAAAGGTGGAACACAGCTCACAACATGTGCTTCATCTTCTTCACATGGATTTGTGTGGCCCGATGCGTGTGCAGACGATTAATGGCAAACGTTACATCTTGGTAATTGTAGATGACTACTCAAGATGGACATGGGTTTATTTTCTTCGAAGTAAAGATCAAGCTCCACAGATGATCATCACCTTTCTCACGAAAATTCAAGTTCAGCTCCAAAACACAGTCAGACAAATCAGAACAGACAAAGGAACTGAATTTGTGAATCAAACTCTTCGTGCATATTATGAGAAAGTGGGAATTGAGCATCAAACATCCATTGCACGAACACCAGAACAAAACGGAGTTGTCGAAAGACGAAACCGTACGTTAGTGGAAGCTGTAAGAACAATGTTAATTAATGCTATACTTCCAGATTACTTGTGGGCTGAAGCCGTGTCAACTGCATGCTACACTAAGAACCGTTCAATGATTACTAAACTTCACAACAAAACACCTTATGAGCTTATCCACAACCGTAAACCGAATCTCAAACACTTTAATGTATTTGGATCTCTTTGCTACCCAAATAATGAGCGTTACGACTTTGGTAAGCTCAAAGCTAAAGCTGACATTGGAGTCTTTGTTGGATACTGTGAAAACTCTAAGGGTTACCGAATCTGGAATCGTCGTACAAGGGAGATTATGGAAACGATTCATGCAAATTTTGATGAGCTTACAAATATGGCTTCTGAGCAAAACAACTTGGAACCCGGACATAACCGTCTAAACTTCCCCCAAACCCCATCATCAGCTGAACCAAGCTTACAGCTTACTCGTCAACAAATGGAACATCTATTTGCTCCTCTGTTTAGTGATGATATTGATCAACGTGCTCAAGATGTATCAACTGTTTTCGCTGCTCAACCTGATAATAATCCAATACCTGATACACCTGAAACAACAACAACTGTTGAGGAAGCACCTCCAATTGATTCTACAACAACAGCCGAACAAACCGCATCCAATGACGCTGAACCAACTGTTGATCTTCTAAACAATGAAGTACCCCCACCTGCAGATTATGATCCAAATGCGTTCTTCAATCCGTTTGCTAATGAAACTGCCACACCTGATGTTGCGAAATCATCTACAAGCCATTTGAATCCTCCTAATCTGCAGAATGTATATCAACATCAACCCTCCACACATCGTTGGACTAAAGACCATCCTCTTGTGAACATTATTGGAAACCCGAATCAACCAGTCATAACTAGACAACGCCTTCAGACTGACGGTGAACATTGCATTTATGCACTTACCGTCTGCCAAGCTGAACCCAAAAATACTAAGGAAGCCATGACATATGACAACTGGATTGAATCCATGCAAGAAGAACTTAACCAGTTTAAACGTCTTGAAGTATGGGAATTGGTGGAAAAACCAACTGGGGTCTATGTTATTGGTCTCAAATGGATTTGGAAAAACAAGCTAGATGATGAAGGTACGGTTATCAGAAATAAGTCACGTCTGGAGGCTAAGGGTTATAGACAAGAAGAAGGGATTGACTACGAGGAATCATTCGCACCGGTTGCTAGACTTGAGGATGTTCAGATTTTTCTGGCATTCGCGGCTCAATGAACATCACGGTCTTTCAGATGGATGTCAAAACTGCTTTTCTGAATGGAAAACTGAAAGAAACGGTCTATGTAAGTCAGCCAGAAGGATTTGTTGATCCAGAGTTCCCTAATCATGTCTACAAGCTGAACAAGGCTCTCTACGGTCTCAAACAAGCCCCTCGGGCGTGGTATGATAAGTTGTCATCCTTTCTTATCTCTCATAATTTCGTCAAAGGATCGGTCGACCCAACACTATTCATACAATATCACGGGGCACACATTTTAATCGTTCAAATTTATGAGGATGACATCATTTTTGGGTCAACACATCTAAAGTATTCAAACGCTTTTTCAAAACTTATGAAAAAACATTTTGAAATGTCCATGATGGGTGAACTTACGTTCTTTCTAGGACTGCAAATTCATCAATCACCCCGTGGTATTTTCTTGAGTCAGTCCAAATATGCTCTTGAAATTTTAAACAAAAATGGAATGCAAAAATGTGACACCTATGCCACACCAATGGCACCTACCAAGAAAATGGACGCTGATTTGCATGGGAAATTGGTTGACCCTACCAAATACCGAAGTATCATTGGGTCTCTCATGTATCTAACAATCAGTAGACCTGATATTGTCTTTGTTGTATATCTTTGCTCCCGTTATCAGTCGCGACCAACTGAAAATCACCTCTCTAAGGCTAAAAGAATCCTCCGATACATCAAGGGAACCATTAACTTAGGGATCTGGTATCCGAAGGATTTTGGTTTTGAACTAATAGCTTTTTCAGACGCTGATCACGCAGGTTGCTTAGATTCTCGGAAAAGTACTTCAGGAGCTCTACAATTTCTTGGTGATAAACTGGTGTCATGGCAATCGAAGAAGCAGGATTGTACATCATTGTCTTCAACCGAAGCAGAATATGTAGCCATGTCGGCGTGTTGTGCTCAAGTCATTTAGATGAGAACACAACTCAAAGACTATGGTTACATATTTGACAGAATCCCGATGTACTGCGACAATCGAAGTGCTATTGCGATCTCGTGTAACTCTGTTCAACATTCGAAGTCTAAGCACATCGATCTTCGATATCATTTCATCAAGGAGCATGTGGAAAATGGTACCGTTGAATTATATTTTGTGGGTACTGAATATCAACTGGCAGACCTTCTCACCAAAGCCTTAGCTCCTGCTAGGTTTACTGAGTTGGTCCACCGGATTGGTATGAGGTGCTTGACTCCAGAGGAACTGGACGAACTTTTAAAACAATCTTAAAACCAGTCAAACACCAAAACCTCTTTTGTAAATAAATTTTTCAAAAACAAAATACAAAAATATAAAATCTGATAAAATTCAAAAATATTCTTCTATCTAATTTCTTTCAAACATGGCAAGTACAAAACTTCAATCAACACTTTGTTCTATCAAACTTTTCACAATTTTCCCGAAAAAGTGTTGTGGGGGTGAAAGTAAATATTTTCTGTTTCATAAAACCTTGTAGTTGCATGTTAACCAGAATTGGTTGTATCTTTGATACTGGTGGTTACGTTTCTTGTTTCTTGACACTCCTCAGACTCAAATTTATAAAATTTCAATATTTCTAAAGTCGAGGGGGAGTGTCGTTAAGTTTCTTTCCAAATATCATGCTTTACGTAACCAAAATAGAAGTTATGGGCTATGGATGAAAATGGTTAAGGTGGAGGGTCCAAAGTTGTCAAATGCTTAAACTTATTTTTTACAAAACTCTTCCACCTAATCTCTTTACCACATTCATTTCACTCATTTATTACCCCAACTAACACATCCTACGCCTAAGATTCAATCCTATTATTCGTGCTATAATCTTCAAAACTGTAAGTGGTTAATGATTCCTAGTGAAATTTCAAACATAGGTTTTGATTTATACAGAAAACCAACGGTTAGATTTTCCCTAAGCTTGATTTCATGTTTACGCATATGCGTATGAACATGCAATCATGTCTTGGGTGTTTGTTGTTGAAATGAGTGTGTTAAAACGTTGTTATAATCATTATAAAACTATATCTAACAACTAAATCCACCCAGAAACATTAATCAATCATTTTCAAATTAGGGTTTATGCGTATGAATTGGGGGTTTTCTATTGTGAGTGTTTCTATGGAATTAGATGGTTGTATTTTGTTTGCTACATATTTAATTGACCAAAACCACTCTTGATTCTTGCCAAGAAACATGAATTGTATGAAATTGAGAATTAGGGTTTAAGGTTCGTATGAATTAGGGACTTTTGATTCTTGAGGTTTTGGATGTTAAAACTTGTTGCAACACATTCACATAGACTCTAAGACATCCCAGAATTAATTTGGTGCCATTTCCATGGCTGGATTTCGTACTCGTAAGAATTAAACCTTAGGGTTTTAGTTTACGCGTATGCAAAATCCTACGCGTAACCATTGATGGCTGTAATAACTTGTGATCATGAAAAGCAGTTGAATAAAATGTTAATGAAAGTGTTATGATTAATTTATTTCAGGTTATTACGCGTGCAAAATCAAAATCAAGGTTAAAAATTGATCTCTACGCATAAGGATCATCTTACGCGTAGAATGTTATACGTAAGAAAAATCTGACGCGTAACCTTTACGCGTAAGGTTATACATGGGGACCACGCGTATCCTGTGAAGGATATGCGTAAACTTGAGTCTTACGCATAAGGTTCACTCTTACGAGTAAACCTTACGCATAAACTCCTACATACGCTTACGCGTAAGCTCTATGCCAAGGGCTCTTGTCCTACGCGTAATATTTCTTATGCGTAAGAGGAGTTCCTACGCATAAGCTTATGCTTACGCGTATGGTTACTACTGTTTACGCATAAGCTTATGCTTACGCGTATGGTTACTACTGTTTACACATAAGCTTAGTTTTTAAGCATAAGCCAAAAATTTAACCTTATCAATGAATTGTTACGTGTACAAACTTGTAAATAAATAAATGTCACTAATAAGCTACAATGGTTAATATGTTGTGTAAATATGTGAAAATTTGGACTTTAAAATTCAAAATCAATAAACTCACGAAACATATCACGACTACTTTGGACTATTGGACAAACAAGTGACGTTGAACTCGTAATATTCATCAACATAATATATTCAATAATTGGACAATAAAATCAACCTTTGACTAACGTAATGTCTTTCGATATGTTGGTTCTTTTGACTCAATATCTTGCCAAAAATTTGATTCGCTCCTGAACAGTCAAGTTTTCTCACACAAGCCGACCACTTGTGAATGGCCGACCGTAAGAAACTTAAAACAGTTCAGAAACGAATGCAATGAAGATCAGGAGAGAATAGGGTTTCCCCGGGTCGTTATGTCCTAGCGAGCTATGCAATGGATCACCAAACGTATAGTGATCGAGAAATTTGAATGAGAAAAGAGATCTGATTTATTATAACTACAGAAAAAGTACATAAACTACAAGAGCTTAAATGCAAATTAAAGGAAATTAAAAAGATAAAAAAAATATTAAATAAACGCTATCACTATTTGCAAAATGATGTTTTTGATTTTTCTTCTTTTTAAAACTTAAATTAAAAACTACGCGACGTACTAAAGAAAATGTGAAACTAAAGCAATATAAATCCTAAAAATATGAAAATGATATTTTTACAAACCTAATGATAAAATAAAATTTTGAGAGAAAGAAAATTATTTTTATAACTATTTATCTAATTATTATTAATTGAAAACTATTTTTAACTATTAAATAATAACCTAAAATACAAGAAAATATGAAATAAAGCTAGAAAAATAAAATTATGACTTGGAAAAATCTAAAATAACAAAATAGAATTTTCAAAACTATTTTTGTATTTTTCTGAATATTTTTGTATTTTCTATGAATTAAAAACTATTTAAAACTACTTAAATTGCTTAAAAATACAAATTTAACTAAGAAAAATCTAGAAAAATATTTTTTTGACTTTTTATATTTATCTTAACTTAAGAAAAATGAAAAATTATTTTTTTGAAACTTTGCTGAATTAATTGTATTAAATGCTAATTAAAAATGCTTAAAAACTAATTAAAATGAAGAAAAATACCAAACAGACCTAGAAAAATCTGAAAAATTCAAGATAAGTCTACAATAATAT
Source organism: Chrysanthemum seticuspe (assembly GCA_019973895.1). Classification (NCBI taxonomy): domain Eukaryota; kingdom Viridiplantae; phylum Streptophyta; class Magnoliopsida; order Asterales; family Asteraceae; genus Chrysanthemum; species Chrysanthemum seticuspe. Next base: position 138,659,472 of record BPTQ01000001.1, on the reverse strand, counting down.
TCTAAAGCTGAGAAAAATATAAAAACAGGTGCTTGTGTACAAGAAAATGAAACTGCTATGCCAAGTGCTAGAGAATAAGCACTTGAAATAAGCCACAAGCCACAATTAAGCTCTAAACTGATACAGAAGCTATAAACTGATAAAAGTAACCAAATGCAACAATTTTCAACTAGCTTTAACCTCAGAATTGTAACTAGCACAGATTTGATGCTTTAAGTGAAATGCTAAAAACAGTTCTAGGGGCCTAAGTTTGGACTTAAGCACAAGATACAAAATAAGCTGCAAATGAAAAACAGAAATTGGAGTCTAAACTAGACCTGGCCAAGAGTTAGTAAACCAAAAACCAGACCTTGGAAAGCTCTGATGAGCTCTGTGCAACCTCTGCAATAAGCTGAGAAAAACTCAGTGTTAACTGAGTTGTGAACAGGGCAACTGAGCCCTGTTTGACAAGCTCTTTTGAGAATTATAAAAAAATTGCAAAAATCTACTAAAATGGTAATAAGCAAGTAGACCAGTTGAACTTCTTAAACCTACAATTTCATTTAATTTGGCTTATAAATGAGCTCATGAAAATTCCTTCCAGTTAGGCTCAAAACAGGTTTTACACTTTTGACTTTTGAGCAGTTTTTGAAAGTTTGACTTACATGAGTTTTGATCTTAATTTCCCAACTGAAAATGATGTTATATGATTAAATGAAGCTACTGCAAGATTTGTCTAAGAATTCTAAACACAAAACAAGTCTATGCTTTTCCAAAACTCCAACAGTTAAGAGATTAAGACAGTGAGTAAATGATTTTGACTTTTGTGAGTTGCAGGCTCAAATTTATGACTGCAATGAGTTCAAATAAGTTAAACAAACCTAAAGCAACAAGTCCTAACTACTGATTGGACCTCAAGATCAGTTTAAGCAGCAATTCCAAACACACCTTATATCCTACTGATTTGCAATTTAACTAAACAAACTACTGATCCAGCTTATATAATTGATCAAACTAAGTCTATGTATCCTAAATACAACTTAATTAACAAATAAAAATCAACCTAGACCACAAGAACAGATTTTGCAATGAAACTTGAAATTAACTTACAAATGTCCTAGCCACTGTGGCTTGAATTCAGTAACCAATGAACCAACTATCCTAAGTATATCAACCCAGATCACTCAATTTCAACCCATTTCCATGCTGCATCAACCATTAACCATTTCCATTGCAATTTGACCCCAGTTTGACTTTCTTTGACCAATTTCCAAAACTGCTTGAAACTTGAATACAAGCTTACAAAAAGCTATAATAAGCTCACATAAGCCTGTTTGAGCTTAAAAATAAGCTAATAAGAGCTTGTATATAAGACTTTGAATTGGAAATTTGAAACAGTGAACATAAAATATGAATTGTAAACACAAACTGAAATTGATGCTTGAAATTAGTTGCAATACACTTAAACACTTTAGTTTGATACAAATTAAACTTAAAATTACAACTAAGAGTTTATTTAAGACTTAGAAATTTAAAACGACATACAATTGAAAATTTAACTAACTACTACCACCCTTCTCTCTTTCTTCTTGCTTCTTTTATACCCAAACTGCTTCTCTCTCTCCTCTGATCACTTCCCAGCAATAATCTTGGCCCTTGGATTGGTTGGTATCACTTTTGGCCGTTTGATCAAAATTGGCGCCAAAATGGTTTTTGATAACAGGGAAAGGGGAGGGGTGCAATTAATGCATTTTGGAGAGTTGTTGAGGTGGGGGGAACAAAACATGGAGTAGGGTGGCTGGAGGTGAGGGGTGAAGTGTTTCAAACAAAATGGTCGGGGAAGACAGGAAAAAGGAGGCGGGGTGGTTTATTTTAAACGTGGGTAATTGGTTTGGATTGGATCGGGTAAAGGGGACTGGACCGGGTTTGGATTGGATTGGGCTTGGGATTGGGTTTGTATAATAACAAGGGTCCGTATGGTTGTTTATTATCACAAGGACCATTCATGTAAATTATGCAAACTTGAGGACTGAATTTGCCAATCTTCCAAAGTTATTTCAAGGGTCACTTCTGTCAGGTTTCAATAGTACAAGGATCATAAAAGATATTTTCAAAATTCCAAGGATTATTTTTGCCAAATTTGAAACTTGAAGGACCAAACTTGTAATTTCTCAAAACTTTTGATATTTTTCACCAAAGGACTAATTATGACAAGTTATGATTTTAAAAGGACCTTTGGTGACTTTTCCATTGAAATAAGTGCTCAGGGACTATTTCTGACAACTTTTGAAACTTGGGGGACTGAAACTGCCAATTATGCAAACTTTGCTCGTTTTTTATCTGATTTTAAACATTTTGCATCTGAAACATATAAAATGCAATTTTGGAATATTTTCAGTATTTTGATGCATTTCTGAGCATTTTTAAGTGTTTTGCAGTTCAGATTTGACCAAAAATGATGAGTATTTACACACTCATCAATCCCCCACACTAAACTATTGCTAGTCCCTAGCAATCTTTTGAGAAAAACTTAATGGATTTGAATCTCTTTACCAAAAGCCATTACTTCTGGAGTAGCCAAATGCTTCAGTTCAAGTAAGAACTATGGTACACTAATAACCATGTGATTTTGAGCAAACCACCAGCTTCCAATGGATTTGATTTGTCTTTACCAGAAGCCGTTTGCTTCTGGACTAGCCAACTCTTAGATAAATTATCAATATTATCTTTGGTGAGTCGATTACCAATTATGGTTTTTCCACTGCCTTTACCACAAGCCATAAACTTGCGGGCTAGCCAACTCTTCACTAATTAAAGATATGGTGAGCTGAATACCATTCAATTTTGGGCAAATTGCAAGCCGTCAATGGATTTGAGATATCTTTACCAAGAGCCGTTTGCTCCTGGATTAGCCAATCCTTTACTTTATTAGACAAGGCGGACTGATAACCGATTGAGAAAGTGCAAAACACTTACTCCAAAAAAAAAATTTTGGCCAAAAACGGGGGAATTGGGTGGTATAATTACATGATAAAATTCGTGAGAATTCCCCCCCACACTAGAAGTGAATATTGCCCTCAATATTCAAAGTACCGGCGGTTATGCCGAAACAAAGAACGTAAAAGGGAAATACTACGGCCATTATTTTGAATGTTATTTTTTATTATTTATTTTTTATTATTTTTTTTGAACATTATATATACACAACATGTAAGGCAACCCCCCCCCCCCCCCCCCACACTAGGGTGGTAGAAAGATAGAAAGAAGTCAGAAATATGGGTGAAAACCCATATGGCATGCTACTGTTTTTGATTCCTGAGTCGCTAGCTTGACTCGATCCCCGCATTCATTGGTTCATGGGGAAAGTTTGTAGATCCGGGACAACCACAGGAGGTATGTCCTCTCCAAAATAATGCTTCAACCGATGACCATTCACTTTAAAGTTTGGACCATCGGGTTGAGATAACTCAATGGTTCCATATGGGAATACTTTAGTGATGGTGAATGGTCTAGACCAGCGGGATTTTAGTTTTCCCGAGAAAATCTTCAATCTTGAATTGAAAAGAAGGACTCGATCACCGAAGTTGAAAACGCGGTTTTTGATTTTTGAGTCATGAATCTTCTTTGTCTTTTCTTTGTAGATCAAAGAGTTCTCGTATGCTTGATCACGGAGTTCATTTAATTCATTCATTTGAACTTTCCGGTGATCACCAGCTGTCTGAATATCGAAGTTGGCATGTTTCAAGGCCCAGTATGCCTTGTGCTCGAGCTCAACCGGCAGATGACATGCCTTCCCGTATACAAGCTTGTATGGAGTGCACCCGATGGGTGTTTTATAAGCTGTACGGAAGGCCCAGAGTGCGTCATCTAGCTTATCCGACCAAGAGGCACGGTTTTCGCCAACCGTCCTCTCCAGAATTCTTTTAATCCCTCGGTTGGAAACTTCCACTTGCCCACTTGTTTGGGGGTGGTACGCAGTAGACAGACGGTGAGTTACACCATACTTTTGCATGACTCTTTCAAACTGGTCATTGCAAAAATGCGTACCACGATCACTGATTATAGCTCGTGGAGTTCCAAACCTAGCAAATAGGGATTTTAAGAATTTCACAACAACTCGGGCATCGTTGGTAGGCAAAGCCTTAGCTTCAACCCATTTTGACAAGTAGTCAACGGCCACGAGTATGTATTTGTTACCGCGAGAAGAAGGAAATGGCCCCATAAAGTCAATGCCCCAGATGTCAAAAATCTCACACACTTGAATGGCGTTTTGCGGCATTTCATTTCTTTGTGAGATATTCCCGTGACGTTAACAAGCGTCACAGGTTTTGACAAATTCATGGGCATCCTTGTAAATCATGGGCCAATAGAATCCGGAATCAAACACCTTCTTGGCAGTGTAGTTGGGGCTATGATGTCCCCCAGTAGGTCCAGAATGGCAAGCCTTGAGAATGTCAATGGCTTCCTGACCATACACACATCGCCTGATGACTTGATCCGCGCAAATTTTGAACAAGTAGGGGTCGTCCCAGAAGTAATGTTTCACATCTTTAAAGAATTTATTTTTCTGTTGGGACGACATCCCTTTCACCACAAAGTTACCCGCATGGTAATTTGCAAAGTCAGCAAACCATGGGGTAGAAGAGTCTCCACGAAAAGAAACCACATTGAGTGTTTCGAGAGGAAATGTTTCGTTTATTTCCTTTTTCTCGAACACATCCTGGTGAGGGTTTTCTAGACGGGACAGATGATCAGCAGCGAGGTTCTCAGCTCCTTTTTTATCACGTATAATGATATCAAATTCTTGCAGGAGGAGAACCCAACGGAGCAATCTCGGCTTTGCATCTTGTTTTGCAAAGAGATATTTAAGAGCCGAGTGATCCGTATACACCACGCATTTAGTCAAGATAAGGTATGGCCAAAACTTCTCAAACGCATACACCACAGCTAATAATTCTTTTTCTGTAGTGGTGTAATGGGTTTGAGCTTCAGTCATAGTTTTACTTGCGTATTGGATAGGCTGAAAATGCTTGGTTTTGCGTTGCCCTAAGACTGCACCGATAGCAAAGTCACTTGCATCGCACATGAGTTCAAAGGGTAAATCCCAGTCGGGGGCAATTAGAATGGGTGCTTTCGTAAGCTTTTTCTTTAGTGTTTCAAAAGCTTCGATGCACTCAAGAGAAAAGATAAAAGGAGCATCTTTTTCGAGAAGATAGGTCATAGGCCGAGCGATTTTTGAGAAATCTTGTATGAATCTACGATAAAACCCGGCATGACCTAGAAAACTCCTAATACCTTTGACGGTAGTAGGATGAGGCAATTTAGCAATGACATCAACTTTTTCTCTATCTACCTTAATCCCGTTTTTTGAAATCTTATGGCCAAGGACTATGCCTTCTTTGACCATAAAGTGGCTCTTCTCCCAATTTAGACATAGATTGGTGTCTTCACACCGTTTTAGCATTTTGTCTAAATGGGAGAGACATGTCTGAAATGAGTCCCCAATGACCAAGAAGTCATCCATAAACACCTCCATAGTTTCCCCGATCATGTCGTGGAAAATTGCCATCATACATCGTTGGAACGTGCCAGGAGCATTACATAAGCCAAAAGGCATACGTCTGTAGGCAAACGTCCCGTATGGGCAGGTGAATGTGGTATTTTCTTGATCCAGCGGATCAACGGGGATCTGAAAGTAACCCGAGAAACCATCAAGGAAACAATAGTACTCGTTCCCTGCTAATCTCTCAAGCATCTGGTCCATGAAGGGTAGAGGAAAATGGTCTTTACGGGTGGCTTCGTTTAACTTACGGTAGTCAATACACACACGCCATCCCGTAACCAATCGAGTTGGAATTAACTCGTTTTCTTCATTTGTGACAACAGTTATGCCACCCTTTTTTGGAACGCAATGAATTGGGCTAACCCAAGGACTATCAGAGATCGGGTAAATCAAACCGGCATCAAGAAGTTTGAGAACCTCTTGTTTGATAACCTCATGAATCTTAGGATTCACCCTTCTCTGATGTTGGACTGCTGGTTTGAAGTCATCCTCCATTAAGATTTTGTGAGTACAAAACTCAGGGTTGATACCCTTAATGTCGGAGAGTTTCCAAGCAATTGCTTGCTTGTGTGACTTCAAGACCTTTATGAGAGCAGTTTTCTCCTCCTCAGTCAAGTCTTTAGCAATTATGACGGGTAATTTATCATCACCCTCCAATAATGCATACTCGAGATGAGGAGGTAGGTCCTTAAGTTCAACCTCGGGAAATTCTTCAGTAGATGTTTGTACTGATTTGATTTCCTCAATCGTGATCTCTTTCGGAGGGAGTGAAGGTAATGGATCTTCATTTAGCAATTGCTCAAGATAAAGAATATCTCCCTCCGAATCATAAACACCATCAATTCCAGGCGGAATTGATTCATCAGTAGCAAGAAATTCATCGATCTCTTCCAGAAGGAAGTCACCTCCCTCAAACGGAGTGAGAGAGGGGGAAGAGTCGGCAATGATAGGTTTAGAAGATGTGGTGGAATCCCCACTCACAGAATTATGAAGATAACCAAGAAACTCTTGAGAGTACTCCTCTGAAGCAATATCAATTAAATCGACTCGATTAATTGATTCAGTATCATAATTTGAGGAGTACCTTGAAGTTTGATCAAGGTTAAAGGTAACAGCTTCATTACCCACACGCAACGTGATTTCTTGCTCAAACACATCAATAAGAGCACGGCCCGTTCTCAGGAATCCTCGTCCAACAATGAGAGGAACCCGATGATCGGCATCGAAATCAACAACCACAAAGTCAGCTGGAAAATGGAACTTTCCTACTTTCACGAATACATCCTCGGCGATGCCAAGAGGACGCGATATAGAACGATCTGCAAGCTCAAGAGTCATGCAGGTAGGAATAAGTTCCGGAAGAGAAAGTTTCTTCCATACTGAATATGGCATCAGATTGATGCTTGCACCAAGATCGGCAAGGGCAAAGCATTCAATCATCCCAGGAAAAACACAAGGAAGAAGAAATTTTCCGGGATCTCCTAGCTTCTCGGGAAGCTTCTTTAACAGAACTGCTGAGCAGTTCTCGTTCAAAGGAGTTTTATCCATTTCAAACAGCTTTTCCTTATTGCTCAACATGTGTTTGAGAGTAGATGCAAACTTGGGCATCAACATGATGGCATCCGCAAAGCTTATGTCAAAATGAAGTTCTTGGAAAATTTGAAAGAATTTCTCCATTTGATGAATGGCTTTTTCGCGGAGCTTTTGCTCATGTAAACGTGAGGGGTAAGGAATAGAAGTTTTGGATTTGGGGTTACCAACTGGAGGTTCAAAAACAACTCCAGGTTTGGTATTGGGTTTTGGGACAACCTGAGGATGGACAGTGCTGGTACCTCCGTTATTAGTAGGAAGTTCCTTGTCCTTTGTCGCCTCAGGTTCGCTTTCCACTACCTTCGGGAGAGAAGAAGAAGAGGTAGTAGGAATAGCGGGTCCATCATAAGAAGCACCACTTCTGGTTGTGATCGCCTTTGCATCGCCCCTCGGATTAGCGATCGTGTTGCTAGGTAAAGTACCTGAGCCCGAGGGTCGATCATTTAAAGACTTCTTAATGTCAGAAATCTGGCTAACCAACAACCGATTCATTTCCTCTTGGGATTTCATGAATTGTTTCAACAACTCATCAGATGATGGTCCAGTTGGAACAATGGCTTGAGTTTGTGTAGGAAAATTCTGGCCTCTATTGTTTGGATTAGGGCCTTGATTTTGAAAATTTCCTTGATTATTGCCATGAAAATACCCTTGGTTGAAATTTCCCTGACCTGGGTTTCTATTGAAATTTCCTTGGTGTTGGAAATTTTGATTTTGATTTTGAAAACCGTTGTTTGGACTAAAATTACCTTGGTTTTGAAAACCTTGGTTTGGTCTATTCTGATTTTGATTACGGTTTTGGTTGAAACCGGGAGGTCCAGGGTAGTGGTTAGGACGGTGGTTCGGGTCTATAGGAGCACGGTATTGGTTGCCTCCTTGATTAGAAATCCCGCCCACAGTATTAGCTTCAAAAGGGTTACCATCAGTGGCCATACAGTTGTAATAAGCATGGGGGCCACCACAAGTAACACAGACTTCCACTTTTTTAACTTCAACAGGAGGTGAAGTTTGTGGAAAAGAGACTTTCTTTTGGTTGGAGAGAACCAAAGCTTGAATAGCTTCCGTGAGTTTGTCAATCTTAGCATCGGTGCTAGATTGACTCACGGGCGATGAAGAAGAAGGACCAACACTGACTTGGGAAACAACCGGCTTGCTTCGTGCAGTGCGGACTTTAGACTTATTTTCAATGATCGCTAAAGCTTCTTTGACAGTTTTGCTCAAGAAATTTCCTCCAGCGGAGGAATTTAGAGAATCTTGATCAGATTGACTCACTCCATTGTAGAAAGTATCGAGTTGCATCAACTCGGAGAAACCGTGGTGAGGACACTTGCGAAGCAATTCCTTAAAACGATCCCACGATTCACTGAAGGATTCATCAAATTTTTGAGTGAACTTGATGATTTCATTTTTAAGACTCGTGGTTTTGGAAGGTGGATAGAATTCATTCACAAATTTCTTTACCAGATCTTCCCATGTCTCAATTGATTGAGGGGGTTGTTTTTCAAGCCAAATCCGGGCTTGCCCCTCAAGAGAAAATGGGAACAGAAGAAGCTTAACAGCATCAGTAGGGACATTCTTGTATTTGATGGTAGATGCAATATTGTTAAACCATCGAATATGAGCATGAGGATCATCCCGCTCAAAACCGTAGAATTGATTTGAGGTTACAAGATTCAGTAACCCGGTTTTGAGTTCAAAATTTTCAGCCACAATGGCTGGTACAACAATAGCATCTCCATACCCGTCGATGGGTGCCTGGAGAAGCTCACACATAGGGCGTTCTTCCGCCATGATAACGGAAGTAGTGTGAGCAGTCCGGATCTCAGATCCGACTGATGGAGCAGAAAGTCTACGGACTCGCCTTCTTGGAATCTTGACAAGCTCACGAAATGGGCTCACAGATCTAGAAGAGCGAGTGCGCATACACTAGAGTTAACTCTGGGAGATCTCAGAGTTAAGGAAAGAAATGGGAATTATGAAGATATTTTATAAAAATGGGGTGAGAAGAATCTTTTTAGGGTTTTCTGGTTCTGACAAGTATATAACAACAAAATCAATTAAAACAAAATCGAGGCAAAACAACAGTGAACTTAACCAATAATCACAAGATGAATGGCTTCTTTGAAAAAGGTACACCAATCACAAGGACACAAAGGCAAGTTTTAAATCTTTGGTTCGAGAACTTATTATGGTCGTACCCCCAGTTAGGTAGTACACTGCCTTGGTTTGCGGTGGTAATCTTTTATGTTGTTATTATTAAGAAAACGACAAATCTTTTTGTATTTTTATCTTTGATACATATATAGAAACAAAAGAAAAATATTTTTGTGTTTTATACGTTTTTGGATGTTTTTGGGTATTTGGATTTTTTATAAGAGAATATATATATATAGATATAGATGGTATGAACAAAGAGTGAGTATTCAAACTACTAATCTGCTAAATGGAAGATAATCAGCACAGCTCCCCGGCAGCGGCGCCAAAAATTTGATTCGCTCCTGAACAGTCAAGTTTTCTCACACAAGCCGACCACTTATGAATGGCCGACCGTAAGAAACTTAAAACAGTTCAGAAACGAATGCAATGAAGATCAGGAGAGAATAGGGTTTCCCCGGGTCGTTATGTCCCAGCGAGCTATGCAATGGATCACCAAACGTATAGTGATCGAGAAATTTGAATGAGAAAAGAGATCTAATTTATTATAACTACAGAAAAAGTACATAAACTACAAGAGCTTAAATGCAAATTAAAGGAAATTAAAAAGATAAAAAAAATATTAAATAAACGCTATCACTATTTGCAAAATGATGTTTTTGATTTTTCTTCTTTTTAAAACTTAAATTAAAAACTACGCGGCGTACTAAAGAAAATGTGAAACTAAAGCAATATAAATCCTAAAAATATGAAAATGATATTTTTACAAACCTAATGATAAAATAAAATTTTGAGAGAAAGAAAATTATTTTTATAACTATTTATCTAATTATTATTAATTGAAAACTATTTTTAACTATTAAATAATAACCTAAAATACAAGAAAATATGAAATAAAGCTAGAAAAATAAAATTATGACTTGGAAAAATCTAAAATAACAAAATAGAATTTTCAAAACTATTTTTGTATTTTTCTGAATATTTTTGTATTTTCTATGAATTAAAAACTATTTAAAACTACTTAAATTGCTTAAAAATACAAATTTAACTAAGAAAAATCTAGAAAAATATTTTTTTGACTTTTTATATTTATCTTAACTTAAGAAAAATGAAAAATTATTTTTTTGAAACTTTGCTGAACTAATTGTATTAAATGCTAATTAAAAATGCTTAAAAACTAATTAAAATGAAGAAAAATACCAAACAGACCTAGAAAAATCTGAAAAATTCAAGATAAGTCTACAATAATATTCTAAAGCTAAGAAAAATATAAAAACAGGTGCTTGTGTACAAGAAAATGAAACTGCTATGCCAAGTACTAGAGAATAAGCACTTGAAATAAGCCACAAGCCACAATTAAGCTCTAAACTGATACAGAAGCTATAAACTGCTAAAAGTAACCAAATGCAACAATTTTCAACTAGCTTTAACCTCAGAATTGTAACTAGCACAGATTTGATGTTTTAAGTGAAATGCTAAAAACAGTTCTAGGGGCCTAAGTTTGGACTTAAGCACAAGATACAAAATAAGCTGCAAATGAAAAACAGAAATTGGAGTCTAAACTAGACCTGGCCAAGAGTTAGTAAACCAAAAACCAGACCTTGGAAAGCTTTGATGAGCTCTGTGCAACCTCTGCAATAAGCTGAGAAAAACTCAGTGTTAACTGAGTTGTGAACAGGGCAACTGAGCCCTGTTTGACAAGCTCTTTTGAGAATTATAAAAAAATTGCAAAAATCTACTAAAATGGTAATAAGCAAGTAGACCAGTTGAACTTCTTAAACCTACAATTTCATTTAATTTGGCTTAGAAATGAGCTCATGAAAATTCCTTCCAGTTAGGCTCAAAACAGGTTTTACACTTTTGACTTTTGAGCAGTTTTTGAAAGTTTGACTTACATGAGTTTTGATCTTAATTTCCCAACTGAAAATGATGTTATATGATTAAATGAAGCTACTGCAAGCTTTGTCTAAGAATTCTAAACACAAAACAAATCTATGCTTTTCCAAAACTCCAACAGTTAAGAGATTAAGACAGTGAGTAAATGATTTTGACTTTTGTGAGTTGCAGGCTCAAATTTATGACTGCAATGAGTTCAAATAAGTTAAACAAACCTGAAGCAACAAGTCCTAACTACTGATTGGACCTCAAGATCAGTTTAAGCAGCAATTCCAAACACACCTTATATCCTACTGATTTGCAATTTAACTAAACAAACTACTGATCCAGCCTATATAATTGATCAAACTAAGTCTATGTATCCTAAATACAACTTAATTAACAAATAAAAATCAACCTAGACCACAAGAACAGATTTTGCAATGAAACTTGAAATTAACTTACAAATGTCCTAGCCACTGTGGCTTGAATTCAGTAACCAATGAACCAACTATCCTAAGTATATCAACCCAGATCACTCAATTTCAACCCATTTCCATGCTGCATCAACCATTAACCATTTCCATTGCAATTTGACCCCAGTTTGACTTTCTTTGACCAATTTCCAAAACTGCTTGAAACTTGAATACAAGCTTACAAAAAGCTATAATAAGCTCACATAAGCCTGTTTGAGCTTAAAAATAAGCTAATAAGAGCTTGTATATAAGACTTTGAATTGGAAATTTGAAACAGTGAACATAAAATATGAATTGTAAACACAAACTGAAATTGATGCTTGAAATTAGTTGCAATACACTTAAACACTTTAGTTTGATACAAATTAAACTTAAAATTACAACTAAGAGTTTATTTAAGACTTAGAAATTTAAAACGACATACAATTGAAAATTTAACTAACTACTACCACCCTTCTCTCTTTCTTCTTGCTTCTTTTATACCCAAACTGCTTCTCTCTCTCCTCTGATCACTTCCCAGCAATAATCTTGGCCCTTGGATTGGTTGGTATCACTTTTGGCCGTTTGATCAAAATTGGCGCCAAAATGGTTTTTGATAACAGGGAAAGGGGAGGGGTGCAATTAATGCATTTTGGAGAGTTGTTGAGGTGGGGGGAACAAAACATGGAGTAGGGTGGCTGGAGGTGAGGGGTGAAGTGTTGCAGACAAAATGGTCGGGGAAGACAGGAAAAAGGAGGCGGGGTGGTTTATTTTAAACGTGGGTAATTGGTTTAGATTGGATCGGGTAAAGGGGACTGGACCGGGTTTGGATTGGATTGGGCTTGGGATTGGGTTTGTATAATAACAAGGGTCCGTATGGTTGTTTATTATCACAAGGACCATTCATGTAAATTATGCAAACTTGAGGACTGAATTTGCCAATCTTCCAAAGTTATTTCAAGGGTCACTTCTGTCAGGTTTCAATAGTACAAGGATCATAAAAGATATTTTCAAAATTCCAAGGATTATTTTTGCCAAATTTGAAACTTGAAGGACCAAACTTGTAATTTCTCAAAACTTTTGATATTTTTCACCAAAGGACTAATTATGACAAGTTATGATTTTAAAAGGACCTTTGGTGACTTTTCCATTGAAATAAGTGCTCAGGGACTATTTCTGACAACTTTTGAAACTTGGGGGACTGAAACTGCCAATTATGCAAACTTTGCTCGTTTTTTATCTGATTTTAAACATTTTGCATCTGAAACATATAAAATGCAATTTTGGAATATTTTCAGTATTTTGATGCATTTCTGAGCATTTTTAAGTGTTTTGCAGTTCAGATTTGACCAAAAATGATGAGTATTTACACACTCATCAATCACAATATGGATGTCACAATGGAAAACGTTAACGCACCAAACGTTCTCACAATAGAAGATATTTTCCCTACGGGTTACAAGATGAAGATTGGAAAGAATAACCTCAAAGTGGACTTTGATAACTTCACGTGCTCGGAGTCTTCATGTCATATTGTTGTGGACATTCTGAAGACTCATCCATACAAGAACATGCTCACAAATTCTGAAACAGTACCGGAGATATACATTCATCAATTCTGGCACACTATGCAGAAGATCGATGGACAAGATGCTGTTATGGTGACACTCAACAACAAACAAGTCACCATTACTGTTGCAGACTTAAGGGCAATTCTCCTCCTTCCTACCATCCAGCCTGCTAATTATGTTGCTACTCCTTCGGAAGAGGCTACTCTCCAGTTCATGGTCAATATTGGCTATGATGAAGCTGCTGGGATCATCACTAAACATTCTTCAGTGGATCTAAAGAACATTCCTCAACCATGGAGAACTCTATATATCATGATTGCCAAATCAGTTTCTTGACGTGATAGTGGTTATGAGCATCCTAAGCTCATGGAACTACAAATATTTTGGGGCATGGTCAACATGATGCATATCGACTTCGCAACTCTGATCTGGGAAGACATAATGTCTTACCTTAAAAAGCCTGGCACCAAGATCCTCTACATCAGATACACAAAGCTATTGATCCAAAGGTTACATGGGAATAATCTGGACATTCCCTTGAGACTTGATGACCCCAACCATCACTCGGTGTTTTTTGAGCCTACTCTAAATGTTGTCAGATTCAAAGACTCAACAACTAAGAAACAAGGTGCAGTTTTGTCTGACTGCCTTCTCACTAATGATATCAAGCAACTTCAATCATACACACGATATCAAGAAGCAGTAGCATCAGGCAAAGTTGGCTTCATTGATGAAAAATATTCCGTTATACCAGTCAAGAAGACCAGGAGAGATAGTGCTGGAAGTGCAACAAGAACTAGGAGTACCCGCAAGTATCCAAAGAGAACTCATACCCTCAAAAGGAAAGTTCCATCTAAGGTTGCCTTTACAAATCCTCAATTGGTACCTACACTTAAGGACGAAGACTCCGAGGATACTGAAACGGACGAAGAGGTTCACTACTCAGAAACTGTTATAGACGATACGACAACAGTAGAAACACCTCCTAGTTCCAAATCTGACAAGGGCAAAACTCAAGTGGAAGAGCAGGAAGAGGAAGAAAGTTCAGAAGAAGACCCACATGATGAAGAAAAAGAATACCGCAAGAAACTAAAGAATCTCAGGCTACAACATGCTGCTAAGGAGTTTAATCTTCAATAGACTCGTGTCCTTGGAGGATCAAGTGGTGGCTCACTTACAACACAAGTTCTCGATGCGGTTAATCAACCCGATAAGGGAACTGGTACCACCACCCACGAATCTGAACAACAGCAGCAAGAAGATGAAATTATCTTCGACTTTGAGAAAGAAGAGAAAAAGGAGAAGGATGAAAGGATTACAGATGAAGATATTGAGGAAGCTGATAGGGAAAGAAAAGAAGAGGAAGCTCAAGCTAAAGAAGAGGCCAGGGTAAAAGATGAAGAACATGCTGAAGCTGAAGAAGAAGCTGATGATTATCTTCTAGATAGTCCTAACCATAACCAGGAACAAACTTCTTAGCCACCAAATGAGCCAGAGCCTTCTCATGACTCATCTTCGTCTAACTCATCTTCTCATTCATCACCACCACCATCCAAAGACACCACCACCAGATCCGCATCCAGATCTGTAAAGAAACCAACTAATACTTGGGCATCACGTGCTAAAACAAAGATTGTCAAAGCTGTCAGGAAAGTAAGGAAGAAAAACGTGGTCAACAAGAAACTGAATTAACTTGCGGACAGAATCAATCTACTTCAGACTGTGATAAACGAGTTTTTGGGAGAAAGGGAACAGATTCAACAATTTCTCAATAGAGATATCCAAGGGGAAATGGACAAGACGATCATAGAATATACTCACAAGTTTCTTCTCGACACCGTCCCTGGAGTGACAAGAGAGATGTTCACCAGACAACTTGTTGGGATATAAAAGTCAAAGTGCTGAAGAAAGTCAAAGTACTGCTTAATGAAAGTCAAAGTACTGCTCGTATCAAAGTACTGCAAAGGCTAAAGGACTGCTATGCAAAATCATTTAAGGATTATTATGTAATTCTAGAATATTCTTAGTTTAGAATTAATATTACTTGTCGTACAAGGATTATAATTGTAAACTGACTAGGGTACTCCTTATGCCTATAAAAGGACCCCTAAATTGGCATTATAGATACGCAACATTAGAGAATATTAGAGATACGACTTACATGTAAGTTCGTTATTAGAGTTATTAGTGAATCTGTGTATCAAGCAGGTTCAAAGTTTTAATATAATCATTGAAGTTTAAAGTTATTCTTCTTAGCTTTATTGAAGTAGTTTCCGCATACTTAATAGAGTAAATTCAGTGTTTCATTGTTAGTAACTAAGGATTTATCCAAGGTTGCTAAGCCCTTACAAGCTAGATAGTTAGTTTGGTCAGAGTATATCGATCCAACAAGTGGTATCAGAGCTTGTGTGGAAACTCTGATTAAGAAGAAACCCTTAAAACCAATTTAACTACAAACCCTTAAAGATGTCGAATGAAGCTGCACCACTCCCATCCATCACCTCACTCAGAATTCCTATCATCAAGAAGGGAGAATATGATCTCTGGAGCATGAAGATGAGGTAGTACATTGCTATTACAGACCATGTACTATGGGATGTGATTGTCAATGGTAATGAAGTTCTTGAAGAACCTGTAAAAGTTCCTGGACAACCTAAACCACCTAAGCCTACCTTGCCAGCAGCTACCAAAAGAAATCAAGAAAAGGCTCTCAACATACTGCTGTCTGCTATTCCTGATGGTCACTTACTAAAGTTCCATGATGCTAAGGATGCAAAACAACTATGGGCTGCTCTCAAGACAAGATTTGGAGGTAATGATGTGTGGAAAACTAGAAGGGGGGGTTGAATAGTTTTGCCGATTTTAAGTTGATTTCAAAAACTTTAGATTCGATATTATGTGAAATCGTATGGATGTTGAGAACGTATAGATCTAACGATAATGCAAACAAATAAATAAAGATAAGGGATAGAAATGACACAACCGATTTATAGTGGTTCAGCTACAAGGACACCTTCCTTGCCCTACTCCACTCCCCGAGTCACCTACTCGAGAGTTCAAGCACTATGTCAACAAACTCCTTCACCTGGCGGAGAAGCCTTCACAACGTTGCTTACACTTTTTCCGGTACAAAGCTAGATACCGAGTCCGTAGCACGGTGGACCAAACCAACACAACTATTACACAACAAATATGTGAAATATCAAATACAAGATCTTCGCTACAGAAATCTTGCGGAGTGACAAATCAATCAAGGACCCCTTGCTTGGATGACTTGTAGAATGCTCGTGATCTCGCCTTAGAGAAGGACCTATATGAGGATCACAAATAGAAAGAAAAGAAGAACAACTCTCTAGATCAAGTGATCTATATGTTAGAAGAGAATGAGAGTGTATGAGAGATTTAGTAAGAAGAGGGGTGAGTTAGAATGAAGAAATGACTCTCTATTTATAGGCAAATTTCCTCACTGTTCACACGGATCCCACGGATCCCTTCCACTTGGGATCCGGCTAGCACAAAGCTAGGGATCCGTGGAACGCTCCTCTTTGCCCATGGGTTTTTTGGTTATTGGTCATGGGTTGGTCCATGGGTTATATCTAGATTCAATGTATCTAAGTATACATTGTATCAAGTCTCTTTGGGTATGGGTTAAGATCCATGGGTTGTGATTTTTACCCATCCTAATTAACTATTACAACAAATGCTTTGTTACTACATTTTTGTATTTAAAAGATTATATGTAAATGCTTTACAAAAATAACATGTATCCTTATAATTATACTTAAGACAACATTATATATGTTATCAACAAAACACAAAGAGATCGCAAAATATTAATAAATGTTTTTACGGTTTATTTGTATTAACAATCTCCCCCTTTTTGTTGATGACAAAATATAATGTTATGATGAGTAAAACTTAAGAATAGATGTAAGTTTTGAAAGCTCCTAAGTTTTACTTCTTCTCCCCCTTTTTGTCGAAAAAAAAAGTTAACCCTTGGAAGAAAAAGTAGTTTACGTATTACTTACTCCCCCTTGACGGTAGCTCCCCCTAGTTTGGGGAGTCAAGAGAAGAAAAAAAATCTACAAAAGAAAGTTAGGAACATGCTTAAATGATCTTATGGTTGTCGAGAAACAAGATAGGGAGCCAAGGTATGTAAACAAGGCCTTGTAATAAAACGACAAATTGTAGTGGTAGTTAAGCCACTTACAAGCATGTAAAAATAAGAACAAGACTTGTTCTTGAAAATGACAAAAAAAAATAATAGTAGTAGAGATTCCTTCCATGCTTGCATAAGGTTATGGATGGAGGTTTTGATGAGTAATGGTATTGATGCGATCAAGGATGAGGTTGAGTATGAAACGCATTTCTTCCCTAACTTCTATTGCAATTTCCCTAGTGGATTGGCAATGTTCACAATGTAAATGATGTGGGTAATGAGTGCGGAAGTTTTCCGGGTTGTTTTGATTTGAGTTATGCGGAAATTGTGGTGGAAAAATAGGAAAATATGGATCAAAATCCGGAATGTTTGTATGTGGTGGTGGAAAAGAACCTAGATGTTCTTGTAATGTGATGGGAGCTAGAGGTGGTGATGTTTCAAGATCTTGAAAAATAGTATTTGGTGACGTGGGGGGTGTGGAAAAGACTATTTCTTTTTCTTTAGGTTGGGTAGATCTTGTTGGAGTTCTAAGGAGTTCCAAAAGAGTTATTTTAGGTGGTGATGAAGTTGGTGTACTTGTTGGTGATGAGGGTGGTGCTATAATGGAAGCATCTTGTGGTGAGTTATTTGAGGATGAATCATTTGAGGTTGGTTTTGCTAAACAACAAGATCGGATACTAATCCGTGCGGATATCCTAGCATTTGATTGTGGTATTTTGGATGGTGGAAGTACAAAGGTTTGGATATCATGATTGTTTGTACTAGATGATTCTCCTAAAGGGTTTTTGGATGACATGATGAAGTGTGTTTGTGAGAAGGAGATGGAGTATGCAAGCATTTTGGGAGTTATATATATAGAAAAACAACATATTGTAATGAATGCTTGACCCAAAATGTGGATTAAAATCTAATGATTAGATATGAATTCAAGGCATGTGATCATGAGAACACAAGCATTAAAGAACATACTCCCAAAAATAAAACAAATGTGGATTTTTCATCCAAAATGACAAAAATAGAAGTTGAAAACAGCTTCTG
Source organism: Chrysanthemum seticuspe (assembly GCA_019973895.1). Lineage (NCBI taxonomy): Eukaryota > Viridiplantae > Streptophyta > Magnoliopsida > Asterales > Asteraceae > Chrysanthemum > Chrysanthemum seticuspe. Next base: position 138,641,091 of record BPTQ01000001.1, on the reverse strand, counting down.
TATACACGGATCCCACGGATCCTTCCCATGAGGGATCCGTCCAGCATGAAGGCTGGGATCCGTGGGTCTGGTGTTTCAGGCAGTACAAAATTCTCCTTTTGGAAATATTTTTGCCTATTGTGTGCCTATATGCAAACTATTTGGAGTTGCGGTTATCTCGACCCCTAAAAAGAAATAAAAACTAAACTAGAAGTATAAAAAGTATCCTATTGAGATGACCCGAAAACACATATTTAGTACATAAGTACGTAATCTTGTGTTTTCAATGCTCCTAATTCATTGTAGCTTAAATGAATGTACCCGAAAACACATATTAGTTATGTGTCCCCTTTAGCATTTAAAAGACATGAGATGCAATGAAAACGGGTTTTTACTTTGTATTAATAATGAAAAAGCGATTTGTCCTAGACGTGAGAAATTGCTTTTGTGAAATTGATACGGGAAGGTATCATCCTTTTAGAAAACATTGTGAAAGTAGGTTTTCTTTGAAAATGTGTATATAAAAAGTAGGAGAGCTATAAGTAAAAAAAACTTATCTTTGGGTTTTGAAAATTCCCGTATTGTTTGTGAGTTGTGCGTGAAATAGAGATCCTAGACTCAGAGGGAAGAAGGCTAGTGTTTACATACCTTGTAGAGTCAAAATAAATTACGACGTGTGTTCCATTAAACCAAGACCAAGACGAAGTAGGTTGAATTGTTCCCGCTTCAACGGTTTGGTGAGGACGTCGGCTATGTTATCTTCGGATGCTACCTTCTCAATAGAAATGTTCCCCTTTTGAACATTGTCTCTTAAGAAGTGATGATGAATCTCTATATGCTTGGTGCGAGAATGCAATACCGGATTCTTGCTTAAGTCGATGGCACCTTTGTTATCACATAGAATGGCTATGTCGCTTAGATGAATGTCGTAGTCTACTAACGCTTGTTTCATCCATAGTGCTTGTTGGCATGCTTTGCCGGCGGAGACGTACTCGGCTTTGGTTGTTGATATTGCTAGAGCCGTTTGTTTCTTAAAAAACCACGATGTTAAACAACATCCCATGAAAGTACACACCCCACTTGTACTTTTTCTATCAACGTAATCCCCTGCATGGTCAGAATCTGCATATACAATTGTTTCTACACCCGTGCCCTTAGGATACCATAATCCTAATTGTGTTGTACCCTTAATGTATCTAAAAATTCTTTTTACGGCTTCTAGGTGTGAAGTTTTGGGGTTTTCTTGAAACCTAGCACATAAGCAGACACTAAACATGATATCCGGCCTACTTGCCGTGAGGTAGAGAAGACTACCTATCATGCCACGATATTTAGTATTATCTACGGATTCGCCGTCTTCATCTTTTGTGAGTTTGGTGTCGGATGACATGGGTGTCCTAATTGGTTTCGACTCTTCTAGACCAAATTTCTTTAACATCTCCTTGATGTATTTAGATTGATTGAAGAAGATACCATCTTCTACTTGTTTAATTTGTAGACCAAGAAAGAAACTAAGTTCTCCCATCATACTCATCTCGAACTCGTCATGCATGATTTTAGAGAAATCATCACACATGTCTTGACAAGTGGATCCGAATATAATATCATCTACGTATATTTGTACTATGATTATGTGTGACTCCTTTTTCTTAGTAAAAAGTGTGTTGTCAACTAACCCCATGGTATAGTTATGTTTAATTAAAAAGGACTTGAGTCTATCATACCAAGCTTTTGGAGCTTGTTTAAGACCATAAAGGGCTTTCTTTAATTTATAAACGTGTTTGGGTTTTTCAAAATTGATGAAGCCCGGAGGTTGAGCTACATATACTTCTTCATTAATAAGACCATTTAGAAAAGCGCTTTTGACATCCATTTGATAAAGCTTTAGATCATTAGCACAAGCATACGCAATAAGTATTCTTATAGACTCTAATCTAGCCACGGGGGCATAGGTCTCATCAAAGTCTATTCCTTCTTGTTGGTTATACCCTTGGGCAACGAGTCTAGCCTTGTTCCTAGATACTACTCCGTTTGCATCTAATTTGTTTTTATACACCCATTTTGTTCCTATTATGGTTTGATTACTAGGTGGAGGGACAAGTGTCCAAACATCATTAGAAACAAATTGATTTAATTCTTCTTGCATAGCCATTACCCAACTTTCATCTTTTATGGCTTCTTGTGTGTTCTTAGGTTCTATAGTTGAAACAAAACAAAATAAACTACTTTGGTTTTGAACTTGAGATCTTAATGTTCGTTCATTTAGCTTTCCTATGACCTTATCTACGGGGTGATCTTTGGACTCTTTAATGTTTGTGATTTCACTAATTGAAGGTTCTTCTTCTTCATTTATCTTTTTCTTAATTACAATAGCTTCACTTTCTATGATCTCGTCATCGACAAGAGGTGGAGAGGGTTTGGGTGGACTTTCATCAAATTTTATGTTTAATGACTCTTCTACCTTCATTGTTTCTTTGTTTAATATGACGTAAGCTTTGATATTAGGCGAGTAACCTAGAAAGATACATTCGGTTGATTTAGGATCAAATTTTGTAAGGTAATCTTTAGTGTTAAGAATGAAGCATTTGCTTCCAAAGACTCTAAAATGATTTAAAGTAGGCTTTTTGCCTCGGAGTAACTCATATGGAGTTTTACCTAAGATTGGTCTAACTAAGACTCGATTGAGTATGTATGTTGAAGTATCAACAGCATTACACCAAAATTTTTGAGGTATGGATTGTTCGTTAAGCATGGTTCTACTCATTTCTTGAAGGGTTCTATTCTTTCTTTCTACTACCCCATTCGATTGTGGAGTGCGTGGAGCCGAGAAGTTGTGAGTAATACCATTAGCGTCACAAAAATCTCCGAATTGCACTTCATTATCGAATTCCCTACCATGATCCGTCCTAATAGACACTATGGGTTTTCCTAGTTGTCTTTGGATCTTTTTGCTTAATATTTCAAAATAGTTAAAGGTTTCCGTTTTGTTCTTTAAAAATTTTGTCCAAGTATACCTAGAGTAGTCATCCACTATTACCAAAGTATAGTAGTTGCCTCCATAACTTTGGATAGCGGATGGACCAAATAAATCCATATGAAGCAATTCTAGACACCTAGTTGTGGACACCATGTTTTTAGCTTTATGACTCGAATGAGCTTGTTTTCCTACATTACAAGCATCACAAAAATGATGTTCATATTTTAACTTAGGTAGATCTCTTACTAGATCTTTGGATGATAGCGATTGAAGAAGTCGCATGTTGGCGTGACCCAATCTTCGATGCCATAAGGTCGAAGTATCATCCATAGAGGTAAGACATAGTTTGTCTTTAGGTTCATTACCGATTTTAATGACATAGACTCCATGTTTCCTAATTCCTCTTCCTATGGTTATGCCATTTTTAAGTATCTTACTACCGGTTTCGGTAAAAAGTACATTGCACTTTTTATCACATATTTGTCCTTGATCTGTGCTAAACCGTCAAGTCTAACAGACTTAAAACAGATTAAACACAAATGCAATGAAGATCAGAGAATATAGTGAATTCCCGGGTCGTTATATCCCACGGAGACTCAATGGTGTGTAAAACACTTGATCAGACGATAGAATGACCACTAATGATAGTGATCAGAAAGGATTAGATTGGATAATTACACTACTGAAAAAGTTTATACATTAAAGCGACTTAAATACAAATTAAGAAAATTAAAAAGATAAAATATATTAAATAAACGCTATCACTATTTTTAAAGTGATGAACGTTTAAAATTAAAAACGTACGTTTAAATTAAAAACTACGTAAGCGTACAAAATAAAACGTGAAAATAAAGGAGGAAAATACCTACGGATATAGAAAATACATTTTTACAAACCTAATGATAAAGGAAAATTATTAGAAAAGGAAAATTATTTTTACAACTATTTAATTAATAATTATTAATTAAAAACTATTTTAACTATTTATTAAATACTCTAAAATGAAAGAAAATATGAAATAAGACTAGAAAAATAAAATTAAGACTTAGAAAAATCTAAAATATGATAAAACTAATTTTAAAACTGAAAATATATTTTTTAGACTTTTTATGTATTTATTATTAATTTAAAACTATTTAAAACTAATTAAAATGCTAAAAAATACTTTTTAAGCTAAGAAAATTATGGAAAAATACTTTTTAGGCTTTTTACATTTATCTTAAACTGAGAAAATAGAAAACATATTTTTTTAAGCTTTTCTTAATTATTTGTATTAAATGTTATTTAAAAAGGCTTAAAAACTAATTTAAATTAAGAAAAATAGCAAACCAACTTAGAAAAATCTGAAAATTTCAGGAAAAGTCTAAAATAATATAAGGAATAAAGGAAAAATATAAAAACAAGGTGCTATGTGGAGGAATTAGCAACTGATGTGGGAAGTGCTTAAAAATAAGCACTTTGATAAGCTAAAACCACACCAAAAGGTACCAAACTGAAACAGGAGCTACTATAAGCTAAAATAACCAAAGTGCAATGAGAATCAACAAGCCACAACCTCTGGATAGCAAGATGCAATGATTTGATGATTATGACATTAAGCTAAAAACAGAATCTGAGGGCAACTTAGAGCTTAAAAATAAGCCACACAATAAGCTTGAAACTAGAAAACAACCATGGGAACCTCACAAGGACCTGGCTAGCTATGTCAAGACCCAAGAACAGACCAAGATGAGCTTTAATAAGCTCTGTGAAAGGGCTGCACAAACTGCACAACACCTGTGCAGTTAGGTGCCCTTTGCACAGGGCATATAAGCCCAATTTGACAAGCTCATATGAGGCTTAAGAAAAATTTACAAAAATCCTCTAAAATACACATAAGAAAATAGACCAAGATTACTTTTCAAAACCACAAGTTACATTGAAATTGGCCCAGAACTGAGCTCATGAAAAATCTTCCTATTTGGCTCAAAACTGAAATTTGCAACATTTGACTTTTGATGAAAACATGGAAAGTTGACTTTTATGGATTTTAATCTTGATTCAATGACTGATATAGATGTTAATGTATGAAATGAAGCTACTACAAGCTTGACCTATGAATTTAACACACAAAATGAGCTTATGATTTAGTAAAAACCTCAACAGTAAGCTGCTAAGGACCAATGAGATGGATTTTTACTTTGAAGGCTTGTAGACACAGGTAATTGACTCAAATGAGACTCAAATGACTTAACAAACATGAAATAACAAAAGATACCCACTGATGAGGCCTCTAAGTCAGATAGTGCAGCCAAACCAAACACCCTTGAATCCTACTGTTATGAAGATTAAAAGAGTAAACCTCTGAACCAATAAATTTTACTGATTAATCTAAGTTCAACTGGCCTAAGTACAATTGTTTAAACAGGTATTAGCAGTTTATGACCACAGATACAGGTTTAAGCAAAACTGCAAATAGACTAAAATGAAAAGTGATATAGAAAACTCACAACCTTGTCCAGCTGGTGCAGGCCCAAAACCAAACACAAAACCAAACTAACCTAATCTAATGCAACCCAAATTCACCTCTGCAACAACAATTTTCATCACCATTTCAAATTTGAGTCCCAAAGTTGACTTTCGTTGACCATCACTCAAAGTTACTTGAAAATGAAATGTAGCTTATAAAAGGCTTATAAGGAATTTAGACAAGCTTATTAAAGCTTCAAATAGCCACTAACAACTTGAACCATGGAATTTGAAACTGAGAAATTTCAACAGTTAACCACAAAACTGAAAATTATATGAAAGCTTAGATTGATATTCAAAAGTGACTAACAAAGGTTTGTAAACTTGAAATTGATACAATGAAACTGAAATTACACCATTTTAATTTAAACTAAGACAATAATTAAAAATACGACATAAGTAAAAATTTTATAAACTATCTACCACTCTTTACTGCTTCTTTCTTTCTCTTTTATACTCCAAGAGCTTCTCACTAGACTTCTGAGCACTTCCCACCAATATTCTGGACCATTGGATGTCTTGGGACATTTTTGACCATTGATTGAATTTTGGCACCAAACGTGTTAGCCAGGTGTAGGGGTTGAGTGAAATGGGAGAATGAGCATTTAATGGTTTTTGGAGTTGTGATGAGGTGGGGGGACAAGGAGAGTGATATGGTGAGGAGGGGGGTTGGTTGTGTGATTGTAGCAGGGAAGCAGTTGGAGGGGAAGACTATTGGCGCCAAGTGGGGTGCTGCTTGTTTTGACCAGAGTTTGACCCAAGGGATTAATAATACAAAGGGGTTCAAAAAGGCTTAATGACAGGGGTCCAAGGTGTTAAGACCAGGCCAAAAAGAGATAAGGGGTTTAATAATCCAAGGGGCCTTTGTGTAAATTCTGAAAATTGAGGGACTATTACTGCCATTTCATCAAAGCTGCTCCAAGGACTAAAAGTGACACTCTCAAAAAGTATAAGGACCAATATTGCCATTTTGCAATTTCCAGGGGCCATTTTTGACATTTTTTCAAACTTGAGGGACCAAAGTTGTAATTTTGCAAATTTTACATTTCAAGGGTTTGTTTTGACAACTTTTGAATCCCATGGACCTTAAATGACATTTTCCTTTATTTAGATTTACCAGGGACTGTTTTTGACAACTTTTGAAACTTGGGGGACTAAAACTGCCATTTTTGCAAATTTGATACGTTTTTCATCTGATTTTGATCTTTTTGCATTTAAAACACATAAAACACTGATTTGTGATATTTTCATCATTTTGATGCATTTTTGAGTGTTTTCAGATGATTTTGCAGTTTATATTGTACAAAAATGATGAGTATTTAGACACTCATCAGTCCTATACTTAAAAGATTAAAGTTTAGGTTTTCTACGTGACACACATCGTTAATGGTTAGAGATTTGTTAGAAACCGTACCTTTACCGATGATTCTACTTTTGCTATTTCCAAACACCACATTACCTCCATTAACGGATTCATATGTGGAGAATAGATCCCTATTGCCGGTCATGTGTCTCGTGCACCCGCTATCCTTGACCCATTCATCGGGGTCTAGGTCGACCTTTAAGCACACCTAAAACAATAATAAACTCAAAAGTTTGGTCCCCATTTATTCATGGGTCCATTAGTGTTAAATATTCCATTCATGTTAGACATGTATGGATAAGATGAGTATGCATTCCATGGGGTAAAGTTTTGAAAAGAGAAACTGTTTTGCATATTAGGGTTCCATCCCATTTGATGGTTACTTCTTGGGTAAACGTTATTAGGTCTCCTAGATGCATTATGTTTTTGAAAAGATGGTGCTTTGTTTCTTGCAAAAGTAGGATTAATTTTTGGAGGTGGATGTCTAGTGGTGACATGAGTTGGTTTCTTCCTATTTACGATAACGAACTCGTTTCTAGATGATGAAGCTATGTTATTACCACTAGTTGTCACAGCAGATCCACGGATCCCAGTTTGTACACTAGCCGGTTCCCTTTTTAGGGGATCTGTGGGATCCGCCACAACAGTGGCTGGTTTTTCTAATTCTTTAACAAATTTTGTTTCTTTACTTTCACTAGTTGATGGATCAAGTTGTTGTATGCCTAGACCCTTTTGGTTGTTGCCGGTTTTAACACCATCGAGTATTGTATCTAAGGTGTTTGTACTCATTCTAGCAATTTTAGAATCTAAATGATCAACTAGTGTTTGAAGTTGAACACAAAGTTCACATTCACCACTTGCTATTTTACCCTTTTCCAAACGTTTTAGTTTTGCTTTTAATTCTATGGCTTCTTTATCTAAATGTTGGTTTTGACTCTTTAAAAGCTTGTTTTTATTAATTAGTTTTAAGCTAATATTGCATAGTTTATCATATTCATTATGCAATGAGTCGTCATTAAGTGATGAACTACTATAGTATTCGTGACATACCTCGTCATTTGCCATGAGACAAATTTCTTCGTCCTCCTCGTCGCTCATTCCCCACGTGCCGCTCACGAATGCCTTTTGATCATCCCGTTTGGGACACTTACTAATAAAGTGGTTTGGGTCTCCACATTTAAAGCAAGTACGATCATCCTTTGGCTTTTCGTCCTCTTTGCTTTTCCGAAAACCTTTCTTATCGTCATACGGTTGTTTGACGTATCTACCCTTTCTTCTAAAGAACTTTTTAAAGTCCCTTACCGCCATAGCGTACTCTTCGTCTTCACTACTCGAGGATGAGTTCTCCTCATCGTTTGAAGCCTTTTTGGCTTTAAGGGCAAGAGATTTGTGTTTCTCTTTCACCTTTGAGGCTTCGGAATCTTTAGCAAGGACAAGCTCGTAGACTTTTAGGTTGCCTATGAGTTCATCGAGGGTGAGGATTGTCAAATCTTTTGACTCTTCGATTGCCGTCACCTTGGATCTCCACTTTGATGGAAGTGCCCTTAGATATCTCCTAACATGGTTACGGCTAGAAAAAGATTCATCAAGTGCTTGTAAAGATGTAATAATAGTATTAAAGTTAGCAAATGAATGATCTATAGTTTCTTCATCCGATATTGAAAATTGTTCATATTGTTGAACAAATAGATCAATTTTATTATTCTTAACTTGTTGGTTGCCTTGATGAGTTACAACTAAAGAATTCCAAATTTCTTTAGAGGTTTTAAGCATAGAAATTCTTTCGAATTCCTTTTTCGGTAAAGCATTATATAAAACCATTTTTGCTTCACTATTTTTAGAAAGCTTTTTCTTCATTTCATCATTTAGTTTATCATGAGGTATGTGAACTAAATTTCCTTTATCATCATTTGAGGTAGCCTCAAAATCACCTTCAACAATAATGTACCAAAGATCAATATCTTTAGACTTCACATATGTTTCGAATCTATTTTTCCAATATATAAAACCATTAGTTTCAAGTAGTGGTGGTCATTGCATAGATTGCCCTTCCTTATAATTTTCAGAACCCATAGTGATCGAAAAGTTTTTAAAATACAATTTTATTTTAAAACATTTATAAACTTAGCTCTTGATGCCAATTGTGGAAAACTAGAAGGGAGGGTTGAATAGTTTTGCCGATTTTAAGTTGATTTCAAAAACTTTAGATTCGATATTATGAGAAATCGTATGGATGTTGAGAACGTATAGATCTAACGATAATGCAAGCAAATAAATAAAGATAAGGGATAGAAATGACACAACCGATTTATAGTGGTTCGGCTACAAGGACACCTTCCTTGCCCTACTCCACTCCCCGAGTCACCTACTCGAGAGTTCAAGCACTATGTCAACAAACTCCTTCACTTGGCGGAGAAGCCTTCACAACGTTGCTTACACTTTTTCCGGTACAAAGCTAGATACCGAGTCCGTAGCACGGTGGACCAAACCAACACAACTATTACACAACAAATATGTGAAATATCAAATACAAGATCTTCGCTACAGAAATCTTGCGGAGTGACAAATCAATCAAGGACCCCTTGCTTGGATGACTTGTAGAATGCTCGTGATCTCGCCTTAGAGAAGGACCTATATGAGGATCACAAATATAAAGAAAAGAAGAACAACTCTCTAGATCAAGTGATCTATATGTTAGAAGAGAATGAGAGTGTATGAGAGATTTAGTAAGAAGAGGGGTGAGTTAGAATGAAGAAATGGCTCTCTAATTATAGGCAAATTTCCTCACTGTTCACACGGATCCCACGGATCCCTTCCACTTGGGATCCGGCTAGCACAAAGCTAGGGATCCGTGGAACGCTCCTCTTTGCCCATGGGTTTTTTGGTTATGGGTCATGGGTTGGTCCATGGGTTATATCTAGATTCAATGTATCTAAGTATACATTGTATCAAGTCTCTTTGGGTATGGGTTAAGATCCATGGGTTGTGATTTTTACCCATCCTAATTAACTATTACAACAAATGCTTTTGTTACTACATTTTTGTATTTAAAAGATTATATGTAAATGCTTTACAAAAATAACATGTATCCTTATAATTATACTTAAGACAACATTATATATGTTATCAACAAAACACAAAGAGATCGCAAAATATTAATAAACGTTTTTACGGTTTATTTGTATTAACATGATGCTTCCAAGAAGATGCATAGAAATTTGTTGAAACAACAGTTTGAAACATTCACTGTTGGTGAAAGAGAAGGTCTTGATGCTGCCTATGACAGTTTCCAAAATCTTCTTAGTATGCTAGAGTTATACAAAGCAGAGGTATCTGTTGAAGATGCAAACCTGAAGTTCTTAAGAATTTTGCCATCCATATGGCATGTGATTGCTACTATGATTAGAGGACAACCTGGTTTGGACACTATGGACTTTGATGATCTCTACAGCCATTTAAAGGTATATGATCATGATATGAATGGCCAAACTAGTTCAAAATCTCACAGTATTGCTTTTGTGTCTTCTGAAAAGAGAGGCAGTACTTCCACTAAAAGTACTGCTTATCCTACTCAAAGTATTGTTGCTCAAAGTACTGTTGCTTATCCTACTCCTACATCATAACCTACAAACACCATCCACTCTGATGAAGTTGTATGTTCCTTCTTTGCTCAACAAGCCACTTTACCTGTTACTTATGAAGAAGATTTGTCACAAATTAAAGAGGATGCTCTTGAAGAAATTGACATAAGATGGCAAGTCGCCATGATCACAGCAAGGACCAATAAATTCATGAAGAAAATAGGAAGAGGCATTGACTTCAAACCCAAACAGGGTATCACGTTTGACAAATCCAAGATTGAATGCTTTAATTGTCAAAGGCCTGGACACTTTGCAAGAGAATGCAAGTTTGCTAAATATCAGGCAAATAGAATGATTGAAAAACCCAAACTTGAACTAAAGGAAATTCCTATTACTGAAACAAACCCAAAAGCTTTGGTTGCTCAAGAAAATCTATCAGAGGTTGACTGGAGTGCTGAATTTGATGATGAACTAGTAACCTACTATATGGTCGCAATGGAAGAGTTTGATTGGAGCACAACTTTTGATGAGGAACCAAGATTTGCTGCTTTAGAATCAAGAGATGGCTTTGGAAGCTTTGATTGGAACATGGAAAGTTAAGAAGAACCCGTTCTGCTTGCTATGGTAGCTACTTCACCAAGTCCACCCACTATCTCTGAGGTATGTTCCAAATGTAATGACTTTTATCAAAAGGTACTTAAAGATTTGTAATTGAAAGAGATAATTATAGAAGGGCTAGGTCTGAGGTAGCTGGTTATCAAATAACTTTAGAGTCAATGGAAGCCAAAATAATCACTCATGAAAATAATGAAATGGCTTGGGCAGATAAATATGAGCAACAAGATTATCAATTAAAATTGAGTGAATGGAAGTTAGGATGTAAGGTTTCTGAACTTGAAAAGATGACTAAAGAAAGGGATGAATGGTTAGAGAAATTTTGCTAGTTGGAAAGAATCTGGCCTTTCACATGTTAGTTTTGTTGAAAAACAGAAAAGAGCACACATTAAAACTGGCCTAGGTTTTGGTATGGATTTTAGCAGTACAGAAGAAAACCCACCTAGTGATTCAGAGGAGATAACTAGTGATGATGAACTCATTGGCTCAGAAGAGAACACATCTAGTAATGAGGAATCAATTAGTCAAACACCTCCTGAATTTAAGAAAGATAAGGGTTATCATGCAGTTCCTCCACCAACTGGTAGTTTTCAACCACTTAGGACAGATGTTTCTTGTTTTGGAGTAGACAATTTAGAGTTTAGGAAAAAGCTTAATGGTCAATCTAATTCAGGTCCATCTAGTTCTGAATCCCCAAAAGAAACAGTTGAGATACCTAAGGATGATAATGTTAAGATTTCTGCAGTACCTTCAACTCAAAGTACTGTTAAACATTCAGCAGTACCTTCAAGAAAAAAATTTCAAAATACTGCTAAATCATTTCGGGATAGTTTTGGTCAAGATAGTTTTCATCGTTCACCAAAAAGACAGGATAGTTTTGGTCATAGAACTAAAGGAAGAAATTTTAGGAGTATGGGTCAAAAATTATGTTTTGTTTTTTATTGTCCTGATCATTTGATTAAGGACTGTGACTTTCACTCAGACTATTTAAGCAAATTCCCAAAGACCACATATATCAACCATAAGCCAAGGAAGAATAAATCAGTTTGGAATCACTCATGTAGGGTTAACCATAGTAATTTCTCAAAAGACTATAAGTACCCTCACCAGAAAAGACCTTTTTCCAAACCACCAGTACCCTCAAGCACTTTTAAAAGTACTGATAAGACAAAGTTTTCTCAAGCAGTACCTTCTCAAAGTACTGCTAGATTTTCACCCGATCAAGGTACTGCTAGCACTTTTTGGAATACAAGCCCTAGGAGATCCAATTACTATCAACCTAGAAGCCGTTACACATCAAATAGAGTATCAAGATCAAAGAAATCTACACAAAAAGTAAAAAGCAACTGGGTTAAGAAAGAAAGTACTGATGGGGAACAAACAGTACTTTCAGCAAGTAAGGGTGAAAAAGAGAATTTTGCTGAAAAAGAAAAAGAGCATTTTGATGAAAAAGAGTGTTTTGTTGAAAAACCACCACAAGTTTTGGAACAAACGAAATTAATTGATCATGTTTTCAAAAACAGTGGAGATTACATACTTAAAGAATTTAAGTATGTCACTCCACAAGGGGAACACAAGTCAGTAATGGCTTGGGTTCTTAAAATTAACTAACTCTTTCATCTTTGTGCAGGGCAACCCAGAAGAGGAACTTAAAGATCATTTAATTGTTGATAGTGGTTGCTCTGGAAGCATGACAGGAGACAAAGAGATTCTGTCAGAGTTTAGATCTTATTTTGGAGGAAGAGTTGCATTTGGGAATGATCCTAGTGGAGGTAGAATTACTGGAAAAGGAACCATCAAGGCAGGAAGCATAGACTTTGAGAATGTTCGCTATGTAAAGGAGCTCAAGTTTAACCTTTTGTCAGTATCTCAGATTTGTGACAAGAAGCACCCTGTGTTATTCACTGACACAGAATGTCTTATCCTTTCCCCTGAGTTCAAGCTTGTTGATGATAACTTAGTAACACTGAGAGTACCAAGAACCAATGATGTGTACAGTCTAGATATGAAAAATCTTAACTCTACTGAAAGGGCAACATGTTTAGTAGCAAAGGCAACACTTGAAGAATCACATCTATGGCATAGAAGATTAGGTCATGTGAATTTCAAGAATATCAACAAGTTGGTTAAAGGCAATTTAGTTAGAGGTTTACCTTCCAAAACATACAAGAATGATCATTCATGTTTGGCGTGCAAGAAGGGTAAACAACACAAAGCTTCATGCAAGAAGATTGAGGAAAGAGCTATTAGAGAACCTTTAGAGTTGTTACACATGGATCTGTTTGGACCTGTTTCTGTTGCAAGCTTAAACAAGAAAAAGTACTACTTAGTTGTAGCAGATGATTGTAGTAGATTTAGTTGGGTCTTTTTCTTGGGATTTAAAGATGAAACCTTTGATGCTATTCATGATCTTATAATAGCCCTTGTTAGGTCACTAGTTTTACAACACAAGCTTAATAGAAAGAGATAAAGGCGATTGAACAATTATCCAAACACACACACACATTAAGAATGAAACCGGTTATGCGTAGATGTGAGTGAAAGAAATAAATTGAACAACCAACCCTCAAGTGAGGGTTATACAAGAGTATTTATAGGCAAGGAGCTAGGGCAACACTCCCACTCCTTCCCTTTTCTTTATAGGACATGGGCCTAAGCTTATGGGCCTTCTACATAAGCTAGACTTTAAACAAACATAAAGGCCATAATAAGCTACCTATTACATATGAGTAACAAACACTTGAATCAAGGTTTAGGAGTGATTCCAACAATCCCCCCCTCAAGTGTTGGTGATGAAAAATGGTGAAGGCGTTGATGTAATATTAGCTTTGACGTCTTCTGACATTCTTCTTTCTTGTGAGAAGAAATGCCTTGATTCGAACAATCTCCCTAGTGTAGAGAGATAGTTTTCTTTGAATAGTTATGCTTTGACGTCATCTTTAACTTTGTTCTTTGATCATTGTTCTTTGTGATGAAAGTGATAGTATGTTGTTGTCTGCATCAAGTCTGCCTCAGGTCTGCTTCGCTGCTACAGTGTCTCCACGTCATTCTTCAACATGCTCACACGCTCTTTGACGTTGGAATTAGTACTGGTGAAGTTCTTTAAGTCTTTTAACTTTGTAGATTCTTTGATTTGACGAAGAATCATTCTGACTGTTGTGTTGCTTTTGGATAGAACTTCCATTAGTGATGATGTTGGCGTGAGCATGAGAAGAATCTGCATGATCATCCCGCTCCGGAGCTTCCATAAGAAGAAAACATGAAAACGTTTAGTAATAAGCGGATTCCGGCACTTACGAGTTTGAACTTCGAGAGTGTTAACAGCATAGTGTGAAAACACAACTCTAATTCTTACAAAGGCCGTTCCTGAACTGGAGTCCAACAAGTGAGATAACGCGATGTACCGAAGTACACCTACAGTTCAGATGAGTCGCTGAGGTACACCGAAGCATCACCTCACGACTGTAGACCGTTTGAGACACACTAAGCGTAATCCACGGGGAGTTACCGAAGTGACCTGCTGTCAGGGCTGTTTGATGTTGACCCTGGCAGGAGTTTCCATTCAATCACTGAGGATCACAGTTGTGAACCTCTCATAAATGTTCTCGACAGATTGCTAAGATCTGTGAAGGACTCGATAACGTACCACTGATGTTCTTATTGTTGAACATCGAGTGATGAAATGTCAAGTGTACCTAAGAGATCTTTTGATGAATCTCGTGGCTCTAGACTTAATAGTGTGTTTTGGTTTTCCTGAGCGGAGACTAGGGAGAGGGTCTCCTTCTTCAATACCAGCGATCTCTAAGAGAAAGCCAATAGTTTATCTAGGGTTCCCTGTGAGAATGAAACAGGCTTCTTTTGAGAGAAACTTGAGTGGCTAAGAAGGTATAGCTCATGCGTCACTGGGTCCATGACGACTTTTAATCTTCAATACCGGTGTCACTAAGTGACAACTAGTAGCATATCAATTGAACCCGGTGTCTGCCCTAAGTTGAATAATTTGGAGGGCTATTTCTTTTCACCCTTTTCTTTGCATTTCTTTTTAATTCTTCAACTCATTCTTTCTCCGATTCTCTTTTTCTCCTTTTTATAATCGTACCTAAGGACTTCTAAGTACTATCTATTTGTGATGTCCTTGGGTAGATCCCTCCGGCTCTGGCAGATCATAGGACGGTTATTCCTAACCTTAATCTCCTTATAACTCCATTGCCATAAAACCATTTTTCATGAAAATCTCTCAAAGTGTTTGTGAATGAAAAACATGTTTGAACACTTCAAGAGTTTTAGATTTTCAGAAATACTCCCCGTCCACATGTGCTTAGGAGTTTTTACGGAAATCTGCACAGTGAGGAAAGAGCGCGCATTTTATGAATTGATCAACTCAAGATAGACAATCCCCCGCGAGACATGGTTACGTTACATAGTTAAAGAGTTACATTGTCAGCTTTTAGGTGACAACTAGCTCTAATAACTACCTTGAAGGTGTAGACAAACCTCGAAAGGTTGTCAAACCCGTTAGAGTTCATGTCTACCAAGAGTTTCTCGAATGGTACTTTCTACTCGGACAAGTCCTTTGCGAGACACGTTTACATTACTAGCTAACTAGCTTGAAATTATTACCTGTCTCGGACAAGTCTTTTCGAGTTACTAACAGTTTAGTACCGTCAATTCGTTGGTTAAGTCTATTACACAAAGATTCATTTGCATTTACACACCATATTTCTTATCACATAATTTTCTCCCCCTAAAAAATGGCATATAAAATGTTATTTTTGAAAAATTGAGAGTAAATATGACCATTTCGAGTGTTGCGGGAAGATGACCACTATGAACAATTTGTGAACAAAGTTTTAATTCAAATACTCCCCCTCAACAAGTGATATAAACGGTTGAGGTTTTGAAAAATCATATGGAGAAGAACTTGTTCTTTTGAGCAAAACCTTGAAAGATGAAAGGTTTGATAGGTTTTACTCAAAAGTAAGAAGCTTTCGCTCCTTTTATAAGGATTGTGGCACTGAAGCGTACCACAGGGTCCTTTTTTGACAAAAACGGGTTGTACACTGTTATGTGTGCACAAGCCATTGACATATATAATCACACATCCAAATTTATAATGAAAGAAGCAGTTCAAGGGGTACCAGGAAGTCCAGTGATGTTTCCAGGAGTGCGAACCGGGCGTTGATAGCCGGTGATATTCATCCTGGGTCGACCACCAACAAAGCTTTCCAGCGTTCTGAACTGATCCCGTCGAAACAACCTTTCATCAATCATTCTGATGATCCTCCTCACATCCCTTCGATCCTGAGAATTCCATCGCTTAGGAGACCCAATCTTTAGATGTATATCCTTCAACCGATAAGCCAATCCATCCCTAACCATCTTCAAAGTGTGATCCCCAAACTTGTGAAGATCGTTGCACGCCATCAAGCAATTGCGTTGAAGTTCACTGCGATAAACGACACCGAACGGTTTGCTGACGAGCGTGTATTGTGGAAGCTGGTTGATGTCGGGAAGATCAAGCTGAGGTGGAGTGAAGTTGACACGGGTCTGATATGATTCAACGGCGAGCTGGAGATCTTCTACACGTTCTTTGATGACTATGCGTCTGATGAAGATGAGCAGTGACTTGATGAATTCACGTTGTACTTCAGTTGAAAATTGCCTCATGCGACCCTGTACTTTGGCAAGGTACATGTCTTCAATGTCGTTGATAGACAAATTCTCAAAGTCAGCTTCAGAGAATGCATAATCCCGTTCGTCTTGCCTTTTGACCACAATCTTTTTGAGAAAAGTGTAGTCCCATTTGGTCGAAAGATCAACGTGTTTGTTGGCAACGATATCCTTAGTACTGAACACTGCATGTTGAGACTTCTGAACCTGGCAGCTTCTCGGCCAATGATGAATCCCGTACATTGCATCTCGGTCGTATTCTTCCACTTTGTTGGAGAACAAGTGATTAGCTCTTTCCTCGATAGCTATGCAGTTTGAGTATATGGCTGCTGGGAATGGAAGTGTCAAAGATGTAGCGTATTTCCTTGAGCCATCGCCACCGTGTAGAAGAAATTCCAAGTCTTTGTTGAAGAAATATCTGAATGGAATCCTAGGTTCATCTGGTTGGCCAATTGTTGGTAGAGGTTTAGACCAGTCGGTGTAATATGGAGGGTTGTCCCATTTGGTGAAGTCGATGTTTGCTTCTGGGTTGAGCCAATCCATGTTGTTAGACATAGCTCGTGCAATATTATCAATGTGATATTCGACCTCGATGGCACTTTCCGAGGTGTCTTTTAGAAGTTGAAATGCTTCATTCTTGATTCGCTTCAACTTGGATTTCGTCATCTTCTTCACATGGAACTTTTCTTGCAGAATTTTAGCATGCTCCAATGTATTACCGTCTACCAGTTCTTGACCTTCAGCTGGATAGGGGGTGGAATTAACAAGTGTAGAAAACCATTCAAATTCCTCTGTGTCATCTTCATCTAGCCATGATAAGACGTCAGTTGTAGGCGCCTTCTTTTTCTTTTTCTTAGGCCTGGATGAAGATTCTGGTTTCTTAACTTGTTTGGGAGAGGTGGGTTGTTGTAGGGGCTCACGGACTTCCTCATGGTCACCACCCGTATACTCAAAGTGATCACCGGTTTTCTGAGTCTCGGGTGGTAACTCAGAAGAATCCTGAGGTTTACCAGTAGAAGAACGAGGAGGAGACCTTTGTTGTGATGGAGTCTGTTAGGGAGGAGGTAGCATAGAAGATGGTTCACCAGACTGTTTTTGGCGTTTAGACTCTTTTTCCTTATCCTTATCACTATCTTCATCGTCTCTTGGACGTTTTGGCCTTTCAGCTTCTTCTCGGCATGCAGATTTGAGTTGGTATTCCAGCAATGCTTCCAACAATTTGCTTTCGTGAGAGGCAAGTATTGCAGATCGTTTAGACATTTGAGCTACCAGCCGGTCAACCAATTCAGCATCTGAGAAGATTTTGGGATCAACTGGGTTGATGCTAACATACATTGGTGTTGATCTCATAGTTTGCTTGGCCAAGTGCAATAGGTTCGGATAAAGTTGTTTGGTAAACATCTCCTGTGTAATTCCAGGAACATTGTCAAGAAGGTACTTGTGAGTGTAACCTTCGATCATTTCGTTCATCTTCCCTTGGAGATCATCTTTCATGAGCTTCTGTACATACTTCCTTTCAACTTGCATCTTGTCGATATCATCATGAATATACTGTATCTGATCAGCGTAGAAATTCATCTTCCTGTAGAGCATGTCTTTCTTTCTGACTTGTTTGACAGCATTCCCAATTCTTTTATGAGCATGAGAAATCCAAGATCGAGTTGGCTTCTTCACTGATTTGGATGTTGATTTGGTTGATCTTTTAGATGGTGGTGGTGAAGAATGAGATGATGAATCTGATGATGAGGAGACATGAGGAGGCTCAGAGTCCTTTGGAGGTGCAGAAGTATCATCCTTAGAACGAATTGGACTGTTGAGAAGATAATCATCATAATTCTCTTCGTTATCTTGTCCAGATTTAGCTTTTACTTCCGTCTGAGCCTGGGCTTCTTCATCAGTCTTTCTTTCTCAGACTTGTCCTTATCTGGTTCCTCAATGTTATAATCAATAGATTCCTCCACAAGCTTTTGATGTTGCACAAGAGTGGTGGCACCAGTTCCCTTATCGGGTTGATTAACCGCATCAGGATCTGGTGAAGAGTGGACACCACCACTCGACCCTCCGGGGCCACGCATTTGATCTTGTTCAAATTCTTTAGCCTTTTGAAGGTGTCTAACGATTTTAAACTTCTTCCTGTAGGATTTATCCAGTTGCTCTTCATCACTTTCAGAGCTTTCTTCATATGGCACAAGTACAGGAGTCTTCCCTTTTCCTAGGTCAGCTGGAGGACTAGGAGGTTTTGCTACTGAGGGAGGTGGTTCGGTTGCAGATTCAGAGTAGTGGACCTCCTCATCTGATTGTGTATCTTCAGAGCTTTCGTCCAGTAGCTTTCTTGGTGGTTCAGGTGTAGGAATAGGAACAGCTTCCTGAGAGGGAACTTTCTTTTTTGGAGTAGGTTTCCTCTTTGGGACCTTCCTTTGACTCTCTGTGCTTACTGCACTTCCAGCACTTCCTCTTCTGGTTCTCCGAGTGGGTGTTCCAGAAGGCTTTTCATCGAGATGACCAACTTTGCCTTCTCTTACTGCTACCCGATACCTTTTGTACGTTTCAAGCTTCTTGATTTCGTTAGTCAGTAGGTGATCAAGTAACACAGCACCCTATTTCTTTGTTGACGATTTCTTGATTCTGACTGATAGGATAGGCTCAGTCAACATGTCGTGATTATCGGGGTCATTGAGCCTCTTGGGGATATCAGGATGAAGTCCAAGTGCTCGCTGGATCAACAGTTTTGTGTATCTGACATAGGGAATCTTTGAGCCAAGCTTTTTAAGAAACGTCATCATGTCATCCCATATCAGAGCTTCAATTTCGATGTCCTTCTTGTTGATTAATGACCAGAAGATTTGCAGTTCCATGAGCTTGGGATGCTCATAGCCACTGTCACGACCAGAGACCGATTTGGTGATGATGATGTAGAGGGTTCTCCACGGTTTAGGAATGTTCTTAAGCTCTACATGAGAATGCTTAGAGATAATTCCTGAAGCTTCATCATAGCCAATATCAATCAAGAATTGAAGAACTGTCTCCTCTGTAGGTGTGGCATAGAAGTCGGTTGGCACGATTTCTGGAATGAGAAGAACAGCCCGTAAGTCTGCATGAGTGATGGTGACTTGTTTGTGATTGAGAGTCACAGTCACTGCACTCTGACCTTTGATCCTTTGCATTGAATTCCAGAATTGTTGAATGTAGATCTCCGGTACTGTAGCAGAGTGTGAGAGCATGTTCTGGTAGGGATGATTCTTTAAAATATCCACAGCAATGAGACAAGAAGATTCTGAGCATGTGAGGGTTTCAAAGTCAACCCTAAGGTTGTTATTTCCAATCTTTCTCGGATAGCCATTAGGGAAGATGTCAGCAATTGTGAGAACTTCAGATGCATCCACATTCATTTGAGCAGCCATGTCGTGATTTGAAATAACATTAGCCAAAAGAACCAACATATCGAAAGACATAATGTTAGTCAACATGAGGTTTTTATTGTCTAGTTATTGAATATACAGTGTCAAAGATTGTTACGAGTCCAAGTCACTTGTTTGTTCAATAGTCCAATGTCGTCGTGATAAGTTTCGTGAGTTACTTAACTTTAAGTTTTAAAGTTTATGTTATCACTTATTTAATACAACATATTAAACAATTAAGTTTATTAGTGACATTATTGGTTTCGTGAAGTTATGATTCATTTATTTACAAGTTTGCACGCGTAACAATTCATAACGAAGGTTTGATCAAGGCTTATGCATAGGAATAGTAGCTTATGCGTAAACAGGAGAAGTATACGCGTAGACGCAAGCTTGCGTAAGAGATATTACGCGTAGGAAAAGAGGACCTTATGCGTAGAGCTTACGCGTAGAGCTTACGCGTAGGCGTATATAAAACCTTACGCGTAAGGCTTACTCGTAAGAGTAGACCTTATGCGTAGAGTCACTTTTTACGCATATCCTTCACAGGATACGCGTAGTCCCATTGTAGAACCTTACGCGTAATAGTTACGCGTAAAATTTCTCTTACGCATAACTTTCTACGCGTAAGGTGATCCTTATGCGTAGAGTAACAAAGACCTTGATTCTGAGTTTTAAGCGCAACAAGCCTGAAATAAAATCATCATATCATCAATCTTAACACATATATTCATTTTAAAACAGATCATAGCATGAAAGCATATTAAACAGTTACGCGTAGAAAACCTTACGCGTAAGCCTAAAAACCCTAATAGTTCAAGAATTACGCATAACAGTTCTAGCCATGGAAATTGCACCAAACGTTTTCTGGTAGGTCTTAGGTGTTGTGAGAGTCTAATAACCAAACAAAGCCATTTAACTTTTGATAGTTTTGGTCCCTCCACCTTTTCCTTTTTCATACAAAGCCATTTAACTTCCATTTTGGTTACCAAACAAGGATTTTAAGAAAGAAACTTGACGACACTCCCCCTCGACTTAAGAAAATAATGAAAGGTTATAAATTTTAGTCCGAGGAGTGTCATTTAACCAGAAAATTTACCACCATTGATAAAAGAAACAATCGGGATATGATAACATGCAAGTACACAGATATTTTTAAACAGTTAAGTATTTATTTTCTCCCCCTCAACACTTGATCGGAGAAAATACTGAATTTTGAAAGATTATAGTGTTGACGGAAGAAATGTACATGCCATGTTGAAAGAAAATTAGATTAGAAGAATATTTTTGTTGTTTTATTAGGTTTTATATTTTTGTATTTTGTTTTTGAAAAATTATTTACAAAAGATATTTTGGTGTTTGACAGGTTTTTAAGACTGTTTTAGGAGGTCATCCAATTCCTCTTGAGTCAAATACCTCATACCAATCCGGTGGACCAACTCATTAAACCTAGCGGGAGGCAAGGCTTTGGTGAGAAGATCTACCAATTGGTATTCTGTACCCACGAAGTATAATTCAACTGTACCATGTTCCACGTGGTCCTTGATGAAATGATAACGAAGATCGATGTGCTTTGATTTCGAGTGCTGAACTGAGTTGCACGAGATCGCAATGGCACTCCGATTGTCGCAGTACATTGGGATTCTGTCAAATACGTAACCATAGTCTTTGAGTTGTGTTCTCATCCAGATGACTTGAGCACAACATGCGGACATGGCTACATATTCTGCTTCGGTTGATGACAGCGATGTACAATCCTGCTTCTTTGATTGCCAGGACACCAGTTTATCACCAAGAAATTGTAGTGCTCCTGAAGTACTTTTCCTTGAGTCTAAGCATCCTGCGTGGTCAGCGTCTGAAAATGCGATTAGTTCAAAACCAGAATCCTTCGGATACCAGATCCCCAAGTTAATGGTTCCCTTGATGTATCGGAGGATTCTTTTAGCCTCAGAGAGGTGGGTTTCAGTTGGTCGCGACTGATAACGGGAGAAAAGATATACGGAAAAGACAATATCAGGTCTGCTAGCTGTTAGATACATGAGAGACCCAATAATACTACGGTATTTGGTGGGGTCGACAATTTTCCCATGTACATCAGCGTCTAGCTTCTTGGTATGAGTCATTGGTGTGGCATAAGTGTCATAGGTTTTCATTCCAAATTTGTTTAACAATTCAAGGGCATATTTGGACTGACTCAAGAAAATACCACGGGGTGATTGATGAACTTGCAGTCCTAGAAAGAACGTAAGTTCACCCATCATGGACATTTCAAAAATTTTCTTCATTAATTTTGCAAAAGCGATTAAGTACTTTTTATGTGTAGACCCAAAAATGATGTCATCCACGTAAATTTGAATAATTAAGATATGTGCCCTGTGATATTGTATAAAAAGAGTAGGGTCGACCGAACCTTTGGTGAAATTGTTGGTAATGAGAAAAGATGATAGCTTATCGTACCATGCCTGAGGAGCTTGTTTGAGACCATAGAGAGCTTTGTTCAGTTTGTAGACATGGTTCGGGAACTCAGGATCAACGAATCCGTCTGGTTGGCAGACATAAACCGTTTCTTTAAGTTGTCCATTGAGAAACGCAGTTTTGACATCCATCTGATAGACCGTCATATTCATATGAGCCGCGAACGCGAGAAATATCCGAACAGCCTCAAGACGAGCAACCGGAGCAAAAGATTCTTCAAAGTCTATTCCCTCTTCCTGACGATAACCCTTAGCAACTAGACGTGACTTGTTTCGGATTACGTTCCCTTCAGCATCCAATTTGTTTTTCCAAATCCATTTGAGACCAATGACGTAGACCCCTCTTGGTCTTTCAACCAGTTCCCATACTTCAAGACATTTGAATTGGTTGAGTTCTTCTTGCATGGATTCAATCCAGTTGTCTTTTGTCATTGCGTCTTTAATGTTTTTAGGCTCAGATTGGCAGACAGTGAGTGCATAAATGCAATGTTCACCATCTGTGTGAAGACGTTGTCTCGTAACGACTGGTTGATTTGGGTTGCCAATAATATTTTCCAGAGGATGGTCTTTTGTCCATCGATGTGTAGAGGGTTGATGTTGGTATACATTGTGCAGATTCTGAGGATTCAAATGGTTTGTTGATGATTCCGCGACATCAGGTGCAGCAGTGTCATTAGCAAATGGGTTAAAGAACGCATTTGGATCAAAATCTGCAGGTGGGGGTATTTCATTAAGAACATCATCAGCCGGTTCATCATTGTTGGAAGCGGTTTGCTCAACTGTTGTGGTGGAGTCAACTGGTGGTGCTTCTTCAACAGTAGTTGTTGTAGTAGGTGTATCAGGTATAAGAGTATTATCATGTTGTGTAGCGGAAACAGCGGATACACCTGGAGCACGTTCATCAATATCGTCACTGAACAGAGGAGCAAATAACCTTTCCATTTGTTGACGATTGAGATGGGGGCTTTGTTCAGCTGATGATGGGGGTTGAGGGAAGTTTAATCGGTTGTGACCGGGTTCCAAGCTGTTATACTCAGACGCCATTTCCGTAAGTTCATCAAAATGAGCATGAATCGTTTCCATAACCTGTTTTGTACGACGATTCCATATCCGGTAACCTTTAGAATTCTCACAATATCCAATAAAGACTCCAATTTCAGCTTTGGCTTTGAGCTTTCCAAAATCATCACGATCATTATTCGGATAGCAAAGGGATCCAAATACATGAAAGTGTTTGAGATTCGGTTTATGGTTGTGGACAAGCTCGAAAGGTGTTTTGTTGTGGCGTTTTGTGATCATAGAACGGTTTTGAGTATAGCATGCAGTAGATACAGCTTCTGCCCACAAGTAATCTGGAAGTTTAGCATTGATTAACATTGTTCTTACAGCTTCCACTAACGTTCGGTTTCGTCTTTCAACAACTACGTTTTGTTCTGGTGTACGTGCAATAGATGTTTGATGCTGAATTCCCACTTTCTCATAAAATTCACAAAGGGTTTGGTTAACAAATTCAGTTTCTTTGTCTGTTCTGATTAGTCTGACGGTGTTGCGGAGCTGAACCTGTATTTTTGTGAGAAAGGTGATGATCATTTTTGGAGCTTGGTCTTTGCTTCGAAGAAAGTAGACCCAAGCCCAGCGTGAGTAGTCATCAACGATTACCAAGATGTAGCGTTTGCCATTAATCGTTTGCACGCGCATCGGGCCACATAAATCCATGTGAAGAAGATGAAGCACATGCTTAGAGCTGTGTTCCATATTAGAAGGAAAATGAGCACGAGTGCTTTTCCCTTGTTCACAAGTTGAGCAAAGGTGATCTTTTGAATACCGGAATCGTGGGAGACCTTCAAGTAGTTTGTGTTGAGCAAGATTGGTTATAGTCTGAAAGTTTAAATGTGAGAGACGACGGTGCCATAGCCAAGATTTTGTTGATGTTGCCTTTGAAAGTAAGCAGATGGGAGATAAAGCAACCATGTCTTGCATAGAGATAGTATAGAGACTAGAATTACGCGAGCCAAACATAAGGTCATTCCCTTGTAGATCACGAATGAAACAAGATTTCTCCCTGAAAGCAACCTCCAAATCTCCATCACAGAACTGACCTACTGAAAACAGATTGTGACCGAGGCCTTCCATATAATAAACCCTGCTAATTTCGATGTTCCCATTGATATAGTCTCCGTAGCCCATGATAGCTGCGAAGTGATCATTCCCGAATCTGACAGTGCCAATGAACTTTGCAATAAAGTTTGATAACAGTTTAAGGTTGCATGTCATGTGTCGGGAACATCCGCTATCAACAATCCATAGAATGATCTGTATCACCTGCATTACACACAGACGACGCAGATGGAATAGAAGTAGATGTGGAACCCGAAATGTTAGAGGGTTTCGGAGCTGTGATAGTAGTCATACACACATTAATAACTTTAGGCATCCATTTAAATCCTAATGTGTTATATATCCATTTCTGCCATCTATAACTACTATTTGCTTTAGTCTTTGTGAATGCACTAGGTGGTACTACATTCTTAGGAGGTGAAACTGGAGCTACAGGGACAACAATGCTTGCCTTAGAATCTAAAGAAGGCGGTCTACTAAGCACAGACTTAGAATGATTAGTGGGCCTAGAGGTATGCCGATTCTTAGGATTCCGTAAACGAGAGATTATAGCTTTAGCAACACATTTGTCATGACAATCAGAATTCATACTTTTACGACAAATAACACAAGGTGCATCAGACTGAATATCAAAAGTACTTAAAGGTTTAGCATTCGTTACATCACTATTTCTATTACATTTTCCAGACGCAATATCTATAGTGGAAGCAACGTGAGTCTTATTCATAGTCCTAGGGTGTTCTTCTACTTTAGCATTCCTTATTGATCTTTTCTTAGGTCGCAACTTCCTATTCTTCGATTGAGTGCTCCTAGGCTGTGAAGTGCGGACGTTTGGAAAAGACGCAACTATTCCTGTTTCAGTAGAAGGAAGCACGTTAGCCACTTGTGATTTGGAAGTAGGCTTTCTAGGTTCACGATTACTAAGTGTTACTGGTGCTATTCTCTTAATCACGGTAGGCTGAAGTAGTTCATACTTTCCTAACATTTCTCTTAACTTAAAGATAGTGTGAATCAAATCTTGATTTTCAGAACGAATATTACCAGCAAAATTCATGACTTCTCTAGTGTGAGCAAGATAGTGATCAAGTTCGTTTGATGCTTCATGACGAGTCTTATTGAGTAAATAAAATATGACACCATATTCCAGTTTAACTTTTACAAGTTCTTGTTCATATTTTGAGATTTGACTTTTCAAAGACACGTTTTGATCATCCAGTTGCTCAATTTTAGGATCAGAAGATTTTGCACGCAACTGAGCGATTTTGTTTTGAAAACCAAGTTGTTGATTGTGAATATCTTTTTCACACCAATTAAGACGACGTTTTGCATTGGAAAGTTCGTTAAGTAATCGTTCATTTTCAGCTTTTAAAGACTCAATCTGAAGCACATTATCAGTATTCTTAACAGTTACCACATAGTCAACAGTATCAGCAGAGATATAATCAGATGCATATGACACAGAATTCAATAACACAATATTATGGATATCAGCACAGAGAACATCATTCAAGAGTCGATCAACATCTTTTCTCAACATTTTATTTTTACGTTTAGTATTAGAAATAGATGTTTCTGTTTTCTCAAAAACGACCTTCATTACTCCAAGTTCCTTATGAAAGTCCCGTTCCCAAGACAATGCACAATTTTTCAAATTTTTAACATTTGGTAAAAGATTTTTCTGAAAAATGTCTCTTTGTTCACGCGCCAGAGGCGATTGAAAATGTTGAACTTTGATTTCAGAATGATATTCTATCTCATGTTGTAAAGTTTTGAGGTCAGCCATGAAAATGTCAAAATATCTAAGAATTTTGCGATTTTCAGGTTTTGAGTTTACTTCACTGATGGAAGGTAAAGGACCATAAATTTGTGCATAGTCTAGTTGGGGATTAGCATTAAAAGACTCAGACGTTTTTATGATAACCCTTGGTGTGTTAGAAGAATCCGTTGGTGTGACGAAAGTGACCGGTTTAGAATAATTAAAAGGTTTGTTGTAAACAACAGTTTTTAATTTTGATCGACTCTCGTCTTCTGCATCTAATTCCTCTTGACGATGATATTCAACAACACTCATAACTGAATTATCAATTTTATATTCTGCACTGGAAACTTCAGGATTTGGTTTGAATGTTTTGGTTGAAAGCTTAGGTTTGTAATCAGCAAGATTCGGTCCATATCCATTTGGATCGGGTTTTAAAGTAAACTTTTCAATAGCAGTTACTGACTCACCATGTTTGTAAACAACAGTTTTAAACTCTTTAAGTTTGCGTTGCAAGCCGATAATTTCTTCAAGATGATTATCTATTCGGTTCGTGGAATGCTTTTTGTATGCAGAGAACTGTTTTTGGCAAGTTAACAACTCAGCCTTAGCTTTTTGATTTTCCAAGGTGAGAGCGTTAGTTTGCTTTTTATGTTCATGTTTCAGTTGTTCTATTTCAGACAACAAAGCATTCTTCAAAGCGGATAGATCACGCATCTGTCTCTCTAAATATTTTTCGTTTTGATGAGATTTAGCAAAAGCGGCTTCAAAACCTTTTTCACGGTTTTCTTGAGTTTTGAAAAAGTTGAGTTGCATTTTTAAACATTCAAAATCCTTGGTTAACAGTGCATTTTTACTTTTTAATTCCTGATTTAATGCACAACATTCTTCAATTTGGGATTGCTGGTCTTTAAGTAAAAGAGCAAGATTTGGATGAGGCAAAAGTTCAGCTTGGTCAACGGAAGTTACCACATGATCATTATTTAGATCCTCAAGTATAACCACGGAGTCAATTTGATTATCAAAGGAAACCATAAGGTCATCTTGATCGTCAAATCTAACTACGGGGTCTAATTGAAAATCGTCGGAATGAGATGTAGATGACTCATTTTGAACACTCTGAGCCTTGCCGGATTCAGATGTTGGCGGAGATATTAGATCAGAGATAATGATGGTTTGTTCGGGTACCTGAGACAAGCCATCAGTGTCATACACTGGGCCTGTGTCACTCATGTGTAACTCATGCATATTAGCCATCAACATAACAACTGCATTAGCCTGTAAGTCCTCCATATCATCATCTGAGTCTGCATCTGCCATAAAACTCTGTTCTTTGTTTGTGAGAGTTCCACCAGCTTCATCCTTAAGAGCCAAAAGAAGAGCCTCTTTGAAATAAGCACTGCCCTTAGTCCTCGGCTTTGGGCATGCATTAGCCAGGTGTCCCTTCTCATTGCAGTTGTAGCATCGAAGACCATTCAACCCATTCTGAGCATTTCCCTGTTCCACCACTTGAGCTATGTTGTTGTTCCTACCCATAGCATTAAACCCTTGACCACCTCCCATCTGACGACCATAACCACGATTCTGAACTTCAACTCGTCCATTGTTAACAACAGCCTGATTTCGTGTATTAGATGAGGAACGAATATGATTGTTGGATTTGTTGGTATAACGGCTAAAAGCATTAGCAATCATAACAAATCCTTGTTGCAATGCTTCGAACGGATCGGATTCCTCATTAGTTTGACTATGAAGTGCTTTATCATTGTTGTTGTTGTAAGGAACCAATTGATTTTGTTGAGGTTGCTGTGATTGATCGTTTGGTGTGACTGAGGCAGTTGGTTGAGTTGCTTGTTGAGGAGGAAAACTGTTTTGAGCATACAAGGCAAGTTGTTGATTTTCTGGATTAGTCGTTGAAGCAATTTGAGCACGGAGAATCCTTTCCCTATCAACTTCCTTTTCATGAGGCTTCAATTAATCGTACAACAATCCATATGTAGAATGATGCATGTTCTTTGCTTGACGGAGAAAAATGACATACTTCTCCCATTCAGGACCAAGACAACTCAGGAACTTAGTATTCACTGCAATTCTTGGCATGATGATGTTGTGTTTATCCAAATCATTTATGATGTCTGAAAATCGATGATGATAAGACTCTAGTGTCTCTCCAGGTTCAATCATGAAGTGTTCATAAGCCAAGTAAATTTTGGATTCCATATCTTCCTGATTGAGTGCAGATCCTTCCATAAGTAGATGAATATGTTCCCACATTTTCTTTGCAGTCTTTTGAGCATCAACTCTTTGAAGAATTGGGTTTGGTAATCCTAAAAGGATATATTGCATTGCAAGCTCATCAGCTTCATAGTGTAGAAGTTCTTCTGGATTCAAGTCTGCAACAGTAGCAATGTTTGATTGTTCATCTCTTGGTGGATTAGCATTAGGATCTCCGGGTACAATGACATTAGGCATCTCAAATGGACCTTCCAAGATAACCTTCTTTAAGAACTTTCCATGTGGCTTCTTTAGATCACAAAACCTAAAGAACCGTATCACCCATTGATCGTAGTTTCCTGGAGTGAGCATTATAGGTCTATCAAGTGATCCAGCCTCATGAATTGATTGTTGGTTGCTTAAAGCTTCACACATCTTTGCAAACCAAGTGGGTTCCTTCATAGTGTTCCTTGATGGATGTTGATTGAATTCATTTGTGTAGGGTTGAACTTGAAGACTTGGTGGTGTTTGAACCATTTGTGGTGGAGGAATTGCTCCAAGTTGTGGAGTATGTTGTTGATTAAATTGTTGTTGATAAATTGCTTGTTGTTGATTCCATTGTTGATGTTGTGGACTTAGTTGTTGTTGTCGTTGAGAATAAGTGTAAGGGAAATAGTTAGAGTATGGTGGTTGTGACATGTTGATAAACTTGTGTTATAAAATGGATCTTTGTAGTCGAATGAACCTTAGTTGATGAAGTGTCCTTAGGCGTAGAAATCACAATAATCCAAGTAGCACTTATGCTTAAAAACACCAAAGTTACGCGTAACAATCAAGAGTTACGCGTAGATTTAGCTTACGCGTAAGTAGAGAAAAGACTCTAAAGTTAGGCGTAGACACAAATTTAGGCGCAGAAAGTTAGGCGTAGGATTACCTTATGCGTAATACTAGGCTTAGGCGTAAGATGAATCTTATGCGTAGGATTTCTACGCGTAAGCTTTATGCTTATGCGTAAGTTTAGGGTTTTGCCCAAATGATCTTTTACACTATTACAGTGCAAGAGATATCCAAAGTCGACGTATTTTCAGGCTTATCCAAGCAAGAAAACACGGAGTAAACCACGAAACTGAAGATCAAACCAAGGAATAACTTACGCGTAATATTAGGGTTTTGATACGCGTAAGATTACTCGTAAAAATGATTTTGCCCAATGATGTTTCTAAACCAGTTTTTGTATGATGAAATAGCTTCAATAACACCAAAATGACACAAAAGTGTGAAACTTGATGATCCAAAGCACTCAAAACAATTACGCGTAGGTTTACACCCTCGTTCAAAAACAAGCTTAAAAACTTAGATCCACGCGTAAAGGTTGAAACTTTTTGCCAAAAACAAGTATTTTAACACCTTAAAATGTTGAAAGTACAAGAATCTTGGATTGAAAAGTGTAAAAAACGAGTTTTTAAGCTAACCAAAGTTTTGACCCCGTTTACGCGTAAGAACGAAAACAAAAATCTTCAAAAACAAAAGTGTTCACCCAACTATTTGGCGATTGATACCACTGTTAGGTCACTAGTTTTACAACACAAGCTTAATAGAAAGAGATAAAGGCGATTGAACAATTATCCAAACACACACACACGTTAAGAATGAAACCGGTTATGCGTAGATGTGAGTGAAAGAAATAAATTGAACAACCAACCCTCAAGTGAGGGTTATACAAGAGTATTTATAGGCAAGGAGCTAGGGCAACACTCTCACTCCTTCCCTTTTCTTTATAGGACATGGGCCTAAGCTTATGGGCCTTCTACATAAGCTAGACCTTAAACAAACATAAAGGCCATAATAAGCTACCTATTACATATGAGTAACAAACACTTGAATCAAGGTTTAGGAGTGATTCCAACAGCCCTTGAAAACCAATTGAGACTCAAAGTAAGAGGTATTAGATGTGATAATGAGACTGAATTCAAGAACAAGTTTATGGATGAATTTTGTGCCAAGAAAGGGATTAAGAGGGAGTTTAGCATTGCTAGAACTCCACAGCAGAATGGTGTTGCAGAAAGAAAGAACAAAACAATGATAGAAGCAGCTAGAACAATGCTTGCTGATTCTCTATTACCTATTCAATTTTGGGCTGAAGTTGTAAGTACTGCTTGTTATGTGTTGAATAGAGTATCAATCACTAAACCTCAGATGAAGACACCTTATGAGTTGCTTATGGGAAACAAATCTAACATACGTTTTATGAAACCTTTTGGATGTCCTCTGACTATTCTCAATGCTATTGATTCTTTGGGAAAATTTGATGGCAAGTCAGATGAAGGATATTTATTGGGATATTGTGCCAATAGCAAAGGATTTAGAGTGTACAACAAGGTTACCAAAAAGGTTCAAGACTGTCTTCATGTTGAATTTTTAGAAGATCAAGAAAATCAAAAGGGTAAAGGTCTTGATTGGATGTTTGATCTTGATGTTTTGACTCCTTCTATGAACTATGTTCCTGTTAGAGGAGAAAATCAAGTTTTTCACAAAGTAGAAGATTTACAGTACATTGTTCATGGATTCAATATTAGATCTGATGTTGTTCCTGATGAAGAACCTATATCTATTGAGAAGGAGAAAAGTACTGATGAACCAAAATCCACTTTGTCTGTTGAAGATCAAGCTAATCAAGATGAACTTAATAGGATGCTTTTTCAAGAAACAATAGCACAATCTTATGAGGATAATCAAAGAAGAGCTTATGAAGAAGCAAAGAAAAAGGGTAAGTCTACAGATTACTCTAACAGTACTTTAGATCACAGTACTTTAGATCAAAGTACTGCTGCACCAATTGACAGTACTTCTGATAATTTGAATGATCCTAACATGCCTGGATTAGAAGACACTGATGATGAATTAGATGATGAAGGTATTTTCTCAAATTCCAATGAAGGAGCTGATTTCACAAATTTGGATGATGATATTGAAGTTCGACAGACTCCTACATTAAGAGTTCATAAAGATCATCCTGCTGGTTAAATCGTTGGACCTTCTACATCAGGTGTACTCACAAGAACCAAAGCTAAAGGCTTCTCTAAGCCACATAATGCTTTACTTAGCTTTGTGTATAAACAAAACAGGCTGAATCATAAGGATCCACAAACATGCTTGTTTACCTGATTTATCTCTCAAAAAGAACCCAAGACTGTAGCTCAAGCATTAACTAAAGAAAGTTGGGTTGAAGCCATGCAAGAAGAACTTCTTCAATTCAAACTTCAAGACGTTTGAGTATTATGTGATTTACCAGATGGAAAGAAAGTCATTGGTACAAGATGGGTTTTCAGAGTTAAGAGAGATGAAAGTGGGAATGTCATCAAGAACAAAGCAAGATTAGTTGCACAAGGATATAGACAAAAAGAAGGAGTGGACTATGATGAAGTGTTTGCTCCTGTAGCAAGGATTGAAGCCATTCGATTATTCCTTGCTTTTGCATCTTATATGGGATTTCTTGTTTATCAAATGGATGTCAAGAGTGCCTTTCTTTATGGAAAAATTACAGAGGAAGTCTATGTAAAACAACCTCCTGGTTTTGAGGATCCTGCTCATCCAAAAAAGTCTACAAAGTTATTGAGGCTCTGTATGGCCTTCATCAAGCTCATAGAGCTTGGTATGAGAGACTCTCCACTTTTCTATTACAACATGGCTACAGGAAAGGAGCAATTGAGAAGACTTTGTTTATCAAGAGAGACAAAAAGGACATAATGCTTGTTTAAGTATATGTAGATGATATTATCTTTGGAGCTACAAAAGAATCAATGGTGAAAGAATTTGAGCAGCTCATGCAACAAGAATTTCAAATGAGTTCCATGGGTGAATTAACTTTCTTTTTGGGGCTTCAAGTTAAACAATCAAAGGCTGGAATTTTCATTAGTCAAGACAAGTATGTCACTGATATTCTTAAGAAGTTTAACTTTGATACTATGAAGCCTGTCACCACACCTATAAAAGCTATCAACTCATTGGGAAAGGATGAAGATGGACAAGCTGTGGATGTCAAGCTTTACAGATCAATGATTGGCTGTCTTATGTACTTAACTGCATCTAGACCTGATATCA
The DNA here is from genome assembly GCA_019973895.1 of Chrysanthemum seticuspe. Lineage (NCBI taxonomy): Eukaryota > Viridiplantae > Streptophyta > Magnoliopsida > Asterales > Asteraceae > Chrysanthemum > Chrysanthemum seticuspe. The sequence goes on along the minus strand of BPTQ01000001.1, from coordinate 138,608,337 downwards.
TGTTTGCTGTCTGTTTATGTACAAGATATCAAGTCTCACCCAAGGTCTCTCATATGAATGCAGTCAAGAGGATTTTTAGTTATTTAAAGCAACAACCTAAGTTAGGGTTGTGGTATCCAAAGGATTCACCTTTTCACTTGGAAGCTTTTTCAGACAGTGATTATGCAGGTGATAATTATGATAGAAGATCAACCACTGGAGGACGCCAATATCTTGGAAGAAGATTAGTTTCATGGCAATGTAAGAAACAAACCATTGCAGCAACATCATCCACTGAAGCAGAATATGTTGCTGCTGCAAGCTGTTGTGGACAAGTACTGTGGATGCATAATCAACTCTTGGATTATGGATTCAATTTTAAGAATACTCCTATCAACATTGACAATGAGAGTACAATTTGCATTGTGAAGAATCCAGTTTATCACTCCAAGACCAAGCACATTCAGATTAGGCATCACTTTCTTCGAGATTGTTATGAGCATAGGCTCATTAATGTTGTCAAGGTCCACACAGATGACAATGTAGCTGATCTACTCACAAAGGGATTTGATGTTTCAAGATTCAATCATTTAGTGGTGAGTATTGGTATGATTAACTATTAAGCTACAATTAAGGGGAGGACTTATTAGTTAGTTAGTTAGTCTCATGCATTGCTTAAGGGGAGGCAATACAATGTTTTTTGATGTTTTTGCCATTGTGATGAAGAAGATGGAAAAGTACTGTTTATAGTTTATCTGAAAGTACTGCTCTGGAAGTACTGCTTACGTGGAAAGCACTGCAGTCTTGTCAACGTACTGTTCCAACGGTCAAAAGATGGGGTAAAATTCAAACAACGGTAACTTTATTAATTGGGCTGTGATTTTTTCAAATCTTACCTATAAATAACTACCCTCCGATTTTCCCTCTCACCTTATTCTTATCCATCCATCTCTCACTTTTCTCATCATATTCACCATTGTCGTTTCACTAATTCTTATATCAAATATACAATGGCTAATCGTAACACAGTTAGTAAGCATAACATGGTGGCCAACCTGGACAAGACACCGTCCAATGTCGCTTTTCAAATATACAAACAGCTTAAGGATGAGCCTAAACCTTCTAGCTTGCTACCAGTTGTAGTCCTTCCACCCAAGGTATTTACTTTCATGGCTAGAAAGAGTGACAAGTTTTCTAGGACGGATACACCATTAACAGCTCACATGATGGAGGTAGTGCAAGCTGTTAGAGATGAAGCTGCTGCCAGTGAAGATCGTGAGCCTTCTGTTTCAAGAGAAGGTATTGCTTCTCAATGTACTGCTTCACAGCAAGGTACTGCATCTCAACCTACCGCATCTTTGCAAGATATTGCTCATTGTGATTCAGAACCAGAGGTCAACCCACCATCATCTCCCAATGATTATGCTTCCACATATGGGTCTAAAAAATCTGGAGGAGATGAGGGATATATGGCTACTGAGGGTCAGGTTTTGGATAACTATGCTTTGACAAGGGAACTTTTACGCTTGGAGAAAGATTATGAAGCTCATGCTGCCCAATTTATGAAGTTGAACAACAAATTTAGAAGATTGAAGAAATTTGTCTGGCCATTAGTTCAACATCACAGATTGTGGGTCAAGTCTCAGAAGAAGAGAGGTAAGAAATTTAAGAAAGCCTCCAAGGACAAGAAATTTCCCAAGCATTCTTCATTCCAATTAGGGAGGAATTTGGATCAAGAGAATTTGAATGAAGATGCTAAACATTATGAAGAACCAGATGCTGAACTTCAAAGTACTGAGCCTCAAGGTACTGATGCTCAAGTTAATATTCAAAGTACTGAGCCTACTGAGCCTCAAGGTACTGGTGTACAAAGTACTAGTCATCAAGGTGCTGATGTTCAAAGTGCTGGAGATCAAGGTACTGCTCTTCAAGGAACTTATAGGCAAGAGCTCATTACACCAAGGACCTTAATTTTTGATGAAGAAGCTGGTCCTTCAACAGTCTTACATGAAGAAGAAGTTGGTCCTTCTAGTCCAATAAAGCAAAAGGAGCATACTGCTAGTGATGATGAGACAATTGCACAGATTATGCTGAATATGTCAAGACCAAGAGGTGTTAGTATCCCTGGAGTTGAAGAACAACCTCAAGTTTTGCAATCATCTTCTCAACCTACTTTAGATCCTAAAGATAAAGGAAAAGGTAAACTGGTAGAAACAAGAAGACCAAATATGAGGAAGCTGCTAGAAAACTACAGGCTGAGTTAGATGCTGAAATACCAAAGACACAGCCAATTCTACCAAGAAGACCAAGTATTGCTAAAGAAAGGAATGCAATGATGGCTTATCTGAAGGGTAGAGGATATACAGGTCTGCATAAATTAAAATATATAGAGATGAAAATTTATATGATGCTGTTAGAGAAGCTTATCAAAAGGAAGTAGCTAGTATTATTCCTTTTGATGATGAAAAACAGAATGAGGATGCAAGAAAAAGGAGCTTAAAGAGAAAGAGAACAACTGGTGATGAACAGCTATAAAAGAAGATACAACTGAGAACAGATACATTTGATGAGCTGAGAAATTATTTAAGAGTTGTAGATTTTGAGCATCCTAAGTCTAAAGATGTTGCAGTAAAGAAGTCAAAGATGTCTACTTTTGAAGTTGTAGAATCAAAGGAAGGAGATTACATTATGTTCCATAGAGAAGATGAAAATTTTAGAGTATTTAATCTGCTATGGGATATATTACATTTGATAGATAGAGAAGATCTGTTTCACCTGTATCAACTAGTGCAAGAATATTTTGAGCATATTCCATCAACTGGAGTTGGCTTAGTCTTGCTGGGAGATCTTATAACTATCTGGGAGACAGAAGAAACAAGCACTGATGCAATCTGGAATAACCAAGAAATTTGGGAGATTACAAGCTGGAGATTCTTTGAAGAATCAAGAGTGCATGTTTTGGAGTTAAAAGATGGGACCATGATTCACATGCTAGCAGAAAGAAGATATCCACTTACAAGAGATCTTATAATCAGAATGCTAGATCATGGTATGGAAGTCTAAGAGGAGAATGAAACAGCCCTTATGGTCATTGAATTGTTTATCAAATGGACAACTATGGCTAATGATGATGCATAAATACTGGTATGGTTCTTAATTATATAAATTTTTGAAAAATAGGTACTTTAATCAAAGTACTGCTGGACAAACAGTACTTTTACCAAAGTACTGCTTGCAGCACAAAACCAGTAAATGTCTTTTTAATAGAAAATAAGCAAACTTTTGTTAAGTGCAAAATAGTTTGAAACAAAAGTTAACAGCAACAAATGGTTTTTGAGATGATTTCAATTGGTAAAAGTGCTTTGCACTAATACTACAAAAGGTTATTAGTCCACCATGTCTAACAAAAGGACTGGCTAATCCATGAGCAAACGGCTCTGGTAAAGATATCTCAAATCCGTTTTTAGTTGATAATTTACTAAAAATTGTATGGTTTTCACCTCACCATATCTACAATAGTGAAGAGTTGGCTAGCCCACAAGAAAAATGGCTTTTGGTAAAGGCTGTGGAAAAACCATTTGTATGGTAATAGTTCACCATGGTTGCAAGAACTAACTAGTCCAAAAGGGTACGGCTTTTGGTAAAGACTTAACAAATCTGTTGATAGCTGATGATTTGCTAAAAATCATATGGTTATCAATGTACCATGGTTTTACACACTTAAACATTGGCTACTCCAGAGTTAATGGCTTTGGTAAAGAGACAACAAAATCCATTAAATTTTCAATGATTCACCTCTCACAGGAGTTAACACACATGGGAGTAATGAGAATTGTATGAAACTTTATGATCTGATGTACAAATTGCCATATGAGAAGCTGAAAAGATGAAGGTTGCTGATAATGATTGCTGAAAAGGATTGCTTATAAAGACTACCTTGATGATGATAATACAAGCACAGAGAGTACAAGACAAATCTAAAGATAAAGACACAATCTTTCCTTGAAGACAAAGATGTTAAATATAAAGATACAAAGAAACTTGAAATCAAGCAAGTAGAATTCAAGTTAGGGGAGGATTGTTGGGATATAAAAGTCAAAGTGCTAAAGAAAGTCAAAGTACTGCTTAATGAAAGTCAAAGTACTGCAAAGGCTAAAGGACTACTATGCAAAATCGTTTAAGGATTTTTATGTAATTCTAGAATATTCTTAGTTTAGAATTAGTATTACTTGTCGTACAAGGATTATAATTGTAAACCGACTAAGGTACTCCTTATGCCTATAAAAGGACCCCTAAATTGGCATTAGAGATACACAACATTAGAGAATATTAGAGATACGACTTACATGCAAATTCGTTATTAGAGTTATTAGGGTTATTAGTGAATCTGTGTATCAAGCAGGTTCAAAGTTTTAATATAATCGTTGAAGTTTAAAGTTATTCTTCTTAGCTTTATTGAAGTAGTTTCCGCATACTTAATAGAGTAAATTCAGTGTTTCATTGTTAGTAACTAAGGATTTATCCAAGGTTGCTAAGCCCTTACAAGCTACATAGTTAGTTTGGTCAGAGTATATCGATCCAACACAACTTTATCCAAATCTCATGCAATTGGTCAAGCAAATAATGCAATCTACTCCTGTAGTAATGCAAATCAATCCAATTGAACCTGCGGTTGTCTCCGATGCAGAATTGATTTCCAAGCTTGTTTTACAAATGTCTAAACGATCCGCAACGTTTACTTCTGACGAAGCTAAACTTTTTGAGGCATTGCTGGAATATCAACTCAAAACTTCATGCAAAGCGGCAGCTGATAGGGCTAAGCGTCCAAGAGACGATGATGATGCGGATAAGGATTCTGAGCCGAAACGTAAGAAGAAAAATGACGATTCATCAACTATGACTCCACCACCCCAAAGGACCTCCACCTCCAGAAGATCTCCACAACGTCCTCCTGCTACAGAAAAACCTCAGGACTCTGAGTCTTCACCACCAAAGGAGAAAACTGGTGATTATTTTGAATACACTGGTGGTGGTGACGAAGAGATTCCTGAGACCCAAAAACAACCACCTTCTTCTACATCAACGAAGCAACCAGCATCATCCTCAAAGCCAAATAAGAAAAAGTGAACATTAGTTGTATCCTGGCTACATGAAGATGAAACTGAAGAATATGACTGGTTTTATAAGCTTGTTGATGCAACCCCTCAGTTACCGGAAGGCCAAGAACCGGTAGATGGCAAAAATATGGAGCAGGTCAAGATTTTACAGGAAAAGTTCAAAATGAAAAAGATGATGAAAGCAGAGTTGAAACGAATCAAGAACGACGCTTTTCAACTACTTAAGGATAACTCAGTCAGTGCTATAGAAGTCGAATATCATCTCGACAACATAGCACGAGCCATGTCCAACAACATTGATTGGCTCAACCCTGAATCCAATATCGACTTCACCATACCTGAAAAGGCTCCATACTACACCGACTGGACTAAGCCACTACCTACCATTGGCCGACCTGATCAACCGAAGATTCCCTACCGTTATTTCTTCAACAATGACCTAGAATTTCTTCTGCACGGTAGCGATGTTAGCACAAAATACGCTACCTCACTCACCTTCCCATTCCCGGCAGTAATCTACTCAAACAACATAGCCATCGAGGAAGAAGCCACACACATCTTTGTTGACAATGTGGAAAAGTATGACCTCGATGCACTGTATGGGATTCATCATTGGCCAGAACGAAGAAGAATCTACTACAAAAGCTGCCAGGTACTAAAATCGAAAAAGGAGGTGTTCAGTGATGAACGGATAGTTGCCATAATGCATGTTACCTTGTCTTCTAAGTGGGACTACTCATTCCTCAAGAAAATAGTAGTCAAACGCCAAGACAAACAGGAATATGACTTTTCTGACGCGGATTTCCCGAGATTGTCACTCAATGACATTGAAGATATGTACCTTGCCAAGGTACAAGGACGAATGTGACATTTCTCCACAAACATCCAACTCCAGAACATCAAGTCATTGCTAATATTCATCAGAAGCATCGTTATCCAGCAACGTGTAGAAGATATTCAACTTGCCGTGGAGTCATACCAGAAATGTGTTAATCTCATCAAACCACAACTATACCTTCCTGATATCAACCATCTTGCTCAGTACACCATCATTAAGAAACCATTTGGGGTAGTTTACCGCAGTGAACTTCACCAAAATTGCTTCATGGCGTGCAAGGATCTTCACAAATTTTGTGATCATACTTTGAAGAAGGTTCGGGATGGGATGGCTTATAGGTTAAAGGAGATTCATCAAGGCATTGGGTCGAAGAAAAGGTGGAATTCTAGGGAAATGAGGGATGCGAAGAAGATCATTACCAGGATTGATGAAAGGTTGTTTCGTCGGGATCAGATTAGGACATTGGAGAGTTTCGTGGGTGGACGTCAAAGCATATCTCTAACATGCTACCAACGTCCAGAAAGAATCCCTGGTGTTATTGACGGACTTCCTGGTACTCCTTGATCTGTTTCTTTCATTAAATATTTGGATGTGTGATCTATATTTTAACAATGGTTTGTGCACACATAACAGTGTACAACCCGTACTTGTAATGAAAGGACCCTGTGGTACGCTTCAGTGCCACAATCCTTATAAAAGGAGCGAAAGCTTCTTACTTTTGAGTAAAACTTATCAAAACTTTCACTTTTCAAAGTTTTACTCAAAAGAACAAGTACTACCCCTTATGATTTTTCAAAACCTCAAAAGTCAATATCACTTGTTGAGGGGGAGTACTTGCTTAAAACTTTGTTCACAAAATTGTTCTTCGTGGAAATCTTCCCACAAAACTCGAAATGGACATATTCTGTTGGGAATCTTGATTTGATGAGACAAAGTAAATAGAAGAATGGAACAAAGGGACTTAAAGTGACAAAGATGAAAGCTACAAAAAGATGGAAGGACTTGCTTGCAAAAGAAGATTTATTTATTAGTCCTTCGTAGTATCTTGTAAACCCTAATCCTCTAGTATATAAAGAGGAAATGGGGTGTAGGTTTTATCAATTAAGTCTTCCAATATGTAGACGTCTAGTAAAGGTGTGTGTGTGTCTAGGGCGTAGGTCTTGTAAACGCCTAGACTTAGTGTTTGCAGTAGAGTAGAAATGATGACGAAGAAACCTTTATACAATAACATTGTTCTTTGATTATTCCGCTGTGCATGTTAAATGTTATTGTGATCCTAGATAAGGTCTAAACAACCTCGAGCATCGATTCTAACATGTGGTATCAGAGAGGGTTGCTCTTGATATCTAGGATTTCGCAAGGTTTCTGGAAAAAGAAGAAAAATTCGAATCTAGAAAAATTTTCGTAATGCTTTTGCTGGTCAGTTTTCAAACAGGTATAACTTTTTGGTTAACCGTTGGATCATGACGAAATTTTAGGTGGACATTCTCTATATAGCCATCTAACTTTCCACTGAAGGGATCGTCGATCGGAGCTTTCATGCGTAAGTTATAGGCTTTCAAAACTGGCTGCTGAGGAAAGTGATGTTTTGCTAAAAAGTCGAATTTTAGGGAATTGTTTTCTGATTTTCTTATTCGTATGGTTCTAATTCATCACGGAAGTCATTGTTTGTCATTGAAACGCAGCTTTGGATTGAGTATAATTGATTTGCAATTAGGGTTTCTTAGAGTTTTTCTTGTGTAAGCAAACCTTAATTCTGGTCAATGGGTATAGTAATATATTATAATGGTCAGTGTTACATTGAGTATTAAAATCAGTTTGGTTACAAGAAATTGTGCTCATGGGTCGGTGCAAATTTATTCTACAATCTATTGGATGGTGAGAAGCATACATGCATTTATTCAATCTCTGAATATATACATGCATATTGTATTTTGATCAGGACAACTTAATGGATCGTGGTACACTCATGGTTCTGGTCTTATGGTTTTCTGTTAATCGATTAGGCATGTTAAAGATTACGAGATAATGGTTTCCACTGCTGCACATTCGTAACCACTGCTACTTCTAGATGTTACCACTGCTAGCTTCAAGTCGTTACCACTGCCAGTGTTTCTTCGTTACCACTGCTCCACGATATGTTACCACTGCTGTTGTGGATCTTTCTCACTGCTATTGTTGCATGATATGGGAGCAGATACACGATGATTTATACTGGTTGTGTAATTAATATCTTAATTATGGTTGAGTATTGTTAGGACCCACGATGGCTGTTATTGTTTTCAAGTGCTCTCTGATTGGTGGTTCTTGTGTTCGTGATATTACATGCGGTCAGATGGTCACATGGGTACTGATTCTGCTTGTAGCATGTGAACGTCGTTTTCATGTTAGTAATAAAAGTTTTATTGGTATATTCTTGTGTATACGTGGCATGGGACCTATGAGTCTCAAAGATTTGATTGGATGAGTGGTCACGTGTGGTATCACATGAACTTTATGCTAATATTGGTTCTTGTGATATGTGATCTAACTCAAATATTGATGCTGTTCATCACGAGGGTTTCATATGAGTCTTCTAATTTATGGACGGAGGGGTTACGTGGTGCCATTTAGTTTTGACAAAAGGTACTTTGTATTGGTTCACGTTTATGTGATCAGACAAGGATTTTACTAATTGGATGAGATTTTTGGTGATACCAAAGGTAGAGGTGGACAACAGATGCGTTACTCGTTTTCAATGCTAGCGTTATATGTTTCTACTGCTGCGCGTAATATTTCTACTGCTAACTTTGTTCGAGAAATTATTTTTCTACTGCTAATGTTGTTCGATATAAATTGTTTCCACTGATTATATCATTCGATATCGGACGACGAAGGATTTTTGGTTCTAGTATATTTTGGATTTGAGGGGAAGTCGAGCGTGATAAGTGTTTTGGTTTTGGCGACACACACATGGGATTTGGTTCACACACACAAGAAGATTGATATTTGTTCTTAAAGGTTTTAAAAAAGGCTCATTTTTGGATTTATTGAAGAATTGATTACGTAGACGATTGATTATCATTTATTTGATGTTGTAGTTGAGTTTCACAGGTTTGTGTTCTTATCATATCTCAAAGTGGGTGATTACACTTTGTAGATAACTTGTTCGTGCTTCAATGATTGTGACGAAGAATTGACATAACACTTAAAGGAGTGACGTTATTGTGCTCATTGATTATTGTCAAGAGATTGCGGTCTCCATATACATGGGTATACGTTCGATGTCATCCTTAGTGCAAGACATAGGACACAAGTTTGGGTTATTTTACTTCTTCATCAAGTTTGTTATATTTGATTTTCTTCACAAGTGATCATTACAAGGAGCTTACAGATTTGAAGAATCTTTGATGTTCATGCACCACTCAAGGGGAAGATTTTGATTCTTACTACTATTGATTAGTATTACTACAGATGGTTTAGATTTCTACTGTTTCAAGTTCATTTTTAGTTGCGGAAAACTTCATGGAGGGTAATTTGAAACATTGGAAGGATGAATTGGATGTGTGGTATTGATTCATGGTGGTCAAGATCAAGTTTGCATATGTTCCCTATTTGTTAATAACAAAAAGGGAAAGAGGTGTTTGAGTGGCATAGCATGGATTAAGGGGAAGACAAAGAAAGACAAGATTTGTTTCATTTGTTTATTTTGTCATACACGACTTTGTTTATTTTGTCATCATCAAATAGGGGAAGATTGTTGGGAATCTTGATTTGATGAGACAAAGTAAATAGAAGAATGAAACAAAGAGACTTAAAGTGACAAAGATGAAAGCTACAAAAAGATGGAGGGACTTGGTTGCAAAAGAAGATTTATTTATTAGTCTTTCGTAGTATCTTGTAAACCCTAATCCTCTAGTATATAAAGAGGACATGGGGTGTAGGTTTTATCAATTAAGTCTTCCAATATGTAGACGTCTAGTAAAGGTGTGTGTGTGTCTAGGGCGTAGGTCTTGTAAACGCCTAGACTTAGTGTTTGTAGTAGAGTAGAAATGATGACGAAGAAACCTTTATACAATAACATTGTTCTTTGATTATTCCGCTGTGCATGTTAAACGTTATTGTGATCCTAGATAAGGTCTAAACAACCTCGAGCATCGATTCTAACATATTCGATATCAAAATTTCGTCAAAAATAACATTTATATGCCATTTTGAGGGGGAGAAAAAAAATTATGTGATAAGAAATATGTTGTGAATTGCTATTGAATCCTCGTACTTAAGACTTAACCAATGAATTGACGAGCTCTTAAATGTTAGTAACTCGAAAAGACTTGTCCCGGACGGGTAATAATTTCAAGCTAGTTCGCTAGTGATGTAAACGTGTCTCGCAAAGGACTTGTCCTAGTAGAATGTACCATTCAAGAAACTCTTGGTAGACATGAACCTTGACGGGTCAAACCTCCTCACCAAGGAGTGTTTAAAACTTCAAGTTGACCTAGTCAGTGATGTAACCGTGTCTCGCAGGGAATTGTCTATCTTGAGTTGATCAATTCATAAGTGTGCGCTCTTCTCTCACCGTGCAGATTTCTATCAAAACTCTTAAGCACGTGTAGAGGGGGAGTATTTCTGCAAAATATAAAACTCTTTCAGTGGTACAAAATGTTCTTACTCATAAACACTTTGAGAGATTTTTCATGTAAATAGTTTTATGGCAACATAGGTTATTCATGGAGTTATAAGGTGACTAAGGTTAGGAATAACCGTCCTATGATCCGCCAGAGCCGGAGAGATCTACCCAAGGACACCACCAATAGTTAGAATTTAGAAGTCCTTAGGTATGATTATTAAAAAGGAGCAAATAAGAATCGGAGAAAGAAGGAGTTGAAGAATTAAAAAGAAAAAGTAAAGAAAAAGGTGAAAAGAAATAGCCCTCCAAATTATTCAACTTAGGGCAAACACCGGGTTCAATACATATGCTACTGGTTGTCACTAGATGACACTGGTATTGAAGATCAAATTTGTCATGGACCCAGTGACGCATGCACTAAACCTTCTTTGCCACTCAAGTTTCTCTCAACAGAAGCTTGTTTCATTCTCACAGGGAACCCAACATAAACTATCGGCTTTCTCTTAGAGATTGCTGGTATTGAAGAAGGAGACCCTCTCCCTATTCTCCGCTTAGGAAAACCTAAGTGCACTATTGATTCTAGAGCCACGAGATTCATCAAAAGATCTCTTAGGAACACTTGACATTTCATCACTTGTCGTTCAACAATAAGGACGCAAGTGATACATTCTAGAGTCCTTCACAGATCTTAGCAATCTGTCGAGAACATTTATGAGGGGTTCACAACTGTGATCCTCAGTGATTGAATGGAAACTCCTGCCAGGGTCAACATCAAACAGCCCTGATAGCATGTTACTTCGGTAACACCTTGTGGGTTACGCTTAGTGTTGTCTCAAACGGTCTACAGTCGTGGGGTGATGCTTCGGTGTACCTCAGTGACTCACCTAAACCGTAGATGTACTTCGGTATATCGTGTTAGCCTTCTTGAGGGCATCCGGTTTCAGGAACAGCCTTTGCTAGAATTAGAGACGTATCCTCACATTATGCTGTTGACACTCTTGAAGTTCGAACTTGTAAGTGCTGGAAATCCCGCTAAGGAGATTCCTTTCAAGAATCGAGTCCTGAATATGTGGGTCATTACTTGAACTCGTTCAATGTAGTGCCAACTGTCCCTTACGGGATTCGGATGGCTAATTCACCCGACCAAGGTGAATGGAGTCAAGACATTCATCAGTAGAACAATTGTAGTAATCAATTCTTTATGAAAAATATTACAATAATCAATTGGTGTTCGTGACTGTACCAGAGATGCTGCTGCTGATGGATGCTTGCGGGAGGAAGAGATCATGCTGATTCTCCACATGCTCATACCAACAACATCATCAAAGAAGTTCTCTCATTATCTAAGGCAACACAAAGTCATAATGATTCTTCATCTAATCAAAGAATCTACAAAGTTATAAAGACTCGAGAACTACTTCACATCTGGAATTCATTGTCAAATGAGCGTGTGAGCATGTTGGAGAAAGAAGTGGAGACGCTGGAGCAACGAAGCTGACCTGTAGCTGACAACAACATACTATCACAACCACCACAAAGAACAAAGAATTAAAGAACAAAGAAATCAAAGACGTCAAAGCAGAATACTTCAAAAGAAACAAGATCCCTACACTGGGGATATTGTTAGATTCAAGGCACTTCTTCTCACAAGAAAGAAGGATTTCAGAAGACGTCAAAGCAACTATTACATCTGCACCAACAACTGTTCAATATTACAGAAGACATCAATTTCTAACACTTAGGGGGAGATTGTTGGAATCACCCCTAAACTACTTCTCAAGTGTTAGTAATCAATATGTAATAGTTAGCTTAATTAGACTTTTATGTTTGTAACTATGGCAAGGCTTATGTAGAAAGCCCATAAGCCTTGGCCCAAGCCCAATAAGGAAAGGAAGGGAGCTTGTGTGTTGCCGTAGCTCCTTCCCTATAAATAACTCTTGTAAACCTTCATTTGAAGGTTGGTTGTTCATTTCATATCAAATCCTACGCCTAAAAGGTTTATATTCATTTGTGTGTTTTGTGTGTTTGTTCAACCGATTACTTCTTCATCTCATTTCTTATATTGATGCTTGTGTTACAAATATGGGAACCTAACACTAAGGTTACGCCGTAACTGCATCACAGAACCAAAACCTGCACAACATATAAGGAAAATTTTGTACCCGACGGGTACAATAGGTGATAGATCATACAAATATCCAAATAGTTAAGTTATTACAGACATTAGTATCAAATTGTTTTAAAATTTTTCCAAATTGTTTCATCAAATGGGGACATCAATCGTCCCTAGGAAGATCATGATCCATGGAGTGGAATTGGGAGGGCTCATATGGAGTGCTCGTGGTGCTTCCAGGAGTGGCGCCGGGCTGCATGAATGCCACTCCTCCTTGGACTCCGATATCGAGAATGTTGGGCTGGTACATGTACTCCGGACCTTCCCACCTAGGGTGGCTCAAATGCATGTGTTGTAGCATCTGGCTAGTCCGATCCGCACTCCAATGAAAGAAATCTTGCTGGAGCTGCTGCACCTGATCCAATGTACCTGTAAAACCCTCAAACTGGTTACTAAGACCATAAAGACCCACTTCGAGGCTTTCGATCTCCTCGTTGAAATGGGATGACATTCCCTCAAGCCTCTCATCAATGATCTACAACCTCTCCCCAACATTCACATGCGCCCTTCTTCATCCCCTAGGCACCTGATCCTTGGCTTCTTCCTCAGCTTCACCACCTGCACCACTAGCCTCCCTGACTTCCCTCCTCGGGGCTGTCCCAGCTAGTTCAATCGCACCATAAATATCCTGGACACAAATCCCTAACTCCACTAGCTTAGGCAGGCCTATCAAATAAGTATCCCTACTAAAGCTGCATCGGTTATAAGATCAAAACTCCTAGCCAATCTCCCGATGAAATGAGCCCCCTGTAAAGGACTCCTAGAGGAAAACCCCTTAGCACCCACAACCATAAATCTCGCCAAATAGAAAGGAACATCAATGTTGTTCCCCCTTCCATTCCCTGCATCAGGTAAAGATCATCCATGGTCATCTTCTCTTTGGCTGAGTGCCTTGCTCGAATAGAGCAGGCAAGAAGGCGGTGCACCAGTCGACGGATAGGGTTCCTCACCATCACGTAGGATGGTGGGCTCTTTGGATCATAACCACCCGTGACAGCGATCTGGTCGAAATGAGCAGCAAGGTCTTGGGACTCATCCCTTCTTCTCCAGCACGTGTTATAGAACCGTTTAAAAGCCTCAGTTTCTATCTCCTCCTCAGTGTACAACCCCATCCTCGTAATAAACTGGTTAAGAGTCAAACTTCTCCAAACGCCCCCAAGTTGGAAAAAAATTGACTCCATGTCATCATCACCAATATCAGTACGGAATTCCACACTAGCAAGAAATTCACGGACGTACTCCAAAATGACTGGCTCCGTGATCCTGAATAGCCTAAACCATGCACTACATGTGAACTCCCCAGCATTACACGTGAACTTAATTTTACAAAACTTCCTCAATCTCCTACTAGCTTTCTCATTTGCCAAAGTACCAAATGCATCAAAATCAAGTGCCTCGGGTTAACTGATATTCTTTCCCCTTAATTTCTCATATTCTTCCACGCACAATTGCCTCATACCAGCATTAGGGTGTGCCAAAAACCTAGGCCAATTCGTGGGATTGTTTGCACCTGAAAATAAGACAAGAAACAGTAAGTGCAAACCTTACTGATGTCAAGTTACGGCGTAACCAAAACAAAAGTTACGCCGTAATTAGGTAATTTCAATGGATATGGCGTAGCTATGTCAAACTGCTATGCCGTAATTACAGATATAATGGTTATGGCGTAACTAAACCCCCAGTTACGCTGTAACTTCCCCAGAAACTCAGCACCTCAGATTTTTCGATTACGCAATAGATTACGCCGGAACCATCAATTTTTTTCAAGTGGTAAAAAGTTTTGATAAATTTTTAACGTATTAGTGCTGAAGGACCGCGCCTAACCCACTAAGTTTGTGTTTGACCCAAAACCCTATTTAAATAAAGCCAAAACACCCAAATAGAACCGTAGTGATAGGACACGAATCAAAATAACATGGGGAAATCATCAAAATTATCAATTAATCAAACCAATATCAATAATTAATTCAAATAGGCAAGATCTCTAAAGTATTAAAATATAAACCCTAATTGAAATATTTGACATAAACAAATCAAAAAAGAGTATTGATAGATCTTACCAGCCATAGAGAATGATTAGATGAAGTAGTCTTGATGAAAAAAATTTTGAAGAAAATTTTTACTGTTTGTGTGGGCGGTGAAAGTGTATGTGTAAAACCTAGTTTTTATTCCGTAAGGTTTTTATACCGCCAAGATACTTACGACGTAATTCGATTAAATAGTTACGCCGTAACTAATATTTTTAAAATATTAAATGGTTGTGAAAGGGTTACGTCGTAATCCTTTTAAGGGTTACGCCATAATTAAATTTTTAATTTTAATCAAAGTTCAGATTTTTTTATATCTGATTGTATAGTAGTTACGTCGTAACTCTAAAAAGAGGTTACGTCGTAACTAATTAGTCAAAAAGATTTTATAATAATTTTAATAAATTGCAATACGGTTACGTCGTAACTCATGAAAGTAGTTACGTCATAACTAATAGCGTCAGAATATGAATTATGAATAATTGCAATAAGAGAGATTTAGAAACGTACCTTATGGAAGTGCTCAAATCTCTTAATGAGGTGAATATGAAATACCTTAGATCTTTCATTAACTGCTCCCCGGCAGTGGCGCCAAAAAGCTGATGTGCTATTTCATCCTACTTTTAATATTTACAAAACTTAGATAACTTAGGATAGACACATACTAACGGGCAGAGTACCCGATCAAATGTAGTAAAGCCTTAGGTAAATCCCAGTATCGTCCCAAGAGAGCTGTGACCTTGAAAGAACTAAGATGATTAGATAATATATGGGTATGACAAAGTTGATATAATCCATAGTTATGCTACTATTCTACTTACACAGACACCAGAAATTTAGAGAAAAGAGATAGATGAACGAAGCTTAATAAAGAATACAAATGTGAATTGATTCCCGATACCAAGATTCAATATAGTGGTTAATTATCACCAGGCTCCTTTGGTCGATTCGTCATGGCCTATGGTTCTTAGATTCCTCACCAAGATGAGCAGGTCACCCGGGATCATTCGGCAACCTAATAGCAGTCATTAAGCACCAAATCTACTAGATCTAGACGGTGGGAACCTGACCATTAGGAACTTAGATTCCCCCTAACCTCTTAAATACCTCCACTTGATAAGTGATCATTTGGTCAATTCACACACGAAGAGTGGTCGTACTATGGCCAATTCCTTCCATACTTTGTTATCTATTAGACTGGGGTCAGTTGGTCATATCTCCCAACCCTTTAGATACTACCAAGCTTATAATACTACCAAGGCTAGCGATCTATGAAAAGACTAGCAAATGTCTATAAATAATTATAGAGAATAACAATAACATAAATGCGAACTTTAATTAATGATATGAATTCATAATATAAGATCTAGAAAAATATAAAAGGAATCCAAACTAGAATACAAAGGAAATCGTAGACGAGGACTTCGTTGTTCAGTGCTCCTAAACCATGCCTCTTCTTCTGTGTTTTGATCTCTCCAAACCCTATAAGGTTTGGGAAAGGAGAGATATCTCAAACTGATAAAACCATCGACTATTTATAGGCTTCGAACTAGTTACGGCGTAACCTTATTAGGTAGTTACGCCATAACTTCCTTCAATCTTCTGTGCTTATCCATTGGTTACGACGTAACCTTAGATGGGGTTACGTTGTAGCTTCAGTAATCCAGTGTAAATCTTTATTACGGCGTAGCATAAGCTGAGAGCTACGCCGTAGTCTTTGTTGATTTAGTACATATCAGTAGTTACGGCGTAACCTGAGCTGAGGGTTACGCCGTAGCCTTCGTAATCTTTAGTTGCGTCGTAACTTCATCACTTGGTTACGCCGTAATTAAGAGACAGTTGAATCAATAGGGCTTGAAAACGTTCAATTGTAGCTTCCTTACTTCGAATGTGTCCTGAAATGAAATAATAAGGAATAAGGATGTTTTCACTACTAATTTACTCAAAATGTGATGATAAAGGGGGAAATTAACGCTTAGAAACTCAGGACTATTTAATGTTATCAGCATCCATTGACATAGATGATTTACTTAAGCTATGGGAGTTAGTCAAAAACAGGTTCAAGAACAGATATCCAGATAATGACAAGGATCTGGAGCTACTCTATGAACTCCAGAACATATTTGAACCTGATCCAACAGGAGAACAATGGAAGTTCCAACCTGGTGATGAAGCCCTCAGTTGGACCTTGCTTGATTCCTGTGGACTGCACTTGGTCACTACATGCAATGGAACTGATATCCATATGTTGGTTGAAAGAACCTACCCACTTGCACTTGGAACCTGATTGTACAATAGATTGCCACACGTTCCGTGTGTGCACTTGGTCACTACCGCTTATGTTTCGTATGTTAGGCTGAAGGGGGTGTCACCATTACTTGACTTAGGGCGTGTCCGATGAGCCCATAGTACCTGAGCGAGTTCGTCCACCCATCCATTGTGAATTCGTCCCAGCCTTTTCTTGATCCCTTTTACGATATCTCTGTTTGTAACCTCTACCATACTGTTGGCTTGTGGATGGTAGACGGATGTCCAAGACTGCTTTATGTTGAGCCCTTGATCGAAGTCGTAGAAGACTCCTTCAGCAAACTGCTTTCCATTGTCTGATATGATGATGTGGGGCACTCTGGATCTGCACACAATGTGCTCCTACACAAACTTCTTGATCTGTCTCCCCGTGACGGAGGCTAAGGGTTTAGCCTCTATCCACTTAGTAAAGTAATCAATTACCACCAGCAAGAATTTGACTCCTCCAGGAGCCACAAGCATGGGTCCTACGATATCAATGCCCCATTGGGAGAAGGGCCATGCGGATGTCACGCTTGTCATGTCCTGCTTCGGCATCTTGGTAACGTTTGAGTGTATCTGACAAGCTTCACATTTGAGAATGATTTATGCCGCATCCCTGTGCATCGAAGGCCAGTAATAGCCCAGCTTCATTATCTTCGATACAACTGAGCGGGGCCCTGCATGGAGGCCGCAGGATCCTTCGTGGACTTCAGCGATAATTCTTATAGCCTGTTTGGGTCCCACACATCTTAGCCAAGGTGATAGAAATGACCTTCTATATAGGGTTTCCCCTATTAGCCGGTACTGTGGGGACTTAACCCGTATTTTCCTTGCTAGTTTAGGGTCTTCGGGGAGAAGACCGCTTATCAAATACTCCCTGATGGGAGTCATCCATGTTTCTCCTTCTTCATGAACCACGTCCGTAACTTCCTTACGAATGATGGACCGTTAAGGTAGGACTTCGACAAGTACTTCTTTGGTGAGATGTGCGAAGGCCATAGAGGCTAATTTGCTCAGTTCATCTGCCTTCTTGTTCTGATTCCTACGAACGTGTTGAATGGTGTAGGAATCAAAGCTCTCTAGCATCTCCTTTGTTTTTTCCAAGTACTGTTTGATGATTGGCTGCCCTCCTTCATAAGAGCCTGTCACTTGGTTAGATACTAATTGAGAATCTACGAAAACGGCAAGAGGTTTGACCTCCATATCTTTAGCTAATCGGAGGCCTGCTAATAGGGCTTTGTATTCTGCTTCATTATTGGTGGCTTCAAACTCGAAACGAAGAGCATATGTATGCTCCATCCCGTCTGGGCTGACCAGCATTAGACCTGCTCCAGAACCATCGGAGCTAGATGCTCCATCTGTATAAAGTTTCCAGTCATCCTGTACTTGAGTGAGTTTAGTTTTGGGCTCTTCCTTTTCTGTATCTGGCTCGGAAGGCGTCTCTGCCAAGAAGTCTGCGAGAATTTGCCCTTTAATAGAGTTTCGACCCTTGAACTCTATTTCATGCTCTCCAAGTTCGATAGCCCATTTAGCCACCCTTCCAGAATTTTCAGGCTTTGACAATATCTGTTTGAGTGGCTTGTCGGTTAAGACTGTGATTGGATGGGCCTGGAAATATCGCCGGAGCCTCCTTGCTGCGTAGATTAGAGCTAGTATTAACTTTTCCAATGTTGGATAGTTGATCTCCGCCCCTGCAAGACCCTGCTAACAAAGTAAATGGGGATATGTCGTTTGTCTCGTTCTGCCATAAGGACTGCGCTAATACTCTCCATTGAGGATGCTAAGTACATGAACAGCACCTCGCCTTTGATTGGGGCTGTAAGTGTTGGAAGGATTTCGATGAACTCCTTCATCTTCTGAAAAGCAGCTTCTTCGTCCTGACTACTGGAAAGTCTTTTTATCAACGCATCCTTTGAGTGTTTTGAAGAATGGTAGGGACCTGTCAGCCCCCTTCGACAAAAATCGACTTAGAGCAGCCAGCTTCCCATTCAAACTCTGCACATCTTTTAGACACTTAGGAGCTTGGAGATCTGTAATGGCCTTGACCGTGAAGGGATTAGTCTTTATCCCCTGCTTAGTTATCAAATGCCCTAGAAACTGCCCTTCTTCGACATCGAAAGAGCATTTCTTAGGGTTCAGCTTCATGTTAATCGCCCGAGCTGGTCAAAGGTTTCTTGCACATCGAGGAGTAGGTCCTCCTCTGTCTTGATTTTGATAACCATCTCGTCAACGTATGCTTCGAGATTTCTGCCTATCTGCTTGTTGAAGGCTTTATCTACGAGACGTTGGTATGTTGCCCCTGCGTTCTTCAATTCGAATGGCATCTTTCTGTAACAGTAGACACCTTTGCTTGTGTAGAAGGCTGTCTTTTCCTCGTCCTCCTTTGCCATCTGGATATGATGATACCCTTTATAAGCATCTAGGAAGCATTTTAGCCGGAAGCCTGCCAAAGATTCTACCTTCCAGTCAATTTCTAGTAGGGGGTAGCAATCCTTTGGGCATGCTTTTTTGATGTCAGTGAAGTCAACGCACATGCGCCACCCTCCGTCGCTCTTTTTAACCATTACTGGGTTAACCACCCAGGTTTGGTATTTAACTTCCCTTAGGATGCCTGCTTGTGTTAGTTCATCAACTTCTTTGCAGGCTGCAGCGTTTCTTTCGAGGGCTAGGCTCCTCCTTTTCTGCTTTATTGGCTCAATGTGTTTGTACTCATTGAGTTTATGCTCTGTTCCGAAGGACTGTCCGTCTATCAGCAATGTTCTTAGGACCCCTGTCATGTCAGAATATTTCCAAGAAAAAATATCAAGGTTAGTCCGTGTTGGATCGATATACTCTGACCAAACTAACTATGTAGCTTGTAAGGGCTTAGCAACCTCGGATAAATCCTAAGTTACTAACAATGAAACACTGAATTTACTCTATTAAGTATGCGGAAACTACTTCAATAAAGCTAAGAAGAATAACTTTAACTTCAACGATTTTATTAATACTTTGAACCTGCTTGATACACAGATTCACTAACAACCCTAATAACTCTAATATCGAACTTGATAAAATCTAATATTCTCTCTAAAAGTCGTATGTATTCGTATCTCTAATGCCAATCTAGGGGTCCTTTTATAGGCATAAGGAATACCCTAGTCGGTTTACAATTGTAATTCTTGTACGACAAGTAATACTAATCTAAACTAAGAATATTCTAGAATAACAAAGCTTTCCATAAACGATATAGCAGTTCTTTAGCTTTGCAGTACTTTGATGTTGAGCAGTACTTTGACTTTATTCTTTAGCAGTACTTTGACTTTCTTCAGCACTTTCACTTTCTTCAGTACTTTATCTTTTATATCCCAACAATCCTCCCCTAACTTGAATTCTACTTGCTTGATTTCAAGTTCCTTTGTATCTGTATCATTAACATCTTTGTCTTCAAGGTAAGATTGTGTCTTTATCTTCAGATTTATTTTGTACTCTCTGTGCTTGTATTATCATCATCAAAGTAGTCTTTATAAGCAATCCTTTTCAGCAACTATTCATCTTTTCAGCTACTCAGCAACATATGGCAAATTGTACATCAGATCATAAAGTTTCAGTCTATTCTCATCACTTCCAGGTGTGTAAACTCCTGTGAGAGGTGAATCATTGAAAATTTAATGGATTTTGATGTCTCTTTACCAAAGCCATTAACTCTGTAGTAGCCAATGTTTAGGTGTGTAAAACCATGGTACATTGATAACCATATGATTTTTAGCAAATCATCAGCTATCAACGAATTTGTTTTGTCTTTACCAAAAGCCGTACCCTTTTGGACTAGTTAGTTCTTGCAACCATGGTGAACTAATTACCATATAAATGGTTTTTCCACAGCCTTTACCACAAGCCATTTTTCTTGTGGGCTAGCCAACTCTTCACTATTTCAGATATGGTGAGTTGATTACCATACAACTTATTTGCAAGTTGTCAACCATCAACGGATTTGAGATATCTTTACCAGAGCCGTTTGCTCATGGATTAGTCAGACCTTTTGTTAGACATGGTGGACTGATAACCTTTTGTTGTGTTAGTGCAAAGCACTTTTACCAATTAAAACCATCTCAAAAACCATTGGTTGCTATTAAATTTTGTTTCAAAATATTTTGCACTTAAAAAAAGTTTGCTTATTCTTTATTAAAAATCGTTTACTGGTTTTGTGCTGCAAGCAGTACTTTGGTTAAAGTACTGTTTGTCCAGCAGTACTTTGAATAAAGTACCTATTTTTCAAAAATTTATATAATTAAGAACCATACCAGTACTTATGCTTCATCATCAGCCATAGTTGTCCATTTGATGAATAATTCAATCACCATGAGAGCTGTTTCATTCTCCTCTTCAACCTCCATACCATGATCTAGCATTCTTCTCATAAGATCTGTTGTAAGTGGATATCTTCTTTCTGCTAGCATGTGAATCATGGTCTTATCTTCTAACTCCAAAACATGCACTCCAGATTCTTCAAAGAATCTCCAGCTGGTAATCTCCCAAACTTCTTGATTTTTCCAGATCGCATCAGTGCTTGTCTCTTCTGTTTCCCAGATAGTTATCAGATCTCCAAGCAAGACTAAGCCAACTCCAGATGAAGGAATATGCTCAAAATACTCTTGCACTAGTTGATATAGGTGAAACAGATCCTCTCTATCTATCATGTGCAGTATATCCCATAGCAAATTAAATATTCTAAAGCTTTCATATTCTCTATGGAATATCAAATAGTCTCCATCTTTTGATTTTACAACCTCAAAAATAGATATCTTTGACTTCTTTGCTGCAACATCTTTGGACTTAGGATGCTCAAAATCTACAACTCTTAAGTAATTTCTTAGCTCATCAAATGTATCAGTTCTCAACTCTATCTTCTTTGATGGTTGTTCATCACCAGTTGTTATTTTTCTCTTTAAGCATCTTTTTCTTGCATCCTCATTCTGTTTTTCATCATCAAAAGGAATAATCCCAGCAACTTCCTTCTGATATGCTTCTCTAACAGCATTATATAAATCTTTCATCTCTAAATATTTCAGCTTTTGTAATCCAGTATATCCTTGACCCTTTAGATAAGCCATCATGGCATTTCTTTCCTTAGCAATGCTTGGTGGTCTTTGTGATATAACAGCTGGCTTTTCTGGTATAGCAACTTCAGCATCTAATTCAGCTTGTAGCTTCCTAGCAGCTTCTTCATTCTTAGCCACTTCAATGGCTCTTAATTCTGCCAAAGTAAGCTTCTTCTTCTTCTTTGTTTCAACCAGTTTACCTTTGCCTTTATCCTTTGGATCTAAAGCAGGTTGAGAAGTTTGAGGTTGTTCTTCAGCAACTCCTGGAATACTAACACCCCTTGGTCTTGATAGGTTTTGCAATATTTGAGCAACAGTCACATCATCACTTGCAGTGTGCTCTACTTTGGGTGTATCAGCTTCCTCTTCTTGTAGGACTGTTGAAGGACCAACTTCTTCTTGAAAATTTAGAGTCCTTGGTGTAATAAGCTCTTGTCTATATGTTCCTTGAAGAGTAGCAGTACCTTGATCACCAGCACCTTGATCATCAGTACTTTGTACACCAGTACTTTGTACGTCAGTACTTAGAAGCTCAGTACCTTGAGGCTCAGTACTTTGAAGTTCAGTACCTTGAGGCTCAGTTTGCTCAATTTTCTCAGCTTCTTTATCAACAATTTCAGCTTCTTCATAGGTTTGAGCATCTGGTTCTTCATAATGTTCAGCATCTTCATTAGGTTGAGCATCTTCATTCAAATTCTCTTGCTCCAACATTGGTAGATGATGGTGGGTTGACCTCGGGTTGTGAATCTCCATGAGCATTATCTTGTTGAGATGTACTAGGTGGAGCTGCAGTACCTTCCTGTGAAGCAGTACCTTGTGGAGAAGAAGTACGTTGAGAAGCAGTTCCTTCTCTTGATCCTGAAAGCGCATGTTCTTCACTTGCAGCAGCTTCATCTCTAACTGCTTGTACAATTTCCATCATGTGAGTAGTCAAAGGTGTATTCCTCCCAGAGAATTTATCACTCTTCCTAGCCATGAAAGTGAACACCTTTGGTGGTTGTACAACAACAGGTAATAAGCTCGAAGGTTTTGGTTCATCCTTAAGCTGATTGTTCAAGAAGACTTGAACAAATCTTGGGTACATTAACCATGGTGAACCATTTGAAATATAAGATAGCATACCATCTAAAATCATTCTGGAAAATTTAAAAGATGATTGGTAGCTAATCCCACTAAGGCAGATGCAGTATTTGAACCAAACTGTTCCCATGAAGTACTCTTCGAACTTATGCAATGAAATAATACATGAACAAGATACTTCCATTAAGGACTAAACAAGGGTTTCCTAAAAGTTGTTTCAGTTAAAGACCCTTCATACCCAATATCCCTTAGTGTATCCCAAAGAACTTGCTTATCAAAACGAATAGCCCCTTCAGCATCATCAAACAATAAATCTTCTCTAATAGAGGCTTCACTAACTTTAACAATCTTTCCAGCAACCTTAGCCTGAATGTATGGTGCATCATTGTCCATATGAGATCTTGCAGTTGCCCAAAATTGTTGAATCCAGGGCTCAATAATGTCAGGCTCAACCAAAAGAGCATAATTGATTGATGATCCAACGAGGAAATCAATTATGTCATGAAAAAGAACATTGGACGGTGTTTTGTCCAAGTTAGCCACCATATTATGCTTACTAACTGTGTTTCGGTTCGCCATGAATGTTGTTATAAGAGAAAATGGTTTGATGAAAACTGAATGTGAATAAGAGAAGAGAGATATGGAAAATATTGACAAGTATAAAGATGAGAGGGAAAATCGGAGGGTAGTTATTTATAGGTAAGATTTAAAAAATCACAGCCCAATTAATACAGTTACCGTTATTTGAATTTACCCCATCTTTTGACTGTTGGAATAGTACGTTGATAAGACTAGCAGTGCTTTCCACGTAAGCAGTACTTTCCAAAGCAGTACTTTCACAGCAGTACTTTCAGATAAACAATAAGCAGTACTTTTCCATCCTCTTCTTCACAATGGCAAAAACATCAAAAAGGCATTGTATTGCCTCCCCTCATACAATGCATAGGACTATCTAACTAACAAATATGTCCTCCCATTAAGTGTAGCTTGGTAGTTAATCATACCAATACTCACCACCAAATGATTAAATCTTGAAACATCAAATCTTTTTATGAGTAGATCAGCTACATTGTCATCTGTGTGGACCTTGACAACATTAATGAGCCTATGCTCATAACAATCTCGAATAAAGTGATGCATAATCTAAATATGCTTGGTCTTGGAATGGTAAACAGGATTCTTCACAATGCAGATTGTACTCTCATTATCAATATTGATAGGAGTATTCTTAAAATTGAATCCATAATCCAAGAGTTGATTCTGCATCTATAATACTTGTCCACAACAGCTTGCAGCATCAACATATTCTGCTTCAGTGGATGAGGTTACTGCAGTTGTTTGTTTCTTACATTGCCATGAAACTAATCTTCTACCAAGATATTGACATCCTCCAGTGGTTGATCTTCTATCATAATTATCACCTGCATAGTCACTATTTGAAAAAGCTTCCAAGTGAAAAGGTGAATCCTTTGGATACCACAACCCTAACTTAGGTTGTTGTTTCAAATAACTAAAAATCCTCTTGACTGCATTCATATGAGAGACCTTGGGTGAGACTTGATATCTTGCACATAAACAGACAGCAAACATGATATCAGGTATAGATGCAGTTAAGTACATAAGACAGCCAATCATTGATCTGTAAAGCTTGACTTCTACAGGTTGACCATCTTCATCCTTGCCCAATGAGTTGATAGATTTTATGGGTGTGGTGACCGGCTTCATAGCATCAAAGTTAAACTTCTTAAGAATGTCAGTGACATACTTGTCTTGACTAATGAAAATTCCATCCTCTGATTGTTTAACTTGAAGCCCCAAAAAGAAAGTTAATTCACCCATAGAACTCATTTGAAATTCTTGTTGCATGAGCTTCTCAAATTCTTTCACCATAGATTGTTTTGTAGCTCCAAAAATAATATCATCTACATAGACTTGAACAAGCATGATATCCTTCTTCTCTCTCTTGATAAACAAAGTCTTATCAATTGCTCTTCTTCTGTAACCATGTTGCAATAAGAAAGTGGAGAGTCTTTCATACCAAGCTCTAGGTGCTTGATGAAGGCCATATAGAGCCTTAACAACTTTGTAGACTTTGTTTGGATGTGCAGGATCCTCAAAACCAGGAGGTTGTTTGACATAGACCTCCTCTGTAATCTTGCCATAAAGAAAGGCACTTTTGACATCCATTTGATAAACAGGAAAGCCCATATATGATGCAAAAGCAAGAAATATTCTAATGGCTTCAATCCTTACTACAGGAGCAAACACTTCATCATAGTCCACTCCTTCTTCTTGTCTATATCCTTGTGCAACTAATCTTGCTTTGTTCTTGATGACATTCCCTCTTTCATCTCTCTTAACTCTGAAAACCCATCTTGTACCAATGACTTTCTTTCCATCTGGTAGATAACATAGTACCCAAACTTCTTGAAGTTTGAATTGAAGAAGTTCTTCTTGCATAGCTTCAACCCAACTCTCTTTAGTTAATGCTTGAGCTACATTCTTGGGTTCTTCTTGAGAGATAAAACAAGTGAATAAACACGTCTATTGATCCTTATGATTCATCCTGTTTTGTTTATACACAAAGCTAAGTAAAGCATTATGTGGCTTAGAGAAGCCTTTAGCCTTGGTTCTTGTGAGCACTCCAGAAGTAGAAGGTCCAATAATTTGACCAGCAGGATGATCTTTATGAACTCTCAATGTAGGAGTCTGTGGAACTTCAAAATCATCATCCAAATTTGTGAAATCAGCTCCTTCATTGGAATTTGAGAAAATGCCTTCATCATCTAATTCATCATCGGCATCTTCTAAACCAGGCATGGTAGGATCATTCAAATCATCAGAAGTACTATCAATTGGTGCAGCAGTACTTTGATCCAAAGTACTGTGATCCAAAGTGTTGTGAGGATATTCTGTAGACTTACCCTTTTTCTTTGTTTCTTCATAAGCTCTTCTTTGTTCATCCTCATAAGATTGTGCTATTGTTTCTTGAAAGAGTATCCTATTAAGCTCATCTTGAATAGCTTGATCCTCAGCAGACAAAGTGGATTTTGGTTCATCAGTACTTTTCTCTTCTCAACAGATATAGGTTCTTCATCAGGAACAGCATCAGGTCTAATATTAACTCCATGAACAATGTACTGTAAATCTTCTTCTGTGTGAACAACTTGATTTTCTTCTCTAACAGGAACATAATTCATAGAAGGAGTCAAAACATTAAGATCAAACATCCAATCAAGGCCTTTACCCATTTGATTTTCTTGTTCTTCTAAAAATTCTACATGAATATTATCTTGAACCTTTTTGGTGACTTTGTTGTACACTCTAAAACCTTTGCTATTGGTACAGTATCCCAATAAGTATCCTTCATCTGACTTCCCATCAAATTTCCCAAAGCATCAATAGTATTGAGAATAGTCAGAGGACATCCAAAAGGTTTCATAAAATGTATGTTAGGTTTGTTTCAAGCAACTCATAAGGTGTCTTCATCTGAGGTTGAGTGACTGATACTCTACTCAACACATAGCAAGCAGTACTTACAGCTTCAGCCCAAAATTGAATAGGTAATTGTGAATCTGCAAGAATTGTTCTGGTTGCTTCTATCAAGGTTATGTTCTTTCTCTCTGCAACACCATTCTGCAGTGGAGTTCTAGCAATGCTAAACTCCCTCTTGATCCCTTTCTTGGCACAAAATTCATCCATAAACTTGTTCTTGAATTCAGTCCCATTATCACATCTAATACCTTTTACTTTGAGTCTTAATTGGTTTTCAAGGGCTATTATAAGATCATGAATAACATCAAAGGTTTCATCTTTAAATCCCAAGAAAAAGACCCAACTAAATCTATTGCAATCATCTGTTACAATTAAGCAATACTTCTTCTTGTTTAGGCTTGCAACAGAAACAGGTCCAAACAGATCCATGTGCAGCAACTCTAAAGGATCTCTAATAGTTCTTTCCTCAATCTTCTTGCATGATGCTTTGTGTTGTTTACCCTTCTTGCACGCCAAACATGAATGATCATTCTTGTATGTTTTGGAAGGTAAACCTCTAACTAAATTTCCTTTAACCAACTTGTTGATATTCTTGAAATTCACATGGCCTAATCTTCTATGCCACAAATGTGCTTCTTCAAGTGTTGCCTTTGCTACTAAACATGTTGCTCTTTCAGAAGAGTGAAGACTCTTCATATCCAGACTGTACACATCATTGGTTCTTGGTACTCTCAGTATTACCAATTTATCATCAACAAGCTTGAACTCAGGGGAAAGAATAAGACATTTTGTGTCAGTGAATAACACATGGTGCTTCTTGTCACAGATCTAAGAGACTGACAAAAGGTTGAACTTGAGCTCCTTCACATAATGAACATTCTCAAAATCTATGCTTCCTGCCTTGATGGTTCCTTTGCTAGTAATTCTTCCTCCACTAGGATCATTCCCAAATGCAACTCTTCCTCCAAAATAAGATCTAAAATCTGACAGAATCTCTGTGTCTCCTGTCATGCTTCCAGAGCAACCACTATCCACAATTAAATGATCTTTAAGCTCCTCTTCTGGGTTGCCCTGCACAAAGATAAAAGAGTTAGTTAATTTTAGGAACCCAAGCCATTACTGACTTGTGTTCCCCTTGTAGAGTAACATATTTAAATTCTTTAAGTATGTAATCTCCATTGTTTTTAAGCACATGATCAATTATCTTTGTTTGTTCCAAAAGTTGTGTTGGTTTTTCAACAAAAATCTTTGTTTCACTCTTACTTGCTGAAAGTACTGTTTGTTCCCCATCAGTACTTTCTTTCTTAACCCAGCTGGTTTTAAATTTTTGTGGAGATTTCTTTGATCTAGATACTCTTTTTGAGGTGTAACGCCTTCTAGATTGATAGTAATTGGATCTCCTAGGGCTTCCATTCCAAAAAGTGCTAGCAGTACCTTGATTAGGTGAAAACTGAGCAATACTTTGAGAAGGTACTGCTTGAGAAACTTTTGGTTTATCAGTACCTTGAAAGGTGTTTGAGGGTACTGGTGGTTTTGAAAAAGATCTTCTCTGGTGAGGGTACCTATAGTCTTTTGAGAAATTGCTATGGTTAACCCTATGTGAATTATTCCAAACTGGTTTAGTCTCCCTTGGCTTATGGTTGGTAGATCTGGTCTTTGGGAATTTGCTTAGATATTCTGAGTGAAAGTCACAGTTCTTAATCAAATGATCAGGACTATAACAAACAAAACACAATTTTTGACCCATACTCCCAAAATTTCTTCCTTTAGTTCTATGACCAAAACTACCCTGACTTTTTGGTGAATGATGAAAACTGTTTTGACCAAAATTATCCCAAAAAGGTTTAGCAGTATTTTGAAAAGTTTTTCTTGAAGGTACTGCTGAATGTTTAGCAGTACTTTGAGTTGAAGGTACTGCTTGACTCTTAACATTATCATCCTTAGGTTTCTCAACTATTTCTTTTGGGGTTTCAGAACTAGATGGACCTGAATTAGATTGACCAATAAGCTTTTTCCTAAACTCTAAATTGTCTACTCCAAAACAAGAAACATCTGTCCTAAGTGGTTGGAAACTACCAGTGGGATGAGGAACTGCATGATAACCTTTGTCTTTCTTAAATTCAGGAGGTGTTTGACTAATTGATTCCTCATTACTAAATGTGTTCTCTTCTGAGCTAATGAGTTCATCATCACTAGTGGTTATCTCCTCTGAATCAAGTTGTTCCTTATCACTAGGTGGGTTCTCTTCTGTGCTACTAAAATCCATACCAAAACCTAGGCCAGTTTTAATGTGTGCTCTTTTCTGTTTTTCAAAAAAACTAACATGTGAAAGGCCAGATTCTCCCCAAGCAGCAAACTTTTCTAACAGTTCCTCCCTTTCTTTAGTCATCTTTTCAAGTTCAGAAACCTTACATCCTAACTTCCATTCACTTAATTTTAATTGATAATCATGTTGCTCATATTTTTCTACCCAACCCATTTCATTATTTTCATATGTTATAATTTTGGCTTCCATAGACTCTAAAGTAATTTGATAACCAGCTACCTCAGACCTAGCCCTTTTACAATTATCTATTTCAGTTACAGAATCTTTAAGCACTTTTTGATAAAAATCATGACACTTAGAGCATACCTCAAAGATAGGGGGTGAACTTGGTGAAGTAGCTACCATAGCAAGAAGAATAGGTTCTTCCTCACATTCCATGCTCCAATCAAAGCTTCCAAGACCATCTCTTGATTCCAAAGCAGCAAATCCTGTTTCCTCATCAAAAGCTGTGCTCCAATCAAACTCTTCCACTGCGACCATACAGTAGGTTACTGGTTCATCATCAAATTCAACACTCCAGTCAACCTCTGATAGATTTTCTTGAGCGACCAAAGCTTTTGTTTCAGTAATAGGAATATCCTTTAGTTCAAGCTTGGTTTTATCAATCATTCTATTTGCCTGATATTTAGCAAACTTGCATTCTCTGCAAAGTGTCCAGTTCTTTGACAATTAAAGCATTCAATCTTGGACTTGTCAAACTTTATACCCTGTTTGGGTTTGAAGTCAATGCCTCTTCCTGTTTTCTTCATGAACTTCTTGATCCTAGCAGTGATCATAGCAACTTGCCACCTTATATCAATTTCTTCAAGAGCATCCTCTTCAATTTGTGACAAATCTTCTTCATAAGTAACAGGTAAAGTGGGTTGTTGAGCGAAGAAGGAACATACAACTTCATCAGAGTGGATGGTGTTTGTAGGTGATGATGTAGGAATAGAATAAGCAACAGTACTTTGAGGAGAATAAGCAGTACTTTTAGTGGAAGTACTGCCTTTCTTTTCAGAAGACACAAAAGCAATACTGTGAGATTTTGAACTTGTTTGGCCATTCATCTCATGCTCATATACCTTCAAATGGTTGAAAGATCATCAAAGTCCATAGTGTCCAAACCAGGTTGTCCTCTTATCATAGTAGCAATCACATGCCATACGGATGGCAAACTTCTTAAGAACTTCAGGTTTGCATCTTCAACAGATACCTCTGCTTTATTTAACTCTAGCATGCTGAGAAGATTTTGGAATCTATCATAGGCAGCATCAAGACCTTCTCTTTCACCAACAGTGAATGTTTCAAACTGTTGCTTCAACAGATTTCTATGCATCTTCTTGGAAGCATCATTACCTCCAAATCTTGTCTTGAGAGCAGCCCATAGTTGTTTTGCATCTTTAGCATCATGGAACTTGAGTAGGTGACCATCAGGAATAGCAGACAACAGTATGTTGAGGGCCTTTTCTTGATTTCTTATTGTAGTTGCTGGCAAGACGGCCTTAGGTGGTTTAGGTTGTCCAGGAACTTCTATAGGATCTTCAATAACTTCATTACCATTGACAATTACATTCCACAGTGCATGGTCTGTAATAGCAATGTATTGCCTCATCTTCATGCTCCAGAGATCATATTCTCCCTTCTTGATGATAGGAATTCTAAGTGAGGTGATGGATGGGGGTGGTGCAGCTTCAGTCGACATCTTTAGGGTTTGTAGTTAAATCGGTTTTAAGGGTTTCTTCTTAATTAGATTTTCCACACAAGCTCTGATACCACTTGTTGGATCGATATACTCTGACCAAACTAACTATGTAGCTTGTAAGGGCTTAGCAACCTCGGAT
Source organism: Chrysanthemum seticuspe (assembly GCA_019973895.1). Classification (NCBI taxonomy): domain Eukaryota; kingdom Viridiplantae; phylum Streptophyta; class Magnoliopsida; order Asterales; family Asteraceae; genus Chrysanthemum; species Chrysanthemum seticuspe. The sequence continues at coordinate 138,577,500 of BPTQ01000001.1, read as the reverse complement.
AAATCCTAAGTTACTAACAATGAAACACTGAATTTACTCTATTAAGTATGCGGAAACTACTTCAATAAAGCTAAGAAGAATAACTTTAACTTCAACGATTTTATTAATACTTTGAACCTGCTTGATACACAGATTCACTAACAACCCTAATAACTCTAATATCGAACTTGATAAAATCTAATATTCTCTCTAAAAGTCGTATGTATTCGTATCTCTAATGCCAATCTAGGGGTCCTTTTATAGGCATAAGGAATACCCTAGTCGGTTTACAATTGTAATTCTTGTACGACAAGTAATACTAATCTAAACTAAGAATATTCTAGAATAACAAAGCTTTCCATAAACGATATAGCAGTTCTTTAGCTTTGCAGTACTTTGATGTTGAGCAGTACTTTGACTTTATTCTTTAGCAGTACTTTGACTTTCTTCACCACTTTGACTTTCTTCAGTACTTTATCTTTTATATCCCAACAGTCCGCAACAGTTATGTGAACTTCGCCTTGAAATTCGCCGGGAGTTGCTTTCCTATTACCACCATTTGTTCAGGGTAGCTAGGGTTAACTACAACTCGCTCTTCTGCATCTGTGCAGCTTAGAATTGCTATCGGAGGCTCCTCCGATTCTTCTTTGATCCTTTTAACACCATATACACCCTTATCCGTCCCATAATTAGAATGAACAGTTCCTACTCCGAAGGGAGTTTGGAACTTAGTAGCAGCATGTATGGTGGAAACAACAATGCCCATCTTTTGCATAGCTGTTCTCCCTATCAACAAATTATAAGGAGAATCTGACCTGACTATGACGAAGGTGAGTGTCTCCGTGCGGGATAAGGGGCCTTCGCCTATGGTGATTTCCAACGGTACTTCTCCCAGGGGCCATGTGTGTTTGCCGAAGAACCCTACCAGAGGTGTTTTCGAGTCCACCCTTCGTGAGCGTATGGATGACTTGAGCTTTAGGAAACAATGCTCATAAATGATCTCGCATGAGCTTCCACAATCCATATATGCTCGATTTACCTCCCTGTTTGAGACGCATACCTTGATGACCACGGGGTCAGTCGAAGGTGTATGCCCCAGGATGGAGGGAAGGTTATTTCTCCTACGCTTCCCAGCTCCCCATCTGCTTCCTTCCGTTTCAAGGTTGGATCATGCCTGTGCACCATTAGTATTGGAGCCTCTGTAGGGGTAGCCTTCTTTTTGTTCCCCTTTCATTCACCCAGTTGGGTATCGGAGAACTTGTCTTTTCCCTTCTTGATGCCTTTAACCAGGTGTGCTAATTGTCCGGATCGTACTGCCTCTTCGATCTGATTCTTCAGCTCTCTGCAGCTGTTAGTATCGTGCCCATGGTCTTCATGAAAATGAAAATACTTCGACATGTCCCTGGCTTTGCTTCGTATTGACATCCGAGGTGGGGGATCGAAGGACTTTGCAGCTTTCTCGGTAGCCAGAATCTCCCTAGGAGATTTGACCAAGTTCGCCAAAAGTCCATGATTCGAGCCTTTGTTGTACGGAGTGAAGTGGTCTCTGTTCTTCTTCTTATTCTTGGACCCTTCCCAGGAGGACCCTCTAGAGAATTTGTCAGAGGCTTCTTTTTGTTCTATCGGAGCTCCGTTTGCTGCTACTTCTTTAGACTAAATCCAAGTGTAAGTCTTCTCCATCAGAGCCTTGTAGGTGGTGGGAAGATCGGTGGATAGGAATTCCACCAAGCTTCGAGTCCGAAGGCCATGTACAAAACCGGAGATCCTCTGATCTTCATGCAAACCCAGAATTTGCAAAGTTTCATCGGTATACCTTGTAACGAAGGCCCTTGTGATTTCGTTGTCTCTTTGCTTGATGGTATGCACGGCTAGATGGGTCTTGGTGTACTTCTTCTGTTGGCTAAAGTGTGATCTAAACTTAGCCTTAAGGTCGTCTAGACTTACAATGCTTCCCAACTTCTATCCATTCCACCATATTCTCGCGGAGTCTCAGAGCGTGTATGTGAGCATGTGGCATGCTACGGGCATGACCTCCTTCTGCATCTTGATAGCGCCTTCGAACAAGTGTAGGAAGTTATCATGGTCGCCTTTCCCATCGTAGGTGCCTATGTGAGTGTGCATCTTTACACCGTCAGGTAGAGGGTAGTCTTCGATCCACTTCACGAAAGGTGTGCAAGCTCCAGAGGCTTCGGCATAGTAAGGTTTATAGGGAGGTGGATAGACAGGTGTAGGGTTATATGGGTTAGGAAATGGTTGTGTGCAGGCAGGGTAAACCGTAGAAGGTTGGTACGAAGGGTTCACACCCATCGACTGTGTAGGAACGTATCCATAGGGCATTTGCTGGTAACTCCGGTTGGGGAGAGAACCATTCGGAGGGTAGATGTTATAGGTTTGAGCAGGTAGGTAGGGGTTCATTCCCGGAGGGGGTAACTGATTCATACCTGAGTACGGAGGAGGACCTCCGACACTCGAGACATATGATGGGGGTATCGGAGCCCCCATCCCTTCTCTTCCTAAGTGAGCAGCTAGGAGAGAGGGTAGATTTACCCCTCCGTTCCCCGCTGGATTGCTTCCTCCGTTGGAGTTCTCGCTCTTTCTCTCACCTTGTACTCTTTCCCTTCTTCCCGGATCTCCTCCGGGACCTTCTTCAAAACCCACAGTCCTTCCATTAGGCCTTCTTATGGAAGGAGAACCATTTCGTAGGGCTGGGCGCCCCCTGTTAACCGGTCGAGGCCTCTCATCTACCTCAATCTCTTCATCATACTCCCCACTGGAATATTCCAGCTCTCTTCGCATTTCAATGTTGCGAACTTGCCTCTTATGAGCCCTCAGTAAGGACTCTAAGGCTTCGAAGTTTGCCTCAACAAAGGCGGGGCTAATTTCTGGAATAGGGTTAGCGGATGTTAAGGCGTGATGTACGGGAGTGGTTTCCAAACGAGATCGTGTAGTGAAGGTTGAGGCTGTTATGGGGGCGAGATTATCGGTGTTAGTTGTTTTGAGGGGGACCAGGGTAGAGAAACCTGGTGGAGGTGTATCTTCCCTTCCTGGTTCCATGCCGGAAAGGTAGCGTAATCGGTTAAGGTTTTCAGACTTGGTGATTACTGGACAAATAGTAGTGGTCCCACGGATGGCGCCACTGATTGTACAATAGATTGCACTACCAGGCTTTGATGATGATCAAAGGTATAAGGGTGTATGTTCCAGCCAAGACTTGTCTTTCACCTGAGAATAAGAAATACGAAGACACTACGTTAAGTGATTACGCAGGGGTAGGACCTTGCGAACCACCTCCGGCGTGAGAGTAAGTATGAGTTATGGTAGTATAAGTGTGTGTAAGTAAAGAGATGAGTGTGAAATGAGCATACCATAATCCATTGCCCGTCCAACCTATTTATAGTGGAAGAAATAGGGTTATGGGCACTTCTGCGTGAATGTCGGAGAACATGGGGGCGTCCCATGTTTGTGGGTAACCGTTAGGGCTTAGTGACCCACGTTCTCAAACTTGGCGGGGAAGCCAAGGGAGAGAGGGAGATCGTGGGTTTGACCAAGTCAGGAGGTTCCCCTATCCATTACTCCTTCGTCAACCATACCCCAAAGGGCTTAGGGCTTCGAATGGCGAATTCCCCGTAGGTAACCTTCGTGCTTACGAATGGTTTGACGCCTATGGATATTCTGGAATCCTAACTTGGGCCTTCGAATAGAAGGGCTTCGACACGTCTCGAAGGAGTGTCCTTCGAGCTATTCGGAGGGTACATCATCAGAACCCTTCTACAAATGCTGGATGCAGGACTAAGGATGGGAAATGCAGTAGAAATGGCCAAAGAGTTGTTGCTGAAGATCTTTGACCAAGCTGGAAGACCTAGCAGAAGAAAGTGAAGTTTGGCAGAATCCTCTATCTGAAGAAACTTGTGATTCAGAAACCCAATCACAAGGTTAGGGGAGGATTGTTGGGAAATTCGCTTTTGGGAGTTAATACTTATAGTCTTAAAGTTAGTACTGATAGCGATGTTAGAAAAGTATTAACTAGTTAGTACTGATAGTGCAAATAGTTAGTACTGATAGTGTTGAGTTAGTACTGTTCCATATTAAGAATGTCGTGTATGGTTTGTAACAACATATCTTATATACCAATAGAAGATATGATATACTTAATGCATAGTTATCTCTGTAAGGGATCTCCTTAGTGTATAAAAGGAGATACTAGCTAGGTCAAGCATATACCAATATTCTAGCCGTCTTAAGAAAAGCTTCAAGGTTGTAAACCCTAGTACTAGGAGAGTACTCGTATAATTAATCAATAATATTGAAGCTGTTGGTGTTACATTTGTGTTTACATTAATCTTCTAAGTGCATTCAAGTAGATTCTCCATACTTGTGTGTATCTACAACAAAGTTTTTCATTGTTGTTTTGGAACCATCCAAAGGAAACTACACGTTTACAAGCTTAGTGTTCTAGATCCAAGGTTTGGGACTCCACAGCCTGTGCTCACTTCATTTATTGGGCGCTAGACGGAAATTCACCACTTTCGGATACTCACCCACAATGGGGTGCGTACAGCCTTGACAATGCAGCCGAATGGGCAACTTTATATTCTGATCGACAACTGATGTATACTGAGAATAGACAAAGACAAACATAGTAAATGATTATTGATTTATGTTGTAAATAACTGTTTGTATTATGACACCGACAAAACATAGTAAATGACGGAAAGTTTATTTAAATTAATAATAACATTACTGATTTATGTCGTAAATTATTATGCAAATTCTTTAGCCAGGTGGAATGAAAAAATCCTTTCTTGTGTCGCTGTCGGAGAGGATAAATTATAGAAAGGACATCATGTACAGAAGCTAATAATGGGCAACCGTATTATGCATGTCCTTATTCAGTGGTAAATAATTATACGTTTGCTTGGTTATGTAAATATGTAAATAATTTGTTTGTTAAGAATACATTTCTAATAATTTTCTTAACATGTAACAGGCAGAAACAGATGACTATGGGTGTGGATACTTTATGTGGAAGACTGCTTTTCAAAACAAGTACTTTAGTTAAGCCTCTTCTTCAACGCAGTGCTCAAACTACGTTACTAAAGATAATAAGATTGACCAGCTTGAAACAAGAAACAAGATGTTATTGTCTCAAAACAAGATGTTGATGACAAGAATAAAGACGCTGGAGGCATCACTGGAATTGACAAGGAATCCTGAGGATCACGCATGTCGGTCGAGTGCAATGCTCCATGATCTTTTAGATGACATAAATAATCTTCATATGTAGTAGGTATTATTGTTTTTAAATAATGTGTTAATGTTGTTGTTTAATTGAATAATAATAACACTTGTTGTTGTAGTTGTTTAATGTGTTAATGTTTAACGTGTTATTGTTGTTGTTGTTTAATTAAGAAAAAAACACATTAGACAAATACAAATAAACAAAAAAAAAAAAAACATTACACAAAAAAAGAAAAAAAAAAAAAAAAAAAGACAACAAAAGACGAAAAAGAGAGAAAGAAAAAAAAAAGTTACAAAAATACTCAATAGTAAAACTAGGGAGGGTTTTTTTTTTTTTTTTTTTTTTTTTTTTTTTTTTAAGAAATATGGAGGCTGGGGATAACTCCCCCAATTGTAGTGGTACCTTGATTTCATTTCCGAGATTATTCTTCCGATAGATACAAAGAAAAAAAATAGTACGTGTATCTCTTTTAAATATTTTTTCTTTTTAAAGAAAGTGGGGTTGCCATTTAATTTGTATACTTAGAGCATTAGGTATAGTGGCTATATCTCTAGCCAAAATGATATAGACATGGTTTTGGATATGTCAAATCTTAGCCATTATACCATTATGACTAGCCACTTTCATTTTAGCTATTTTTTCAACACACAAAATACAAAATATTTTCATTTATGATTTTCAACCATTTGAAAATAATGGAAATGGGTAGGGCTCAAATGGTTATGTTGAAGTCAGTGTTGTAAAAATCGGCCATGGCGGTCGATATAGCAGCGCCATGACGGTTGGCTGTGGTCCACCGCCACGATATTTACCATATCGGTCTAACTTATCGGTTTGGTCAAAATCGGTCAAAATCAGAGCTTGGTGGTCAAAATCGGTCTAGGCGGCAGACCGGTCAACGCCGGTCAACTTTAGATCTAAGGTTTTTTTTCTTTTCAAATTCACGATGGTCAACTTCGATTTTATTGTTTTGTTTTAATTTGAGCTAGTTTTTATAATTAATATTGCTAAAATAATATGAGTGAACAAGCAATACTCAATGTGTATCCATAAAGGGTTTTTTTTTTTTTTTTTTTTTTTTTTTTACAAAATGAAACTTACTTTCGTTTAAGGGTGTTGATACTCATACCATTTTATTCACTACTTTATACAAGTTGTATAGTACACCGTGCAACACTGTAATTCACAAATTGTGATAAAAGTATAAAAATTTGTAGTGTGAGTATCAACACTCTTTGTTTAACTGTCCTTATCGATAAAGAAAATGATTGACATGCCTAAATGGCATAACTAATTTTATGCCTAATCCACTCAACATATGACAAGTGTAGTATGATGTTTCTCTCTCTTCATGATAGCCTTTGATCACTCCAAATGTTGTAATTTAATAGTTAGGCATGTCAATTAAGCATGCCTATCAATACTCGATCGATAATAGTATTTGTGTTTTTGTTTTGTTACATTAATTTGATAAGACTAAGAGCACCCGGTGTGGGGTTCGTCTTCGCCTTCGTCGTCCACCTCAGCGCCTCGCCGTCCTTCGTTGTGACACCGGGGATGCTCGCCGAGCTTCGTTGTTGAGTTCCAAATCGTGGAGACGACGAGAGGCTCAGCTGACACAAAAGCAAAATAACGTATATAGTGAGGAGGGGGTTTGTTGTGGTAGTGGTAGTGGTAGTGGTAGTGGTGGGCCCCAAATGAAGATGTTGAGGTTTGTTATGAGTGAGGGGGTTTGTTGTGGTTAGTTGCGAAAAAATGGGATGCTGATGTGGCGCTGAGTTGACACGACGACGAACCTCCCTTTCGTTTTGACACCTAGTGCTCTAAGGATATATCATGTGAAAAACATTACCAAAAATCTTTTTAATGCCACACGTCATCAATTTACAGGAAATGAAGTTGATGCACTTTATCAGTTTCTTATCCACTAATTAGACACAATTTATAGAAAGGTAAATCATTACTCGTTCGATAATTTAGTTACCTTTTTACTTTTGATCCGTCCATAACCTATCAGAAGCTTTTTGATAATTGACATACTTCATGGAAACTACAAGTTACTAGTATAAGCATAAAGCATCCAATGCTAAAGAATTGTTTAACTTTATTACCATGACTTTTTCATTTTACAAAAGTTACTCCAAGCCAAAGTTTCTTTACACCGTTAGATAATCCTTGTACAATAAGCTTTTATTTTGTAGTATATTTGAATGTAAAACTGTAACATTAGAAACTAGAATGATAACAGATTGACAGTGGTTTTTTAAATCACATACTTACTGTAATAAATTTAATAGGGTAAAGTAATAAGAAAACTGCTAACTATAGCTCTTAGGCTACGTTTAATAATTTCTAAAATGCATAAATTATTTCTACTTTTAAAATGACCGCTCACTTTTCTTAAATTTAACTGATTTCAACCAATTAAATGTATCTAACACTTATTGCATACTTAACTTTTAAATATAATTTTTAAGGTTACAAATAACAAATCTCAAATAATAATAAATCATGCTTGATTCTGTGACCCTATAAACATATGTGGGGTAATGGGGTGTATTCTCCCTTGCTATAAATTTGCAAAGGGATATGTTATAAGAACCTCTTTTATAATGTGACAATAAAAAGTTTTGGCCAAAATGTACAAATCGCGATGCACATTGTATAATTTTTTGATGTGTGTAATGATTAGAAACACCCTCTATAAAAGGGTTTGTATATAGCTGTTCTAAAATAATACAAAATAGGTACCATTTAACAAAACGAGCTCTAGCATAATAGAAGAGTTCTCATTTCCTAAGGCAAGGTGTAGTGCTCCAATCTTTTTCCCGACCAAATATTTTATTAATAGATTAGAAGTTCTTTAAAGACTATTTGTCCACTTAGCGGCATTACCCATTTTATATAATTTTTTTTTTATCTAACTAAAAAAACTAACTTTAATCATTTTCATACAGAAAAGCAAATATTTCACAAATCGATAGTCATTACGCGAAAATTTGCCTTTCATTTTTCATCCAACTAAAAAAAGTCAATTTCATTCTTTTAAAAAAATAAAAATATCTCACAAACCGGTAATCGTTATGTGAAACGAATCATATAATCGTGACAATAATTAAATAATCATTCTATAAAGGGGCACTTTTATATATTTTCGAATTTTTCTTTTTTAGTTTTTTAGGTGTGTGTTAAAATTTACGCTTGAAATATCACAGTTAATTTGTTATTATAAAAATCACATGATTAAAAAAAAATAATAATAAAATTGCGAATTTACAAATCACATTTGATATTCTAAATAACAAATCACATGTGGTTTTTTTATACGTAAAGTTCAATGCTAAATAAACATTAATTTTTTTTTGAATATATCGAAGAACCCGTATACTAAAAGATTAAAAAAATAAATAAATAAAAATAAATCTCGTCAAAATGGTATATTTTTTTTCCGCATGATGTTTAATTTTCAAAAAAAATATAATTTTTCTTTTAGATGAAAAAGTGAATGATCATTTGTTCATTTGATATTTAAAAAATTTGTGATCGGTCTTGATCTTAACTCTTTGTAAGCAACATTTTAATTCGTTTTTTTTTTTTTTTTTTTGTCATAACTTGGTTAAACACATTATTCAAAATATAACAAGTGACCAAATTAAATGAATACAACTTTATTAGATAAGTAACTTCTTTTAGTTAATAAATCATACACAAATTTGATAGCGTATCAATATTAGCGGTCCAAATATACTAATTACACGCTCAAATCAAGCTCATTGCCAAAGCTCATCAACAAACACTTAATCGAATCCCGACTTAAATTCCAGACCACGCAGGGCTTGGTAAAGCCTCTCAAGCCAGACTGAGCACGCTAATACTACTGCTCTCCAACTGTCACTGGCGGTTAATATGTACCATCTGACATTGTGCAGTGGGGACGCACGACAAGCATCACTTTGTACGAGCCAAAGAGCGCACAACACATGTCCTCCTTGTCTGCTCTCGAATAATCAACATCTGGCTTTCTAGCAGTCGTTGATCACCGCCAAAGGGTTTATCTCTAAACCTTACAAGCTTTTCTGTTAAGAACGATCTAGGCTTGACTAGGATGAACAATAACATTGAACAAGACATTGCACAGCGGAATAAAACAAACATCCATGTTATAAACAAGGTTCTTCGCCATCATCTCTACTCTACTACAAACACATAGAGCCCCAATACTACCTGATCAACGGTAGTACGGTTACTCAACAATAACAGGAATTATAAGATCCATATCCATTCCAAATTATTCCAATATTTTAGGACTTATTTGTTTGTCGTACAAAAAAACTTTTTAAATTCCCGGTAGAAAGAGATTTCCCTAATGACAAAGATTTTAATGCCGCCAAATATCATTTCCTTTCCCAAATATTTTTACGAATACGCTTTTTTGATATCGAAGTACGTTTTGAGGCTAACCACTAACCAACTCCAGGCGTTTACATAAGCAACCAAACGCCTAGACACACACACACCTTTAACTAGTCGACTACATATTTGTGCACACTTAAACTAAACGACCTACATCTCTTTATATACTAGAGATTAGGTTTACAGGGAATTAATGACTAAATAAACTAAAACATATAGAAGATATCTTGTAATCTTTACATTAAATGAACATTCTTCCATTGTCATCTTTAGTCCTTCAAGTTCGATTCTTTTCACATTGTAGCTTATTAGTTTTGCCATTATCAACTCAAAATAACGAACCCGACACTCTCTATAAAAGGAGAGCAACACACACAACTTCACAAATTTAACACACTTGGGCAAATACTGCCTCACAACAGTAAAGTATATCTTTTTTAAGTATTACCCGAGCTTCTTGATCTTTATCAATCTCATCGGGTCCTTACCATTCTACACGGGAAACCAAACAAAAACGCTTTTCTCATCCTATCTTTAAACCGATTTACATACCATACGTAAACTTGGCCATCCGTGAGGACATGATACAAAATAGCCGTAAATTTCTCAAAAGAATTCACCTATTTTCACTCATCTCACTCAAAAATCCAGAAATGTTTTCCTTAGTGCACAAGTTTCTTAACCACACATGTCTGGTGAACAACCCCCTAAAATTCTGGACACACCCAAAAACCACCTCAGACCTACCGAGTGGACAACTTTTTTCACTCAGAGAAGAGCCAACAAATACCCGAATAAGAGACTCGCCAGTTATCTAGAAACCACACAAAGAAACCTTTGAGGGAGACACATGCAGCAGCGAGCCTAACAAACCTGCATACGTCACCTCCCTAAAGAAACTCACATGGTCCTATGAGAGACGTCATACTCGCAGACCATTCACACAACCACGAATGTCTCAACCATCCATACTTCAGGGATCAGCAGAGGGCTCTAGATGGTGTCAGGGAAGGGACTGACAAACATTTAAATCGGGTCACACTACGCCCACTTATCGAGAAAAACTCATGTAAACACATACCAACTTACTTATCATTTTCCGTATTACTTCAAATATATCAATCAGGCCAGGACATTATCTGGGAACTACCCTAGGTGTGGCATTTATGAAAGATCGTAAATATTATGTTGTTTGATGATTCGGGTGGTCTTGGATGATGGAAATACATGTTAGCCATTTAGAGAGAGAAAGATAAGAGATGGGTGTTCTAGTTAGAGACTTGCTTTACAAAAATGAAAGGTTAGATTATGAGAAGCACCACCCCTTCCAAGGATGGAAAGGGTATTTATACTTACAGACACGACCTCCTGACGGCCTGTGGATCAGGTATATAGTGGGTAAAGACCCGTCCTTCCTCCACGGTGTTACACTAAACTAATCTACGCTACAAACTAACTAATAAACTACTAAATAACGTAACAAATGACATGTCTACGAGCTAACTTATGCTAGACCATAATTGGGGTGACCGACACTTTATCATGAAATTTCCAATTCCTAACAATCTTCCCCTAAGGGAGGTCACCCCATGAAATACATTTTGCATCCTAGCATTATATCTTTGTCTTTAGTTCTGAGCTCGTAGACTTCTATTCTTCAAGTTCCGCAATCTTTGTGCTTTAGTAGCGATTCTTCAAAGTCCGATTATTTTGTACTTTCAGTGGAGGCCTTTAACTGATCCACATCTTTGATGATCTTTGAGCTTTCTTTAAGATCATCAGCCACAGTAAATCTCTGGATCACCCTTTGTAGTGTTGCCATCATGTGATGTTGTGACTTTTGGACCAACATGCTCACACTTTCTGGATCATGACATCTTTTCATCAGAGTAGCGGAAGCTTTTAATGGTTCAAGATATTTGCAGCAGCGTAGCAGAAGCATAGTATAATAAATATCAGAGCCAGGTTATGTAGATATGCACTAGTCATGATTTCTTAAATTAAGTGTGGATGCTGTGAGCATGCGGCTTTGGATTGACTTCTCAATTCTGATCAGCTTCAACCGTCCAAATGTACCTGCAAACAACAGTTAGCAATAAATCACACGAAAGTGTCTTTGATCACTTTCGTTGAATTGAGGTACACGGCCCACGGTTCCCCGTTGATCAGTACAAGTATTGCCTGTGATCAGGTATAATTCTGAAGAATCTCCTTGACAGGGTTTCGCAGCTGCTCTAGTTGTTCTCAAACCGGAACGTCTCAAAGAAGACAACACGTAGTGAGTGAACCAGCGAATTGAGATTCACTGATTGATGAAAAATTGATTTGAAAACAATCGCGTATTGCTTAGAAGAAAGAGTTTTGCAATACGACGAAAGTTTTATGAGAAAGATCAATTTTCAATTTAAAATACTTTTTGTATTTGAAAGAGAATACACATTCGATGTGCTAGAGAGAAGAAGAGATTCGCACATCGAACAGTTTTTCCAAAAGTATTTTTTCAATCAGAGATACTTTTTGTGTTTGAAAACATGAATACACATTCGATGTGCTAGAGAAAAGAAGATTTACACATCGAACAGTTTTTCCAAAAGTATTCGTCAATTCATTTCCTGGACCAAGGTTGATTCACGAATGAATCGCCCCATCATTTATATCCAGTTGTCACAAGTTTGATCTTTAGAAAAGATCTCACATGTCACCCACCAAGAGCTTGTTTGATGTTGGCTCTAGAAGGATTTTCATCTTCATCATGAATACTTTTACATGTCACTCGGATGTTCTGGCAATACCACAAGGATAATGCGTAGGACTCTCAATATATACTTACTTTCCACACTGTGTGAAACAACAAGTCTTCATTATTTTTGTGTCCTAATGAGATATTGTGGATGATCTCTTGGCTCTAGACTCAATTGTGCACATTTGGTTTCCTATGCCGGAGACTAGGGAGAGGGTCTCCTTCTTCAATATCAACAATCTCTAAGAGAAAGTCGATAGATTATGTAGGTTCCCCGTGAGAATGAAACAAGCCCTTTTAAGAGGAACTTGAGTAGCTTGGGAAGTTTAGTGCAGTACGTCACTGGGTCCATGACGTCTTGTCTTCAATACCAGTGTTACCTTGGTAAACACCAGTAGCATATGTATTGAACCCGGTTTCTGCCCTAAGGTTGAATTATTGGAGGGCTATTTCTTTTCACCCTTTTCACATTCAATTCTTTTTCATTCTTCAACCCCTTCAGTGCTTACCGAGACTTCATAACTAGAACCTTGTTGGGTTTATTCCGGTTCTAGCTCTGTCTCAGTCCGCACTCTTCCCATATCTCACTTTTCTCCTTTTTTTCATCATACCTAAGGACTTCTACACTATCTAGTAGATTGTCTCTGGGTAGACCCCTCCGGCTCTGGCGGGATCGTGGGAACGAATACCTAACCTAACCATCCTTATAACACCATGCATAAAGTAAAGTGGTCGGTCTTTTGGTACAGTTCATTCTTCCTTGAAACCAATTGAAAAATCATTTGGAAAAATCAATCAAGGTACTTGTGATATAAAATCAAAGCATTTTAAACCTTAATTGTTTTGATCTTTTAGAAATGCTCCCCCTCAACATGTGCATATGATTTTATAAATTGTTTAGCACATGGAGGCAAGAGTTCTTTTGAAATAAATCCTTGATCACAATTTCCATGGAAAAAGCCATTTGATTTTCTTTGGTAAATTCTCCCCCTCAATATGTGCATAGGATATTTGAAATCATTTTATCACATAGAGGAAAGAGTTCTTTTGAAGCACATCCACGATCACAAAAGGCATTAAGAAACCTTTAGAAATGCTCCCCCTCAATATGTGCTTCGATATACGAAAGAGTTTAGCACATATTAGAGAGAACTTGCACTTTGAATCAAAACGATCATCTTATATCAAATTTCATATTAAATCACAAATTCTCCCCCGATCAAAAATATCAAACCCTTTGAGATTTTAGATCCCAAGTGATTTAATAAGGTTTAGAAAACATGGGAGAAAATGTGGCCTTGTTTTAAATACTCTTTTGGTTTTTTGGTTAAATGCTCCTCCACAATCATGTGCAATATGTATTTGAAATCGTTTGGCACATGAAGGAAGGAGTGCTTTAGAAACAATCACCCTTTTAAAACGATTTGAGATTTAAATCACGATCTCTCCCTCGATCAAAAATTTCAAACCTTTTGAGATTTGTGATCTCAATTGATTTAAATCATTTAAAAATTTTAGGGGAAAGACGTGGCAAGATTTAATTTTTGAAATTGACTGATGAGGACCAATTATAAACATTAAAGATTGTTAGTGTCAGGTATGATAGTTTTTAAGAGATCTTTAAATAAAATAAAACAATTTCACAATCAAACAAGAACAGAAAAAAATTTATTTTGAAAGATTTTTGGGTTTTAAAGAAAATCATACCATGTCATAACATTAAATCTTTAGATCACCACTTATTTTGTACAAACGGACTTGATTGATGAAATATTGTTTGAAAATATTTTAATTTAAATCACTCCCCCCCCTCAATCGATGACCGTAGTCGTTGATTGAGTGACTTAGGTTTTGATAAAATGAAGTCTGGTGATTTTCAAAATTTAGTCAAATTTATTTTCAAAACAATATTTTTCCATTTTCAAAACAATTTTAACAAATAATTTGAAAAGTGGTATTATTCACTACTTGTCCTGCACAAAGATACGTTAGGTGGTTCAGAAGCTTCTGTTGTTGCTGTAGGGCTGGAAGAAAACCGTCTGCTGATGCAGTGAGACCTCTGACGTTGCATTTGTCATGCCAACTCTTCATAGAGGTCCAATTAAGCTCCGTTTCTTCATTTGATGATGAAGAAAACCATCTGCTGATGCAGTGAGACCTCTTACGTTGCATTTTTTCATGCCAACTTTCCATAGAAGTCAAATTAAGCTCCGTTTCTTCATTTGTCAACCCAATATATAGTTTCCCTTTCCTTTCGGCATCCAATCATCTTCTTCAGTGGGATCCGAATCGGGAACATTCTTTTATACCATGATATCTGCATATGTTAGTGGACACAAACAAATATATGGTGGTCGACATCACCCAAACAGTAATCGACTAATAAAATTCAACCCAACATATCAATTAGTTCATATAAGGCATGGGATATATGTGTTCATCAAACTATAATCATCTAATCTTAACAATCTTATCCTAGGCACCTAGTCCTTCAACGTAGGTTAACATCATTTTTTCAGTTAAGCATTTAGGATAATTAGATAAGCCCGATAGATGATATAAATTTGAAAACATTCTCCCCCTCAATCAATGACTCATTTTATGAAAATTTTAAAGGCGCAGAAGTCATTGATTGAGTTTTCAATTTTTACGAAAAACTCTGAATCTGATTGATTTTCAAACAACTCATTTACCACCATTTTGAAAACAACAAATATTTTTCTGAAGAATTTTAGATGGAAAAACATTTGTGTTGGAACAGCAGTCCTTCGACATACTTTCCTCATTTTGTTTTAGGATAAGTGCACGAAATTTTTGAAAATTTGATTTAGCCCAGCACTTTCCTTTCTTGAAGAACGGGTTGCTATCTGAAATAATAGCAAACCATGGTTTAGCACGGGTTACAGTCTGAAATAACTGCAAGCCATAGTTTTAGACATGTTTAGAAAAGAATATTTACACCTCCTGCTCGAACTTCATCTATGGTCACGTGCCATTATTGAATGACATTTCTAAGACCGTAGATGTTATCGATACCAGAAGACATGTCTTGAGAAAAACAATATTTTTGGTATTTTCTGATTTTTCAAATTTTTATAGATTTTTGTTGATTTTATATTTTTCTATTTTGTTTTGCTGGTTTTATATTTTTGTATTTTGTTTTTCTAATAAATATATACAAAGATAGAATAGATGATATAGTTTAAGAAAGATGATGATACGAGTACCGAGATAAGGATATCGAGCAACACGTCGTAGAAGATAGAATTCGTCATCTCTTAAACTTCCACCACCAAAGATTCCGAGGCTCCAGAATAGAAGATTGAACATGAGCCTTTGAGAAAGAGAGACTTTGGCAGCTTCCCCCCAAACCGAAAATCCATTAGATGAGCAGATTCGAAGCTCTATTTCAAGCTTGCTTTAGCCAGGTGCACAGAGAAGCACACCGTTATCATAAATCCCGCTGCTCCTTTTAAGAACGATAGTCAAAATTCTTCGTTCGGGGTTATATCATCAACAAGAACAGCAACGTATCATCCCACTCTTTAAATTTCTTCTCATATTTCATTACCACTGAAGTCTGAAGCAATGCATCCCCAAAAGGTTGTCAAGAGACCACTTCCCCCAAGTAGATGAATTGATGCAGTCAGTCTCTTAGACTAGAGCTCACGAACCCGAATACAAATATACCCGAAGACAGAGAAACTTATACCATCGAAGTAGCAGATTAAGTCCAATAGCCAGAGAATAACCCCGATGTATACTTTTCACTCCCCTAAAGAAAGTGTATGAAGCTCAAGAACCCGAAGTACCCGAATGCCCAAAGAGAGAATAACCGGTAACATTGATGAAGCAGGCCGAATCACTGATTATCTCTGCGGATGACTATCTCTGCGGACGTCAACTCCAGAATAAGTGATTATATCTCTGAATCAGTGATTAAGCTCTCAAGTGAGACAGCTGAGCACCCCCAATGTACACAATTCTCTCTCCCTTGATGATTGTGATAACATCAAAATCATCACACACTTGTGTACCTCTTTTATCTTCAGAAACTAACTCTTCCATCTCTTCCCCACATAGTTGGAATAAGAACACTAAACGCCATGAGTCAAACCTTGAGTTTCTCTGCGGTAATGACATTTGTCTTCCCGGAATTTCTTCAATCACTTAGAAGTATTAAGCTCGTCAAGTTTACTCACGTTAAGATACGTGTCTCCTTCCCCCTTGCTGGTTTTGATGCTTCAGAATCAGCAACACATTATACGCCCATATACTAGAAATCTGTTGAGAAGAACATATGTGATCTTGTGGGAATCAACTTGCTGAAGTACAGTGTGAGCAAGTCTAATTAGGGATTAAATCAGAAATTTCACCCTCCCAATTAGTGCTCTCCCCTAAACCGACAATCTTTTCGACGAATACCCGGAATAAGAAGAAGTCTTTAGATCGTTAAATGCAACTCGTCTTTAGTCTTCTTACATGCAGCAGAAAATGTAGAAAATACTTTAGACTCGACCTTCTTCAAGATTTTCCAGTTGGGGAATAGATAGTTAACATCTTCATTTCACCAAGAAAGCATTCCCGTTAACATACAAATAGCAAATCCCCTTAACTCAAATCCCTCCCAATTAAACAAGAACAGAAAGATGTTCATTAAGGAAATCAGCCCTGCAACTGGAAGCACTTTGTCATTAATCAAATCAGCCCGTGTGAAGATGTCAGCCAACGACTCTTAGAAGAAACTCCATGTAGAAATGACCCGATAAGAAGAAGCTCAGTTCTTACATGAGTTTGGAGCCGTTTTACCATTTATTCTCTAATATCAATCAACATGCAGTAGTTTCACACTTCTTCTATTCTTGATAAAACAAGTGATTATCATCTAAATGTATTCTATTCACACTTCTCCCCCGCAAAATTAGCACATTATGTCGCCATCGTCATTATAGTTGAGCAAGTGGAATAAGAAAACATTCAACAGTAGTTCGGATCACTTGATGACTGAAAGCGCATGGAAAGAGTATGAAGCATGTTGATGAGAATGGTCATAATTGAGAAGATTTCTCTTCTTCAGAAGATAAAGCGCACTGAAGCGTACACTTTTATTTTCTTTAGAGTACGAGGCTTGAACTGTTGTGTTCAAACGTCATAAGAAGATTTCTCTTCTTTCGAAGATAAAGCGCACTGAGACGTGCACTTTTCTTTTCTTTGAGGTACGAGGCTTGAACTGTTGTGTTCAAACGTCATAATCTCTCTCTTTTCATCATCTCTTGGCAAAACTTGTAATCAACCCATTATCATTCAGTAGGCTCTTTGTCGTGACAGCTGATGGAGAAAACCCAATATGATGAATTTGATCCTGAAGTAAACTAACCCGAACTCGTGACTTAAACTTGCACATATGTAACAAAGAGCGGTGTCGAGACTTCATCCTCCATTGAATCTCTAAGTACTCTATACTCTTCATCCAACCAACCATCAAGTATAAGACGTACATCACCTCTTGAAAATCCACAATTGATTGTGACACTGAGCACTACAACGTAACTCCTTAAAGTGATAGTTATTTTGGGGTGATAAGAGCCCAATTCCCCCAAGTGGTAAAAGAAAAGGAAAAAGACTCCCAACAATAACTAGATTTCCAAGTCTTCGTTTTTGATAATAAGCTCGAACAAGGATCTTGAAGAATCTTCATCCAACCATCCCCGATACCTTCAGATACTAAGTATACTCGCCCGTGATATTTCACTTCAACCTCAAATAAATAATAGTGAATTAACTCCGTTGTCACATCTTATGGTTAAAAGCTCACATCTAGCCTCCTTTGACGTTTTAAGTGAACTATGATAATGGTTTTCATCCCGACCATGGTTAAAAGCACATAACCCCGTAAAACCATGTAATAACCAAACTGCCATGATGAATATCCAAACACACATCCAATTCATGAAGTACACCCTTTTATCTCTTCTTCGAAATAGAAACCGTAGCACCAGCATCAAATAAGATCCCGAAATACACTTTCCTTTCTCCAAGATGGTTCCATCATTATGGGATTTTACAACTCTATGGTTTAAACCGAGAAATAGTTTCTTTCGCGGGATTTTACAAAACCAAGAATAAACCGTAAGATAGATCCGGAAATGTACTTTACTATTACTAGGATGTTTCCATTGTCACGGGATTTTACAAGTCTATGATTTAAACCGAGAAATAGATTCTTTCGCGGGATTTTACAAAATCAAGAATAAACCGTAAACAATGTCAACTTGAATGTGTTATGACAACTTTGTTTTCGGTGAATATCTGTTTTAGGGGAACATGCAGTGGTTCTTCAACAATTCATCTTCATCATTAACAATTCATTACCCAAATGTAGACAGCTTCACAAACCATACTAAGTCCAGTAGTATATACTACTTCCCCCTGGAGGTTGACCGTAACACATCCAAGTACACGTTTCTCCCCCATGATGGTTTCGAACTTTCGGAAGCATCATAACGTGTACGACCATGTTCTGTGGCGTCGAATATCCCAAGAGAATTGTTGAAAACAAACCTCCTTTGATTCACTGGCTAATAGTAATGACCACATATGGAGATAACGTTACTTCAATAATACCGTACAAAAAAAAACTTTGTAGTCATTTTTCACTTTTTTGCTCAAGCCGTGAATTTGTGTATCCTTCTGTGAAAATTCATAGACCAAAATACCATTCAGATTTCCAATAATAGAAATTTTATCCAAAATTTTGTAACAAAATTCGGGTAACAATATTTATGTCCAAGTCAATCAATCCGAATATGTTAGTCCAGTTAGTCCATTCCCTCTTCACATATGAATTTTAGCCCACATACGAATGGACACTCAAAAAGCCCACGTATGGATCAATCCAATTTGATCCAATCACAACCTAACATATACCCGGATATATTTTTGCCACATAACCTAAACCTAAAAATCCTTTCAACACAAACCTACACATATACTGTGATAAATCCGCCTCCTTTCTAACCTTTTTCTCTCACCAAACGTTTTCTCTCACAAATAGATATGAGAAAACGTATCAAATCAAACCCAACAATTGTTTCTCAGTATAACCATCATAAGAACTAACCACACAACAAATCTGCTCCTTCGAGCATTGCATATTATGTATCCAGATTTTAAGAACACAATGATCGAACATATGGCTTCAAGATCAGTTTTGGTCTCGGGTAGGTGGTTTTTCTTTTGATAAGTTGTTCATGAAAGAAATAAAGAAGCGAGATAACATAGTTGTTATACTCTTTATTTGTCTTCGAATAATATCACAATAAGATCGATGATGATAATGATTCATTTGAAATAATCTATAAAAGATTAAAAAAAAACGAATCGATCTGAGATTACTTGTAATTATTCTTTTTGAGTCTTGATTGATTGAGAGATGGGGAGTGATAGTGAGGGTTAATTGATGAGTCTAGGTCTAGGATTAAATTTTGTTTTGGTTTTTCTTGGACAGATGATGCACGAATAAGACTGAGGTCGATTGAGTCTTGGTAAATGGTATATGGTCTTGGTCTTGTTTCAGTTTATGCATAAGTGCTTTCGTCATCTTCATTTTCTTTTGACACAAGTCGCTACGACAAGTCGCTACGACAGTTGACTCAATAGTCAACTCGCTTTGAATACAATGAATCTGGACAACTTGTCAAGACAAGTCGCTAGCAAGATTATTCGACATTTTTTCCGGTGTTTTTCGACCAAGTATTCCGGCTACAAACTTACCCAGAAAAATAGCATAAAAATCTTAACAATTAACCCATTTTGACCATAAAACAACATAAGAAAGGCTTCTTGGTTTACCCGTTTTGACCATGTTTGACCACGCAAATATGACCAGATGATGACCACAAAATTTCACAGATTGGATTGGTACAAAAAAAAATCATGTAAAGATGAGAACAAATACTGACTTGGACAAAAGTGACACAAAGACAGATATGTAAAGATGTTGAAACCATGACTTTTTAGACCAAAATAGGATACATAAAACTTGTTTAAAAACTGTTAAACCATAAGAATAAGAAAGACAGAATTTTTCGACCAAAAAGTGATACAAAAACAGTTTTTAAAACAAGATTTGAACCAACATAAATCAATAAAACACAATAACCATGGTACGAAACCACACAAATCAACACAACACAATAACCATGGCTCTTGATACCATTTGAAAGATCGTAAATATTATGTTGTTTGATGATTCAGGTGGTCTTGGATGATGGAAATACATGTTAGACATTTAGAGAGAGAAAGATAAGAGATGGGTGTTCTAGTTAGAGATTTGCTTTACAAAAATGAAAGGTTAGATTATGAGAAGCACCACCCCTTCCAAGGATGGAAGGGTTATTTATACTTACAGACTACACGACCTCCTGACGGCCTGTGGATCAGGTATACAGTGCGTAAAGACCCGTCCTTCCTCCACGGTGTTACACTAAACTAATCTACGCTACAAACTAACTAATAAACTACTAAATAACGTAACAAACGACATGTCTACGAGCTAACTTATGCTAGACCATAATTGGGGTGACCGACACTTTATCATGGAATTTCCAATTCCTAACAATTTAGAAAACCCTAACATTTCCTCCTAGCCCCTCCATTGGAAATAACATGAAACCAACCCTATACATAGAACATATTTCAAACACGTACCTAACAAAATCTTACATTGCACTCACAGAGAGTAGGATAAAGCATTTACCTAGTCTACCCAAGCCTGGACATCATAAACCAAAAACTCTCAAGGACAACCTCACTATTTGGACAAAAAAACCTACCCATCCCGATACACAACCCAAGGTAGATGACAATAACCAAATGGAACAAGAGTTACCCAAGACAGATAGGGAGTGTCAACACAATCTAATCAGGGTACTCAGCCACAAAAACAGGAAACGAAGTCATAGATACATGGCAACGTACCCCATCGCGAAGTATTCATGAGATACATTTATACCATCATCCAACCCCGTTGTCATAACATCAATGATAGCCTCACATAGAGTTTGTATAATATACATGAACGAAGTTCAGTCAACACAATGTACGAAGATTTTTTCAACAAACTTCCAAAACACATCAGGTCAAGCCTCAAACCTCTAATCACACCACTAATCAGCTTCTCAGGAGAAAGATCATATCCTAAAGGAGTATTCACCCTAGAACTCATAGTAGGAGCACACTCGCTATCGAGAACGATCATGTTACTATTCCACATTATCAAATCCACATCCAAGTACAATGTCATACTCGGAAGAACAACACTTCATATGCTTAGCATGGAAGTTTTAACCATCAGGTCTTTGGTAGAATTTACAAATAGAGCAGGAGTCGCTACAGTACATAGTGACTGCCCTGGCAAGGACCCAAGCCTAGCAGTCGTGATGAAGGAGAGCAATATCAGGGAGATGGTGTGGGAGACTATTTTAGGAGACAATCCCAACCAAGTGAAATTCATCATACACCCCGAATACCCAAATCAACCTATCACAATCGGAGTCAACCTGAAGGATCGATATATTTATTGTGTTGATGATTCGGGTGGTCTTGGATGATCAAAATACATGTTTGCCATTAGAGAGAGAAGTAGAGAGTTGGGTGTTTTCTTGCTAGAGACTTGGTATACAAAAGTATGGAATGTTAGATTGAAAAGCACCACCCCTTCCATGGATGGAAGGGGTATTTATACTTACACAATACACGACCTCCTATCGGCCTGTGGATCAGGTATACAGTGGGTAAAGACCCGTCCTTCCTCCACGGTGTTACACTAAACTATTCTACGCTACTAATTAACTAATTAACTATTAAATAATGTAAACAACGACAAATCTACGAGCTAACATATGCTAGACCATTATTGGGGTGACCGACACTTTAGCATGGAATTTACAATTCCTAACAATCTCCCCCTAAGGGAGGTCACCCCATGAAATACATTTTGCATCCTAGCATTCTTTCTTTGACATTGTTCTTGAGCTCGTAGACTTGAATTCTTCACTTTCGCAATCTTCGTGCTTTAGTAGCGATTCTTCAAAGTCCGCATAGTTTAGTACTTTCAGTGGAGGTCTTTGAACTGATCCACATCTTTGATGATCTTCGAGCTTTCATTGAGATCATCAGCCACAGTAAATCTCTGGATCACCCATAGTAGTGTTGCCATCATGTGAAGTTGTGACTTTCGGACCGATATGCTCACACTTTTGAATAAAGACATCTTTCCATCAGAGTAGCGGAAGCTTTACTGGTTCATGATATTTGCAGCAGTGTAGCAGAAGCATAGTATAAAAATATCAGAACCAGGTTATGTAGATATGCACCAGTCATGATTTCTTCAAATTAAGTGTGGATGCTGTGAGCATGCGGCTTTGGATTGACGTCTCAATTCTGATCAGCTGCAACCGTCCAAATGTACCTGCAAACAACAGTTGGCAATAAAACACACGAAAGTGTTTTTGATCACTTTTGTTGAATTGAGGTACACGGCCCACGGTTCCCCGTTGATCAGTACAAGTACTGCCTGTGATCAGGTAGGATTCCTAAGAATCTCCTTGACAGGGTTTCGCAGTTGTTCTAGCTGTTCTCAAACCGGAACGTCTCAAAGAAGACAACACGAAGTGAGTGAACCAGCAAATTGAGATTCATTGATTGATGAAAAATGATTTGAAAAACAATCGTGTATTGCTTGAAGAAAGAGTTTTGCAATACAACGAAGGTTTTATGAGAAAGATCAATTTTCAATCAAAAACACTTTTTGCATTTGAAAAGAGTACACATTCGACGTGCTAGTGAAAAGAAGAGATTCGCACATCGAACGGTTTTTCCAAAAGTATTTTTTTTTCAATCAGAGATACTTTTTGAGTTTGAAACATGAATACACATTCGACGTGCTAGAGAAAAGAAGGTTTGCACATCGAATGGTTTTTCCAAAAGTATTCGTCAATTCCAATCCTGGACCAAGGTTGATTCAAGATTGAATCACCCCATCGTTTCTATCCAGTTGTCACAAGCTTGATCTTTAGAAAAGATCTCACATGTCACCCACCAAGAGCTTGTTTGATGTTGGCTCTAGAAGGATTTCCATCTTCATCGTGAATATTTTCATATCACTCGGATGTTCTGGCAATACCACAAGGATAATGCGTAGGACTCTTAATATATTCTTACTTTCCACATTGTGTGAAACAGCAAGTCTTCAAGAATAGTGTCCTAATGAGATATTGTGGATGATCTCTTGGCTCCAGACTCAATCGTGCACAATTGGTTCCTGTGTCAAAGACTAGGGAGAGGGTCTCCTTCTTCAATATCAACAATCTCTAAGAGAAAGTCGATAGATTATGTAGGTTCCCCGTGAGAATGAAACAAGCCCTTTTAAGAGGAACTTGAGTGGTTTGGGAAGTTGTAGTGCAGTGCGTCACTGGGTCCATGACGTCTTGTCTTCAATACCGATGTTACCTTAGTAAACACCAGTAGCATATGAATTGAACCTGGTTTCTGCCCTAAGGTTGAATTGATGGAGGGCTATTTCTTTTCACCCTTTTTCACATTCATTTCTTTTTCATTCTTCAACCCCTTCAGTGCTTACCGAGACTTCATAACTAGAACCTTGTTGGGTTTGTTCCAGTACTAGCTCTGTCTCAGTCCGCACTCTTCCCATATTCTCATTTTTCTCCTTTTTTCAATATTCCTAAGGACTCTACACTATCTAGTGGATTGTCCCTTGGAAGATCCCTCCGGTTCTGGAGGATCGTGGGAACTAATACCTAACCTCACCATCCTTATAACTCCATACATAAAGTAAAATGGTTGGTCTTTTGGTACAGTTCATTCTTCCATGAAACCAATTGAAAAATCATTTGGAAAAACAATCAAGGTACTTGTGATACGAGATCAAAGCATTTTGTACCTTAATAGTTTTGATCATTTAGAAAACCTCCCCCTCAACATGTGCATATGATTTAGAAATTGTTTAGCACATGGAGGCAAGAGGACTTTGAAATATTTTCTTTGATCACAATTTTCATAGAAAAAGCCATTTGATTTTCTTGGTAAATTCTCCCCCTCAATATGTGCATAGGATAAGAGAAATCATTTTAACACATAGAGGCAAGAGTTCTTTTGAAGCACATCCACGAACACACAAGCCATTAAGAAACCATTTAAAACTCAATCAAGGTACTTTATGTTAAAACATAAAAGCATTTGCACCTTGATAGTTTCTTTTCTTTTAAAATGATCCCCCTCAATATATGCTTCGAGATTCGAAAGCGTTTAGCACATATGAGAGAGCAGCCTGCACAACTGAATCAAAACGATCACCTTTTATCAAATTTCATTATTAAATCACAAATTCTCCCCCGATCAAAAATATCAAACCCTTTGAGATTTTGGATCCCAAGTGATTTAATAAGGTTTAGAAAACATGGGAGAAAATGTGCCTGATTTAAAAACTCATCTTGTTTTTGGATAAATGCTCCTCCTTAACATGTGCATTATGTATATTGAAATCGTTTGACACATGGAGGCAGGAGTGCCTTGAAGGACTAAAACCAATTCCATTTGAAACAGATTTGAGATTTAAATCATGATCTCTACCCCGATCAGAAATATCAAACCATTTGAGATTTGTGATCCCAACTGACTTAAATCATTTAGAATATTTTGGGGAAAGACGTGGCAAGATTTGATTTTGAAAAATGACAGATAAGGACCATTTTAAGACATTAAAGATTGTTAGTATCAGGTATGATTGTTTTAAGAGATCTTTTAGTAAAATAAAACAATTTCACAATCAAACAAGAACAGAAAAAATTTCATTTTGACAGATCTTTGAGTTTTAAAGAAAATCATACCATGACATAACATTAAATTTTTAGATCACCACATTTTAACGTACACACGGACTTTTATGAAGAAATATCGTTTGAAAATATATAATTTGAAATCACTCTCCCCCTCAATCCATGACAGAAGTCAATAATTGAGTGACTTAGGTTTTGATAAAAAGAAGTCCGGTGATTTTCAAAATTTAGTTCAATTTATTTTCAAAAACAATATTTTTCCATTTTCAAAACAACTTTAATCAAAGTTTTTAGAAAATTGTTTAAAAATGGTATCCTACACAAAGATACGTTAGGTGGTTGAGAAGCTTCTGTTGATGCTGTAGGGTTTGGAAGAAAAACCGTCTGCTGATGCAGTGCGACTTCTTACGTTGCATTTTAATGCCAACTGAGGTCAAATTAAGCTCCGTTTCTTCAATCACTTAGAAGAAAACCATCTGCTGATGCAGTGACACCTCTTACGTTGCATTTATGCCAACTCTCCATTGAAGTCCAATTAAGCTTCGTTTCTTCATTTGTCAACCCAAGATATAGTTACCCTTTCCTTTCGGCATCCAATCATATTCAGTTGTGGGATCCGGATCGGGAACATTCTTATATACCAATATACCTGCATACGTTAGTGAACACACATACAGATATATGGTGGTCGACATCACCCAAACAGCAATCGACAAATAAAAGTCAATTCAACATGTCAATCAGATCATATAAAGCATGGGAATTATGTGTTCATCAAACTTTAATCATTTAAACCTAACAATCATATCCTAGAAACCTAGTCCTTCAATATAGGCAATTATATTTTTTCAGATAAACATGTAGGATAATTAAGAAAGTCCGTTAGAAGATATAAATTTGAAAAATATTCTTCCCCTCAATCAATGACTCTTTTTCTTGAAAAGTTTTAAAAGTGGTGAAGTCATCGATTGCGTTTTTGCGAATTAATACGAAAACTCTGATCCTGATTGATTTTTTCAAGCAACTCATTTTACCACCATTTTGAAATACAACAAATATTTTTCTGAAGAATTTTAGACGGAAAAACATTTGTGTAGGAACAACAGTCCTTCGACATACTTTCCTCAATATATTTTAGGATAAGTGCACGAAATATTTGAAAATTGGTTTAGCGCAGCACTTTCCTTTCTTTAAAGAACGGGTTGCTATCTGAAATAATAGCAAACCATTTTTGAAGCGCGGGTTACAGTCTGAAATAACTGTAAGCCATTTGATTTGTGACATGTTTTGAAAAAGAATATTTACACCTCCTGCTCGAACTTCATTTATGGTCCCGTGCCATTATTGAATGACATTTCTAAGACCGTAGATGTTATCGATACCAGAAGACATGTCTTGGAAAACATATTTTTGGTATTTTTGAAATTTTCTGATTTTTATGGGTTTTTTTTTTTTTTTTTTTTTTTTTTTTTGATGATTTTATATTTTTCTATTTTGTTTTGCTGGTTTTATATTTTTGTATTTGGTTTTGAATAAATATATACAAAGATAGAGAAGATGATATAGTAAAAGAAGATGATGATACGAGTACCGAGATAAGGATATCGAGCAGCCCCGTTGTAGAAGATAGAAATCGTCATTTCTTAAACATTCACCACCAAAGCTTCCAAGGCTCTAGAATAGAAGATTGAACATGAGCCTTTGAGAAAGAGAGACTTTGGCAGCTTCCCCCCAAACCGAAAATCCTTTAGCTGAGCAGATTCGAAGCTCTATTTCAAGCTTGCCTTAGCCAGGTGCACAAGGAAGCACACCATAATCATAAATCCTGCTGCTCCATTTAAGAACGATAATCGAGGATCTCCATAAACAAGAACAGCAACGTATCATCCCACTCTTTAAATTTCTTCTCATATTTCATTACCACTGAAGTCTGAAGCGATGCATCCCCAAAAGGTGTCAAGAGAACAATTCCCCCAAGTAGTTGAATTGATGCAGTCAGTCTCTTTGTATAATGCTCAAGAACTCTCCCGAATACACATCATGAGGGGAATGAAAACACCTTCCCATGTTCACATTTTTCTTCCCGGATGATCGTGTATGAAGCTCAAGAACCCGAAGTACACCAATACCCAAGAGCTCTCCCGAATACACATCATGAGGGGAATGAAAACACCTCCACAATGTTCACATTTTTCTTCCCTGATGATCGTGTATGAAGCTCAAGAATCCGAAGTACACACATTCCTACCTAAAGAATAACTGATAACACCTCCCTCATGTCATACATTTATCTCCCCTGAATATGTCATACTTGTGTACCTCTTTTATCTTCATAAACTTTCTCTTACATCTCTTCCCCCACATAGTTGGAATAAGGATACTAAACGCCTTGATGAGTAAAACCTTGAGTTTCTCTGCGGTCATGACATTTGTTTTCCCGGGATATCTTCAATCATTTAGAAGAATTAAGTTCATCAAGTTTACTCGCCATGAGTCAAACCTTGAGTTTCTCTGCGGTAATAACATTTGTCTTCCCGGGATATCTTCAATTACTAAGAAGTATTAAGTTCTTCAAGTTTACTCGCGTTTAGGTGCTTGTCTCCTTACGCCTTGCTGGTTTTTGACACTTCAGAATCAGCAACTCTTTGTAAGTCTGTATACTAGAAATATTTTGAGAAGAACATCATTAGCTCAGATGTATCTGTGAGAATTAACTTGCTGAAGAATAAGGTGAGCAAGTCTAATTAGGGATTAAATATGGCATTTAAATCTCCCCCAATTAGTGCTCTCCCCTAAACTGACAATTTGTTTGATACATGCCCAGAATAAGAAGAAGTCTTTTGATAATCACATGCAACTCGTCTTTTAGTCTTCTAATCATACAACAGAAAATGTAGAACCGACTGTAGACTCGACGTTCTTCTAGATTGTCCAGTTGGGGAATAGATAGTTAACATCTTCAACTCACACCAAAAAAGCATCCCACTAAAAAGCATCCCAATTAACTTACATCTTGCAAATCCCCTTAACTAAAATCCCTCCCAATCAAACAAGAACAGAAAGATGTTCATCAAGGAAATTAGCAATCAGGCCGCAACGAACACACAAGATGGTAACACCAAACTACCAATCACATCAAACAAGAACAGAGAGATTGTTCGGAATCATCATGTTGATGTATACGTGAAGCATTAACCGGAAGCACTTTGTCGATAAACTCATCAATCCGAGTGAAGATGTCAACCAACGGCTCTTAGAAGAGAAAAACTCCATGTGAAGATGACCCGATAAGAAGAAGCTCGGTTCTTACATGAGATGCCATTCTTGATTAAATAAGTGAAATCATCCAAAAAGTATTATATTCACACTTCTCCCCCGCAAAATTAGCACATGATGTTGTCATCGTCATTATAGTTGAGCAAGTGGAATAAGAAAACAATCAATGGTAGCCCGGTTCACTTGATGACTGAAGCGCATGGAAAAAGTATGAAGCATGTTGATGAGAATGGTCATTAATAAGAAGATTTCTTTTCTTCAGAAGATAAAGCGCACTGACACGTACACTTTTCTTTTCTTTGAGGAACGAGGCTTGAACTGTTGTGTTCAAACGTCATAATCTCTCTCTTTTCAATCTCTAGGCAAAACATATAATCAACCCAATTATCATTCAGTAGGCTCTTTGTAGTGACAGCTGATGGAGAAAACCCGATATAAAGAATTTGAACCTGAAGTAGAGTACCCCGAACTCGTGACTTAAACTTGCACATACGTAACAAAGAGCGGTGCAGATTTCCATTAGCATCTCTAAGTACCCTCTATGTACTCTATACTCTTCAACCAACCAACCATCAAGTATAAGACGTACATTACCTCTTAAAAATCCACAATTGAATGTGACACTGAGCACTACAACGTAACTCCTTAAAGTGATAGTTATTTTGTGGTGGTATGAGCCCAATTCCCCCAAGTGGTAAAAGAAAAGGTAAAAGACACCCAATAATAACTAGATTTCCAAGTCTTCGTTTATGATAATAAGCTCGAACAAGGATCATGAAGAATCTTCATCCAACCATCCCCGATATCTTCAGATACTAAGTACACTCGCCCGTGATATTTCACTTCAACTTCAAATAAATAATAGTGAATTAACTCCGTTGTCACATCTTGTCAAAGGCTCAAATCTTGCCTCCTTTGATCTTAAAAGTGAACTATGATAATGGTTTCATCCCGACCATGGTTTATTGAGCATACCCCCGTAAAACCTTGTAATAACCAAACTGCCATGAAGACAACCCAAACACACACCCAATTCATGAAGTACACCCTTTTATCCCTTCTTCGAAACAGAAACCGTAACACCAGCATCAGAAGACCCCGAAATACGCTTTCCTTTCTCCAAGATGGTTCCATCATCACGGGATTTTACAATTCTATAGTTTAAACCGAGAAATAGTTTCTTTCGCGGGATTTTACAAAACCAAGAATAAACCGTAAGATAGATCCGGAAATGCACTTTACTATTACCAGGATGTTTCCATTGTCACGGGATTTTACAAGTCTATGATTTAAACCGAGAAATAGTTTCTTTCGCGGGATTTTACAAAATTAAGACAAAACCGTAAACAATGTCAGCTTGAATGTGTTATGACAATTTTGGTTTCGGTAAATATCTGTTTTTAGGGGAACATGCAGCGGTTCATCAACTGTCCATTATCCAACATCATCAACCATCCAATAACTTTGGTAAACACATCATCCACATATTCTGACGGCTGTTGCTGTGACCACTTGGTGAAGTAAACCCGATATACCAAACTTGATCATGAAGTAGAATTCCCAGATTTGTTACTTAAACTTGTACTAATCCTCGTGAAAACGAAATGGTGTACCCAATGTACAAAACCTCTTGACATATTCTCAACTGCGTGAGACACTGAAGTGATAGCTACGTTGTGGGTTAAGTTAGAGAGATAGTCACAACCGTAATTAAATAGTCAAGTCTTTATCACCCTCTATAAATGCCCAAACAAGTCATCTTCGCGGAAGGGTAGAAAGAAAGAAGACGAAATAAGTAAACACGCCCAGAAAACCATACTTCAAATCCAAATAAGAAATACCGAACAAACAACCCCCAAGTCCACTTTGTTCAACAATTAACTCAAGCCGAGACATAATATTATCCGTGAAAATGCATTCACCAAAGTATCAAACCATAACACAACAAATCACAACATTAACTCACCTCAACATCAAGTCTCATGATTAATCTCTCATAGCCTAACAAGTCTCATTTTCAAATCTCATCGACAAAACTCCTGATTGAACAGTCAATTGAAAATCAAAATAACACCAGTCAAGAATCTTTGAGCTTATTTAATACCACAAGGTGAGACCAAATATCCCCGTGAAAGCCAAATACCACTCATATACCTATCAAAAACATTAGGATTTCAATTGATTGATGATGAGTGTGTAAATACTCATCATTTTTGTACAAATTAGACTGCAAAAACATCTGAAAACACTCAGAAATGCATCAAAATGATAAAAATATCACAAATAAGTGTTTTATGTGTTTTAAATGCAAAAATATCAAAATCTGGTGAAAAACGTATCAAGTTTGCATAATTTGCAGTTTTAATCCCTCAAGTTTCAAAAGTTGTCAAAAACAGTCCCTGATAAATCTAAATAAAGGAAAATATCATTTTAAGTCCTTAGGGATTCAAAATTTGTCAAAATTGGTCCTTGGGATTTAAATTTACAAAATTACAACTTAAGTCCCTGAACTTTGAAATTTGGCAAAAATGGTCCTTTGAGAATTTGAAAATGTCAAAAATGGTACTTGTACTATTAAAGTTTGTCAATTTCAGTCCTTGTGTTAACTTTGAGAAAATGGCAGAATTAGTCCCTCAAATATCAAAGAATTCAGTTTTGGTCCTTGTCATTTAATATTAAGCCTTGCCTTGTCAAAACTGCATTTGACCCCTGCCACTTAACCCTTTGACCCCTCTATTTTGGACCCCTGGTCAAACAAGTCAAACAAGCAAAAAACCCGCCCCACTGTTTATCTTTCCCATGTGTTGCCTGCAAACCACTTGCCTGCTCTTCTCCAGTCACCTCAACCCTTCCCTCCACCCCTCATCATCACCACTACCTACTTTTACCACCACATTAAATGCCACCCCCCCTAGTGCTAGTCACAGAGCTACAGTCAAATATAGTGCTTCCCGCCAAAATGATAAAAACGGCCAACACACTCAAAACTCACCCATTGGCTCCAAAAAGAGGTGGGATACTCTCAGAAGGACACGTGGAAGTGATTTGGAGCATAAAAGAAGGAGGAGATAGAGAGAAGAAGCAAGTCCTTTAGTTTTTAAATTTTTGTATGTCGTATTTCCTTTAAAATGTTTTAAGTAGCTTTAAAATTGTAATTTCAAGTTTAATTATATCAAACTCAAGTATTTCATTGTACTTCAACTGTTATCAAGCATCAATTCAAGTTTGAGTTTAAAATTCATGTTTCATGTCCACTATTTAGATTTTCAATTTTAAAAACCTGATCTTAAAGCTTCTTATAGCTTATATTAAAGTCACACCAGCTTATTCAAGCTTAATATAGCTTTCTGTAAGCCTGGAGTTCAGTTTCAAGCACAATGGGTTGAAAGTCAACAAAAGTCAACAGAGAAGCAAAATGGGTATAAGTTTGGAATTTGGTGTTGCAGAGCTTGGATTTGGATTGGATTTGGTTAAATTAGCATAATTTGGGTTCTGTTCATGCTGCAACATAGGCTGGATAAGTAGTGAGTTTGATCTCATTTTCATATTTTTTATGCAGTTTTCAAATTGTGCTCATATTGGAATCTGTAGTCATCAAATATTTCAATACCTATCCACTTAGTTGTACTTAGGATAATTATAATCAGTGCTAGTGATAATATATACTAGTTAAGTAGTTTACTCAGTTTAAATTTATAAAACAGTTAAAATAAGGGTGTTTGGATTGATGGTTTATTTGAGTTTTAGCTTTGGTCTATGCTTGTAACCTGTCTCTGCAGTCTTAATATAAGTTTCTTGAATCACTTTAGTCAGTCATTTGGTCACTAGAACAACCAAAGTCAAAGTTCTTAGTAATCTGTCTTAATGACATATCTGATAAGGAGTTGAGAAATCAAATGCTTGTTTCATGTTTGGAATTCAGTAGCATAGCCTAATTTAGTTTCATTTAACTATATATCATCTACATCAGTCCAATAAATTGGATTAAAGTTCACAAAAGTCAAATTCACAAATCTGTCAAAAGTCAAAATATTTGCAAAAACTAGTTTTTAGCCCAACTAGCAAGATTTTTCACAGGTTCATTACTGGGCCAAATCAAGTAAAACTTTGGGATTAAGAACTTCAACTGGTCAAGTTACTTATCATGATTTTTGTTAAATTTTAGCAATTTTTCCTAAGCTCCAAACAAGCTTGTGTAACAGGGCTTAAGTGCCCTGCTCACACAACTCAGTCAAAGCTGAGCTTTCTCAGCTTATTGCAAGGGTTGTCCAGAGCTCCACAGAGCTTCTCTAGGGCTGATTTTTGGTTTAAGGGTTCTTAGCCAGGTCTTCTTTAGTCCCCAACATTTGTTTTTCATTTTCCAGCTTATTCAAGTGCTTGTTGTCTAGCTTAAAAGTGGTACTCAAATCTGTTTTTAGCATAAAACTCAAAACATCCAAATCTGTTGAGTTAGCTTATCAGAGGTTAAAGATAGTTGTTTTTAGTTGCATTTGGCTATTTTTAGCATAACAAAGCTTCTGTGTTCAGTTGGTTCCCATTTGGTACCCTTTGGCTTATTTAAGTGCTTATTTCATAAGCACTTGGTTTGCAGTTTCAATTTCTCACAAACAAACCCATGTTTTTCTATTTTTCTTAGATTCAGGATATTAAGTTAGACTTTTCCTGAAATTTTCATAATTTTTCATAATAGTTTGCTATTTTTCTTAATTAAAAACAGTTTTTAGGTAATTTTAAATAGCTTTTAATACAATTAAATCAGAAAAAGTTCAAAAAAATAATTTTTCAATTTTCTTAGGTTTAGATAAATATAAAAAGTAAAAAAAGTAATTTTCCAGATTTTTCATAGTTTATTTTGTAATTTTTAGTAATTTAATTAGTTTTAAATAGTTTAAAATTCATAAAAATTAGAAAAATAATCAGAAAAATATAAAAATAGTTTTGAAAATTCTCTTTTGTTATTTTAGATTTTTACAAGTCTTAATTTTATTTTTCTAGGTTTATTTCATATTTTCTTGTATTTTAGGTTATTATTAATTAGTTAAAATTAGTTTTTAATTAATAATAATTAATTTAATAGTTATAAAAATAATTTTCTTTTTCTTAAAATTTTCTTTTATCATTAGGATTGTAAAAATATCATTTTCATATTTTTAGGATTAATATTGTGTAAGTTTCACGTTTTTATTTGTACGTCACGTAGTTTTTAAATTAAGTTTTATAAAAACATAAAATCAAAAACATCATTTTGCAATTAGTGATAGCGTTTATTTAATATAATTTAGATTTTAATTTCCTTTAATTTGTATTTAAGTCGCTGTAATTTATTAAATTTTTCTTTAGTTATAAAAACTCAAAATCCTTACTGATCGCTATCCTTAGTGATCATTCGACATCTGATTGTGTTAAACACCAGTCATCCTCCGTGGGACTTAACGACCCGGGAATCCACTGTATTCTCCTGATCTTAATTGCATTTGGTGTTTGAACTGTTTTAAGTTCCTTACGGCTAGTCATTCACAAGTGGCTAGCTCGCGTGAGAAAACTTGACGGTTTTGCACCAATCAAATTTTGGCGCCGCTGCCGGGGAGGCTGTAAGCGTGTTCTAAACATTTTTCAGACCCGTACTTGCACATATACCACCGTTTGTAAACAGTTTTTTGTAAAGTTATAACAAAATCAAAAAGTTCATTAACACTTTTCCTAAAGTGTTAAAAACACCAAACAAAATATAAAACAACAAAACAATCGTAACGTTTTCTAGCTTGTATTTCTTTTAAGGTGATTCTTAAAGAAATACGATTTGGTTAAACGAGACGATACCAAAAATATTGTCCAAAAGTTTTTAAACCCATCAGCACAAATCATAACCTACGTCTTTTCAGTGGTACTTAATATATACATAAAAATCAACCACCGCAAATCAAGGCAGTACACCTACTAACTGGGGGTGTGACCATAATAAGTTCCCGAACATCAGATTTAAAACTTGCCTTTGTGTCCTTGTGATTTGGTGTACCTTTTTCAAAGAAGCCATTTCATCTGTGATTATTGGTTAAGTTCACTTGTCGTTTTGCCTCGCATTTGTTTTGAAAACTGATTTTTATACTTAGTGCATGCGCACTCGTTCTTCCAGTTCTACAAGTCCACTTTCAGAACTTGGAAAGATTCCTCGTAGACGTAGAGGACGTTCTGCTCCTTCAGCCGTGACTAAGGAACGTCTACCACCACCACCACCTGCTGTAATGGCAGAAGACAAGCCGATGAATGAGCTTCTCCAAGCACCCATCGAGGGTTACGGAGATGCTATTGTTGTCCCAGCCATCGTGGCTGATACTTTTGAGCTCAAAACCGGGTTACTTAATCTGGTAACCCAAAGCCAATTCTATGGTTTTGAGCGGGATGATCCTCATGCACACATTCGATGGTTTAACAAGATTGCATCTACCATCAAGTACAAGAATGTCCCACATGAAGCTATCAAGCTTCTTCTGTTCCCATTTTCTCTAGAGGGACAAGCCCGTAATTGGCTTGAGAAACAACCCCCTCGTTCCATTGAGACATGGGAAGATCTTGTCACAAAGTTTGTGAACGAATTCTATCCTCCATCCCGAACTACAAGTCTTAAGAATGAGATAATGAAATTCTCTCAAAGATTTGATGAATCATTCGGGGAGGCATGGGATCGTTACAAAGACTTGCTCCGTAAGTGTCCGCATCATGGTTTTACCGAGTTAATGCAAATGGATACTTTCTACAATGGTCTAAACCAGACTAATCAAGACTCTCTAAATGCCTCCGCGGGAGGTAATTTCTTGAGCAAGACCACAAAAGAAGCCTTGCAAATCATTGAAAACAAGTCCCAGGTCCGTCCTTTCCGCACAAAGACATATCATACTGAGTCTAATGCTGGACCTTCTACTTCATCTCCCGTGAGTACATCTAGCACCGATGCTAAGATTGACAAACTCACGGATATTGTTCAGGCTTTGGTTCTTGCTAACCAAAAGAAAGTCACTTTCACACAGACACCATCATATGGTGAAGTGAAGAAAGTTGACGTTTGTGTTACTTGTGGTGGTCCTCATGCATACTACAACTGTACTGCCACCGATGGTAGTCCGTTTGAAGCTAATGCTATAACCGGTACTTCAAATCAAGGAGGTAATCAATACCGTCCTCAAAATGAACCAAACTACCGTGCTAACACTTATCAGGCACCACCCGGTTTTAACCAGAATCCTAACCGGAATCAGAACCAACCTAGAATGAACCAAGGTTATCAAAACCAAGGTAATTTCTATTCCGGACCCAATCAAGGTTTCCAACATCAAGGAAACCTTAATCAAAACAATTTCAATCGAGGGAATCAAATTCAGGGAAATGTGAATCCTAATCAAGGGAATTTTCAACAACAAGGTCATAATCAAAACATACGACCTCAAAATTTCCCTCCACAGCCTCCAGTACCATCATCTGATGAGTTATTGAAGCAATTCATGAAATCCCAAGATGAAATGAACAGGTTGTTGGTCAGTCAGATCGCTGATCTCAAGAAGTCTTTAAATGATCAACCCTCGGGCTCAGGAAAACTTCCGAGCAACACGATCGCTAACCCGAGGGGCGATGCAAAGGCGATCACAACCAGAAGTGGTGTTTCATATAATAGACCCGCTATTCCTACTACCTCTTCTTCTTCTCTCCCAAAGGTAGTAGAAAGTGAATCTAAGACGCACAATGGACCTTCGACTCCAATGCCCCTTCCTCCTGTAGCATTGAGTCAAGTTACCAAGGATACAACGGACAAGGTGCATTTCTCAAGCCCACGAAGTACCGCACACGTCCCACCTTCGGTAGTCCAAGCTCTAAGACCGGAACCCGAAGTTCCGAAGAAAAATTCTGAGCCCGAAATGACTTCCATCCCTGCTCAAAAGTCTAGTCAGCTTCCTTACCCATCAAGAATGAATGATGAGAAGCTCAAAGACAAAAACAAAGAGCAAATGGAAAATTTTTTCCAAATCTTCAATGAGCTACACTTTGATATAAGCTTCGTTGATGCTCTCGTTCTAAGGCCCAAATTTGCATCTACACTTAAAGGCCTACTGAGTAACAAAGATAAGTTATCTGAAATGGCTAAAACCCCTCTCAATGAGCAATGCTCAGCGGTCCTTCTCAAGAAGCTTCCTAAAAAGATTGAAGACCCTGGCAAGTTTTTAATCCTGTGTGATTTCTTGGGGATGGTTCAATGCTCCGCCTTGGCCGATCTTGGCGCTAGCATTAACCTTATGCCACTCTCAGTATGGAAGAAACTGTCTCTTCCTGAACTTACTCCTACTTGTATGACTCTCGAGCTAGCGGACTGTACCATAACTCGTCCACTTGGAATAGCCGAGAATGTCGTGGTAAAAGTAGGAAAGTTTCACTTTCCTACTGACTTTGTTGTAGTAGACTTCGATGCAGATCCTAGAGTTCCCCTCATCTTAGGGAGAGCTTTCTTGAGAACGAGTCGTGCTCTGATTGATGTGTTTGCTGAAGAGTTGACCATACGGGTTGACAACGAAGAACTCACGTTGAATATCAACCAAAACTCCAAACCTCTATCCAAACAGAGTGTTGCCACAATTGATCAAAAATCTGAAAGATTCAATGCAACACTCTCAAATTTCACGGTTAAGAGGAGTCACCAAAAACGTGCTGAGTTAAAAGCTTTGAAAATCAACCCTGGTTCAAACAAATGGTTTGAAAGTTGTACCAGGGAAGTCAAGAGTGTTCTTGATGATGATGATGATCTAGATTCGGAGACTTCATCGGAAGTGGTGGAAATTGCTAGCTCTAAGAGCACACCACTTGTCCCACCTCCGGAATCAGTTTGTCGCATCGAGTTTGTTAACTCTGTGGATGAAACCAAACTCTCTTCAGTTTCATCTGAATTGGATGATGATGTTTGTAATCCAATGGGAGACATCCTTCCCATTGATGAATTGCTCAGAAATGATCCATCATCCTCTATTCTTATTCCCGACTCTTCCATCCCTTCTCTCACTCCTGATGAGGAAGATGACAACTTTTGGAATGAAGTCGAAGCCTTTCTTAGTGATGAGTCAATTCCAACGGGAATTGATAATACTTACTTTGATCCGGAGGGAGACATCCTTTTTTCTGGAAAATCTGTTGATTGAAGAACCGTTTCCTACCCTCCCTTCCGGACATCTTATTGACAATCACCATCTAAGCTTCAAGTTTAAGCTTAAAAATGTCAAAACTGGTGATTTGCTTCTCTCTGATGAGGAATGGACTTGCATTCTCATGTACGTCTTTATTCCATTCTTCACAGATGGTGTGGTTGCTCTTTCCCTTTTCTATTTCGGGAATGAGCACACCATCTTTGACCCCGGTATCATCCCTTATAGTTTCTACTATTAACAATACCGCGGTTGTATCTCGTCGGTGTGGAACTTTCTGATGTTCATATGTTTATTAACATTGTGAACGAAAGTCCGATTGAGATTGGTTTTCCACGTTACTTTCCCCATGGACAAATGAATTCGGGGTCGAGTCAAGCTAGCGACTCGGTAATCAAAAATAGTAGCTAAACATGGGTTTTCACCCGTGTGTTCCACCCTAGTGTGGGGGAGTTGCCCCCCGCTGTTGTATATAAGAGTTTCAAAAAAAAAAATCCTTGCTAAATAATGGCCGTAGTATTTCCCTTTTACGTTCTATGTTTCGGCATAACCGCCGGTACTTTGAATATTGAGGGCAATATTCATTTCTAAGTGTGGGGGGGGGGGAATTCTCACGAATTTTATCATGTAATTATACCACCTAATTCCCCCATTTTTGGCCAAAATTTTTTTTTGGAGTAAGTGTTTTGCACTTACTCATCTTATGGTCATCAGTCCGCCATGTCTAATAAACATAAGGATTGGCTAATCCAGGAGCAAACGGCTCTTGGTAAAGATATCTCAAATCCGTTGACGGCTTGCAATTTGCCCAAAATTGTATGGTATTCAGCTCACCATATCCTTAAAAGTGAAGAGTTGGCTAGCCCGCAAGTTTATGGCTTGTGGTAAAGGCAGTTGGAAAACCATAATTGGTAATCAGCTCACCAAAGATATTTTATCTAAGAGTTGGCTAGTCCAGAAGCAAACGGCTTCTGGTAAAGACAAATCAAATCCGTTGGAAGCTGGTGGTTTGCTCAAAATCACATGGTTATCGGTGTACCATGGTTCTTACTTGAACTGAAACATTTGGCTACTCCAGAAGTAATGGCTTTTGGTAAAGAGATGAAATCCATTAATTTTTCTCAAAACATTGCTAGGGACTAGCAATATCTTAGTGTGGGGGATTGATGAGTGTGTAAATACTCATCATTTTTGTACAAATTAGACTGCAAAAACATCTGAAAACACTCAGAAATGCATCAAAATGATAAAAATATCACAAATAAGTGTTTTATGTGTTTTAAATGCAAAAATATCAAAATCTGGTGAAAAACGTATCAAGTTTGCATAATTGGCAGTTTTAATCCCTCAAGTTTCAAAAGTTGTCAAAAACAGTCCCTGGTAAATCTAAATAAAGGAAAATATCATTTTAAGTCCTTAGGGATTCAAAAGTTGTCAAAATTGGTCCTTGAGATTTAAATTTACAAAATTACAACTTAAGTCCCTGAACTTTGAAATTTGGCAAAAATGGTCCTTTGAGAATTTGAAAATGTCAAAAATGGTACTTGTACTATTAAAGTTTGTCAATTTCAGTCCTTGTGTTAACTTTGAGAAAATGGCAGAATTAGTCCCTCAAATATCAAAGAATTCAGTTTTGGTCCTTGTCATTTAATATTAAGCCT
This sequence comes from Chrysanthemum seticuspe, assembly GCA_019973895.1. NCBI lineage: Eukaryota > Viridiplantae > Streptophyta > Magnoliopsida > Asterales > Asteraceae > Chrysanthemum > Chrysanthemum seticuspe. The sequence goes on along the minus strand of BPTQ01000001.1, from coordinate 138,538,156 downwards.
TGCCTTGTCAAAACTGCATTTGACCCCTGCCACTTAACCCTTTGACCCCTCTATTTTGGACCCCTGGTCAAACAAGTCAAACAAGCAAAAAACCCGCCCCACTGTTTATCTTTCCCATGTGTTGCCTGCAAACCACTTGCCTGCTCTTCTCCAGTCACCTCAACCCTTCCCTCCACCCTTCATCATCACCACTACCTACTTTTACCACCACATTAAATGCCACCCCCCCTAGTGCTAGTCACAGAGCTACAGTCAAATATAGTGCTTCCCGCCAAAATGATAAAAACGGCCAACACACTCAAAACTCACCCATTGGCTCCAAAAAGAGGTGGGATACTCTCAGAAGGACACGTGGAAGTGATTTGGAGCATAAAAGAAGGAGGAGATAGAGAGAAGAAGCAAGTCCTTTAGTTTTTAAATTTTTGTATGTCGTATTTCCTTTAAAATGTTTTAAGTAGCTTTAAAATTGTAATTTCAAGTTTAATTATATCAAACTCAAGTATTTCATTGTACTTCAACTGTTATCAAGCATCAATTCAAGTTTGAGTTTAAAATTCATGTTTCATGTCCACTGTTTAGATTTTCAATTTTAAAAACCTGATCTTAAAGCTTCTTATAGCTTATATTAAAGTCACACCAGCTTATTCAAGCTTAATATAGCTTTCTGTAAGCCTGGAGTTCAGTTTCAAGCACAATGGGTTGAAAGTCAACAAAAGTCAACAGAGAAGCAAAATGGGTATAAGTTTGGAATTTGGTGTTGCAGAGCTTGGATTTGGATTGGATTTGGTTAAATTAGCATAATTTGGGTTCTGTTCATGCTGCAACATAGGCTGGATAAGTAGTGAGTTTGATCTCATTTTCATATTTTTTATGCAGTTTTCAAATTGTGCTCATATTGGAATCTGTAGTCATCAAATATTTCAATACCTGTCCACTTAGTTGTACTTAGGATAATTATAATCAGTGCTAGTGATAATATATACTAGTTAAGTAGTTTACTCAGTTTAAATTTATAAAACAGTTAAAATAAGGGTGTTTGGATTGATGGTTTATTTGAGTTTTAGCTTTGGTCTATGCTTGTAACCTGTCTCTGCAGTCTTAATATAAGTTTCTTGAATCACTTTAGTCAGTCATTTGGTCACTAGAACAACCAAAGTCAAAGTTCTTAGTAATCTGTCTTAATAACATATCTGATAAGGAGTTGAGAAATCAAATGCTTGTTTCATGTTTGGAATTCAGTAGCATAGCCTAATTTAGTTTCATTTAACTATATATCATCTACATCAGTCCAATAAATTGGATTAAAGTTCACAAAAGTCAAATTCACAAATCTGTCAAAAGTCAAAATATTTGCAAAAACTAGTTTTTAGCCCAACTAGCAAGATTTTTCACAGGTTCATTACTGGGCCAAATCAAGTAAAACTTTGGGATTAAGAACTTCAACTGGTCAAGTTACTTATCATAATTTTTGTTAAATTTTAGCAATTTTTCCTAAGCTCCAAACAAGCTTGTGTAACAGGGCTTAAGTGCCCTGCTCACACAACTCAGTCAAAGCTGAGCTTTCTCAGCTTATTGCAAGGGTTGTCCAGAGCTCCACAGAGCTTCTCTAGGGCTGATTTTTGGTTTAAGGGTTCTTAGCCAGGTCTTCTTTAGTCCCCAACATTTGTTTTTCATTTTCCAGCTTATTCAAGTGCTTGTTGTCTAGCTTAAAAGTGGTACTCAAATCTGTTTTTAGCATAAAACTCAAAACATCCAAATCTGTTGAGTTAGCTTATCAGAGGTTAAAGATAGTTGTTTTTAGTTGCATTTGGCTATTTTTAGCATAACAAAGCTTCTGTGTTCAGTTGGTTCCCATTTGGTACCCTTTGGCTTATTTAAGTGCTTATTTCATAAGCACTTGGTTTGCAATTTCAATTTCTCACAAACAAACCCATGTTTTTCTATTTTTCTTAGATTCAGGATATTAAGTTAGACTTTTCCTGAAATTTTCATAATTTTTCATAACAGTTTGCTATTTTTCTTAATTAAAAACAGTTTTTAGGTAATTTTAAATAGCTTTTAATACAATTAAATCAGAAAAAGTTCAAAAAAATAATTTTTCAATTTTCTTAGGTTTAGATAAATATAAAAAGTAAAAAAAAGTAATTTTCCAGATTTTTCATAGTTTATTTTGTAATTTTTAGTAATTTAATTAGTTTTAAATAGTTTAAAATTCATAAAAAATAGAAAAATAATCAGAAAAATATAAAAATAGTTTTGAAAATTCTCTTTTGTTATTTTAGATTTTTCCAAGTCTTAATTTTATTTTTCTAGGTTTATTTCATATTTTCTTGTATTTTAGGTTATTATTAATTAGTTAAAATTAGTTTTTAATTAATAATAATTAATTTAATAGTTATAAAAATAATTTTCTTTTTCTTAAAATTTTATTTTATCATTAGGATTGTAAAAATATCATTTTCATATTTTTAGGATTAATATTGTGTAAGTTTCACGTTTTTATTTGTACGTCACGTAGTTTTTAAATTAAGTTTTATAAAAACATAAAATCAAAAACATCATTTTGCAATTAGTGATAGCGTTTATTTAATATAATTTAGATTTTAATTTCCTTTAATTTGTATTTAAGTCGCTGTAATTTATTAAATTTTTCTTTAGTTATAAAAACTCAAAATCCTTACTGATCACTATCCTTAGTGATCATTCGACATCTGATTGTGTTAAACATCAGTCATCCTCCGTGGGACTTAACGACCCGGGAATCCACTGTATTCTCCTGATCTTAATTGCATTTGGTGTTTGAACTGTTTTAAGTTCCTTACGGCTAGTCATTCACAAGTGGCTAGCTCGCGTGAGAAAACTTGACGGTTTTGCACCAATCAATTGAGTTAAAACTTTTGATCCCATAAGTCCATAAACAAGATCATAGATCTCATATGCTTGCCCATAAGAAAATCATCATATTCCACATTTAGTTCCAAATGTCCGGGTCCAAAAAGAGTCCAACTCAACATATTAACAAATGACCGGGCCCAACAAAACCCATATTCATGTCCATGAAATACTAAGAAGTAAAGGTTGGCCCAATGAATCTTGATCAAAAACCACGCTCGCCCTAAAAATTCGGGGGTTATTAAACCTCCACATAACTCATAGTTGCCCTAATATTTCACAAAACTTATCCGCCTCTTTCTCTTGCTGCTTCAAACCCTAATCCCAAATAATATTTTTGTACGCCTCCATCAGTATTTCACATCTCACCAAGAACAAAGACTTATCTCATAAACACTTCTTACAATCAACTCATATCATGCGCATAAAACAAGACTGATCTGCCATCCATCCTTCTAAGTTATCTTGAACACCTCGCCACAGGGATGGCTCGAGTGTTTGTTAATCGCCACAGAGATGGTGACTGCTTCTCAATAGAAAAAATGAAACAAGGTAGGTATTTCATTAATCCTTTAGTAGTTTGAATCATTGAACGAGTGAAGTGACTAATCATAACATTCTTGTTTTGAATTAGTGCTGTAAAGCCTCGAAAATTAAATGGAATACACTCCACAAACGATCAATGAAGAATTAAATCTCATTATAGTGTTTAGACGAAACATTTGAGCACCAAATAGGAGATAATTTTTTTTTCATTGTTCAAAAATCGTTTTTGAGACATGTTATAGATTGCATATGAGCGAACCAATATAAGAGTATATCACAGTTGATATAACTCTATTTGATGTTCGAACATAACCAAGAAGCATAGTCTTTAAAAAGATCGATGATGTGTTAGGTTCATAAAAATCTTTCAAAGGTTTATGCTTGATGAACCACAACTGAGATCTTCAAATCATTGATATTCGAGTCATGTATGGGATCTGTGATGATTAACTCTATTCGTGATTTAGACCCTCAAGGTCTTGATGTAGCCTTTGACTGCCATGAACAAGAGAACTGAGATTTCAATTGATGTCCTTGTTATATGTATAGTCTAGGTTAAGTTTAGAGTTGGAGATGTGATAAAGATTTGTTGTGTTGTGGGCTGATGATGGTGTATTGAAACTGAGGTCATGGAGTCGTAGTTTTGTGTTGTGGTCAAGTAGTCAATCTCTTTTTCATCTCCTTTCTGTCAAGTTGCTAGGTCCAAAACAAGTCGCTACCAAATTTTCAAAGCAATTCGCTACATTTTTTCAGTGAACACAACTCGCCAACTTATTAAATAACAAGTCGCTAGGTCACCATAATCACACAAGTCGCTACCGGTTTGACTCAAAAGTCAAACCGCCACCAGATATTAAACCAAGTCGCTATGACTTGTGAATACAAGTCGCTATGTTTTTAAGTCACACGTCGCTAAGGTATTCAGTAATCAAGTCGCTAACCATTTTTTCACAAAACGCCATTGACTTATTGACCAAATAAAATATGGCAAGTCGCTTCATATACCTTGAATCTGGACATCTTACAAGAACAACTCGCTAGCAAGACTTTTGACATGTTTCCGATGAGTTTTTCCTGTCAAATTCCGACCATATTCATGGGTAACCGAGAAAAACAAGACAGAAACTGCTACATAAGACTGTTTTGACCACGAAAATGACCTGACGACCATTTGTTTCACCACAGCATGACTACAACAAATTCCAGCTTTTGGTACAAAAGACATACAAAAATGATATATGTAAATGACATGGACAGAAATGACACAAAGACAAATACTTTGATGGACTGATGACTTTTATTTGTGGACCAAACTAAGAACTGTTATACCATAGTGAAACTTAAACAAATATTTTCCGACCAAAAGTACCAAAACAGTTAACACAAATCAAAAGACCACAATAAATCACCACAACACAATAACCTTGGCTCTGGTACCAATTGAAGGATCGATATATTTATTGTGTTGATGATTCGGGTGGTCTTGGATGATCAAAATACATGTTGGCCATTAGAGAGAGAAGTAGAGAGTTGGGTGTTTTCTTGCTAGAGACTTGGTATACAAAAGTATGGAATGTTAGATTGAAAAGCACCACCCCTTCCATGGATGGAAGGGGTATTTATACTTACACAATATACGACCTCCTATCGGCCTGTGGATCAGGTATACAGTGGGTAAAGACCTGTCCTTCCTCCACGGTGTTACACTAAACTATTCTACGTTACTAATTAACTAATTAACTATTAAATAATGTAAACAACGACAAATCTACGAGCTAACATATGCTAGACCATTATTGGGGTGACCGACACTTTAACATGGAATTTCCAATTCCTAACACAACCTATCATTCTGAGTTCAGAACCAACTGGTATAGTTGTTGGCAAATAGCCTGGACGTATTCTCCTGGAAACCATCAGAAATGACCAATATTCCAAGGGAATTAGCCGAACACAACCTAGACCTAAACCAATACGCACCACCTATTAAACAGAAAAGATGCAATCTTTCTCTAGGGCTCTCTTAAGCTATGGAATCGCAGGTCATAGACCTAATCTAGGTGGGCATCCTACGCCTGGTCAAATATCAAACATGGGTCTCAAACCTAGTTATGGTCAAGAAAGTCAATGGCACATGGCGTATGTGTGTTCACTTCACCAGCTTAAACAAGGCATGTCCAAAAGACGACTACCCTCTGCCTCCTATCGACTAAAAAGTGGAATCCTTGGTCGAGTTAAAAAACAAATGCTTCTTTGATGCATACAAGGGATATCACCAGATTCTCATGAAGAAAATCTGATGAAGACAAAACCACATTCTACACCAACTAGTGTCTCTTTTGCTATACTAAGATGCCTTTCAGTCTCAAAAACGCATGCGCTACCTACACTGGTAGATAGAGAATTCAACTCTCATATAGGCGTCAACCTTAAGGCATATGTCGACGACATGGTTATCAAAAACAAGACTGAGGATGCTCTAATATGAGACGACATCAAAACCTTCCAAAATCTTAGACGCATCAACACAAAGCTAAACCCAACTAAATATACGTTTGAAGTAGAAGAGGTCAGTTCTTGGGTTATATAATCGATGCCATGGGAATCATGGCAAACCACAAAAAGATTCAGGTTGTACTAGACATGACTCTGCCCATGAACATGAGAGAACTACAAAGCTTAAGCGGGAAACTCACAACTCTTAGCCGGTTTCTCTCACGAGCATCAAGAAAAAAATCTACCATTCTTCAAGGTATTGAACGAATGCAACAAGAAGAAGGTATATGAGTGGACGGAAGAGGATGAGGTAGCATTTCAGGACCTCAAGGTGTTCCTAAACGAACTACCTACCCTGACGGCTCCAGTACCATGTAAAACCCTCACCATGTACTTAGTAGCATCCCAAAACGCAATTGGGTCAGTGCTCTTAATAGAAAGGAACAAGATTAAAAATTCAATCAACTTCTTCAGCAAGATTTTGTAGGATGCACACATCAACTATCATCCACTGTAAAAGCTAGCATTTGCCATACTACTATCATCTAGATGATTCAAAAGGTACTTCTAGGCACACCCGATACACATCCAGATAGACAAGCCTTTGAAACAGTTTCTATCGAACCACAAGTACACATGTTGAATGTCCAAATGGGGGATTGAGATGAGCGACCACGAAATCACCTTTGGATCCAGACATTCAATCAAAGGCAAATCATGGCAGATTTTCTCGTCGAGGTCGAGACACTGGCTCCAGCAATATCATGAAAGAAGTAAAAAACACATCCAACACCCACGGGCTAAGATGATGGAACCTAGACTTTATACACTGGCGTCACGTCATGTAAACACGGTTCAGTGGCAGGGTTAGTGCTCACAAGTCCGTTAGGGCATGAATTCAAGTAAGCCATGAAGTTCAACTTCGACGCCTCGAACAACAAGTCAGAATATGAAGCGCTACTGGCAGGCTTACACATAGCCAAGATAATGGAGGTCAAAAGAATCAATGTATTCACAAACTCATTGTTGGTAGCCTCCCAAGTAAGGGATAAATACACTGCAAAGTAAGAACCGATGAAATAATACTTGGAATTGGTCAACTAGATCCTACCATACTTTATATCTTTAACCATTACTCAAATCCTAGGTCGAGACAGATGACACTTGAATGATTCATATCTTCAACTTGCTATCTCAAGGTATTATGCCACCTCACAAACTAGAGACACTGAGAACTAGGCGCAAGGCCATCATATACTTTATCAAGGATGGCCTTTTATATCGCAAACCATTAAGAGGTCCAATGCCGAGATGCGTTAGACCAACAGAGGCACGAACAATCATTCAAGACATCCATAATGGAATGTGTGACATGTACTCAGGTTTTCACGTTGTAGCAGCCAAAGCAATCACTATGGGGTATTACTGGCCAACAGTGAATCAGGATGCCGAGGCTGAGCTAAAGACATGGCAAGGTGTCACGTTTACGCCAAGGTTCAACGCATGCCAAAATATGATCTCATCCCCATCACTGTACCATGTCCATTCCATCAATGAGGCATCGATATATGCGGACTATTCCTGGTTGCCCCTGGAAAAATCACACACATGATTGTAGCCGTAGACTAATTCTCCAAGTGGGTCGAATCAAAACAGCTAGTCTCCATCACTTTAAGAAAAGTCTTAACCTTTGTCTATGATCAAATCATTACTCGGTTCGGCATGCCATAAACACTTATCACTGACAACGGAACCCAATTCGTGTGTGAGCCATTCAAATCATGATGTGAAAATCATGGTATCCTCAGAGCTACAACCTCTCCCTACCATTCGTGATAAGGATTTAAAACATACATTTTTAGGGGTCATTTAACCCCTAAATTGTTACATTTTTATCCGTTACTGCTTAAAATCGTTCCTTTTCATATTTTAGGTCTTTTGGAAGCAAAATGCTGGAATCAAGCACATTTGGATGAAAAGGAGCGAAAACATGAAGAAAACGACAAAGTCAAGATTTAAAGGCTGTTTTACACACCTGACGGCGTCCCAACCCATAGGGCAACACCATCACCCACAAGGTTTTCTAAAAATTCTCAAGCGACGGCTCAGGTCATATTTTGGTTCTACAACATGACGGTGTCACGCCTTATTCCATAAGGGCGCCACCCTTTATTTTTCACCAGATGACCAAGACCCATTCCAAGACGACATCCACAATGAAGCCAGACGGCATCACACTTCCTCACATGACGCCATCCCAACGATAACTTGTCCATAAAGAAACCCTAATGACGGCGACCAGACGACATCACCATCAAAAGGCGACGCCATCGCAAGTGTAAATCTATATATAGACTTTGAATTTTTTGTATTTTATGTGTAGTATTTTGGAGAGAAAACCCTAGTTCGTTCAATGTCCGACTTGGGCAGTATTTTAGGGTTCCAAACCGTTCTTTACACTCAAAGATAAGTTTGTTTATACAATTTATCACCATGTTTGTTCTATGTTCAATTGTTTGTTTGTGTTCATGCTTATCTATCATGCATAGCTAAATTAATCTAGTGTTTGCTTAGATCTATGAAACCTAGTTGTTGATTATTGTTAGGTTGTCTCTTGTTTTAATTGGTAGACACTAGAGTAAGGAAAACTGGCTTCTTCTTTAATTGTTGCGAGCTTGAACGTCCTAAATAGAAAAAAGCTTGAGAATGCACTTAAGCCATCATTGTGTTTATTGCCTGAGTTGTAGCTTTAGGATAATAGAGTATTCGGGGAGATACTACGGTACTTGGCGATCCCGGATAGTCTAGAGGAGAGTTACAATTCATAGAACTAGGGAATTAGGCACCCCCTATGACTAACACGGAATACAACGCACAAATTAGAATGATGATGTGACAATTCAACCGACTAATAAGAGATAACTATGGAGTAAGAAAATCTAAGTAAACGCGTTTTTAATTATCATAAGAACTCAATCAATCAATACATAGCTTTTACCTTCAAGTAGTTTAATTAGTTTTTAATTTTAAATTATTAAGTAGTTAAAATTAGTAGAACCCCCCACTCTTCAAACTCCGAGATTTTACTTGCTTTCCTAAAAAAAATATAAAAAGATAAAAAGAATCACCCTCAACCTCAAATTTTCGTCATACATCTCTACTAGCATATCTATTCTCCTAGAGAACGATCAACCCCCTAGGCTTACCCATACTACACTGCAACGATTAGGTACACTGCCTAGTGGGTTGTAAAGCTCGCTCGTTGAAAAAGAAGTATTTTGACCCTGAACCCACGCATCAATTCGAAAGCCAATGGTCAGGAAAATGTTGCTAACAAAGAAATTGTGAAAGGCATTGAGAAACGGATGAAGGAATACGAGACATGTTGGGTGGACGAGCTCTTAAGCGTACTATGGGAACACAAAACTACGCCAAAGGAAAGCATAGGCGAAACACCCTTCATTTTGGTTTACAAAACTAAAGTCGTGATACATGTTGAAATGCTCATTCAAACAGAAAGAGTTGTTATGGATAAAGAGGATGCAGACGAAGATTCTCTCAGGCTAAACCTAGCACTAGCCGAGGAAAAGCGCGATCTAGCCGCCATCCGCCTAGCACACTCTAAAAACAAAATGGCATTGAATTTCAACAAACGCGTTCGCCCAGTGTCTTTTAAACCTGGAGACCGTGTAATGCGCAGAAACTATGTTAGTAAGGTCATAGGTCAGGGCAAGCTCGCTCCCAATTGGGAGGGGCCATACATAATTTGTCAGTCAAACTAAAATGGTTCCTACTTGTTAACAACGCCTGAAGGGGATGACATTTCCCTAACATGGCATGCATCCAACCTCAAACAATGTTACATAAAAGGTGGATCGCTGAATCAAAGCAAACTTTTGCTACTCTCTTTAACATGAAGGCTTATAACAACCAGAATAGCTTATTTGTACTATTTCTACAAATATGCAATGACAAATCCAACACTTTTCATACAAAGTGTCACATTCGAATATTCATATAAGCAACATATACTCGTACTTAAATTAGCCTTTAGGAACATGCTCATGAAAAAAGGTGCCTACGGGTCATAAAGCAGGTAATACCCAATGACGCTTTAGATAAGGTTTCATCGTGCAAGCTCATTCTAAAGTACTACAAACGCAAAACTTGCCATGAGTGAGTTGCTGGAAGATAGTTAGTCGATAGTTACTAGTTATAATGTGCACGCCAAACATAAGTACTTGTTATCACAAAAAATCAGGGTCAAATCAGATCCTCGATTGCAAACACTATTTAAGTCTGTCACGACTTAAATCAGTTGAACAAATCAGGCTAGACATTCTTCATGTTTAACTGATCACTAAACATAAGAATACAACAGATGCAATAAATTGGTTGGAAGTCTAATTTCATTAAAAGTTCATGATTACAATATCCTAACTAAAAATGCATGCCTACACAAACCTGGTAAACACATACAATAAATTAACCGAACATCTAATTTTATTAAAAGTTCAGGGTTAAAACATCCTAACTAAAAATCCACGCCTACATAAGCCTGGTAAACATAAATAATAAATTAACGAACAGTTTATAAAATCAGGGTAAACCACCCTATTACAAAACCCAAAATAATACATGCCTGGTACAATCTACTAAATAATCCTGATACATCACGGATTACAAACATTTGCCCAAAAGTTTTATAGTAGCTAATACGATCTGAAAACATCACACTCAGAACCTACTTAAGACCGACAAAGGCCATTGTTCGGTTGACTAAAATGGCTTAAAGGGGAGGACATGGCTTGCGGAAAAACCGAAGAGCTCCAGAGGAATTCCAGTCCCCCCCCCCCCTCCGCAATGAGTCCCTTTTAGACACAAGGGCCACCCCATATTCATGTTTCTCATCAATCGAGAACATAAGTAAGATCCGACAGGGGCAACAAGGAAAGAGCAAGCATGAAGAAAGTGGTATACCCGCCCCAGGTTAGGATCGCCCAAGAATGAGGTCAGCTCCTTACGAACAAGCAAGGACGAAGCCTCGCAATTGGGAATCCACATAACATGTGCCAACGGCAACCATCAGCCCTTCTCTTACCGTCGAGCAGACATACCACACCGCAGTACATCCTACTAAAAATTTCTTAACTTGGAAAAAATTCCGAGTACTAGGATCCACAACTGCCACGACAAAGCACTGCCATAACATTGTCGGCTTGGAGGGCACAACCACTACTCACATTCACGGTGTAACATTTAAGTTTCTCATTAGGACGACCAAATCACCCTGATAGGACTTAAAGGAAAACAATAAAAAGTCAGATGCAAGACTCTCCACGCCTTCCATTCTAACAATTACTTGCGAAGCTCTACTGGGATTAAAATACACCCAAAGGATCAAAACTTTAAACAAGGATGAAAGAGGAGTAAACGTCTCCATATCCAACCCCCATACACGGGTAAAGGATCCGAGACCACCAACAATGTCTTAGCCATCAACACGACCAACTTTCATCTTACACCACAAAAAACCGAAGGAACGTTTCTTCTTAAAACAAAGAAAGACAACTAGCCTTCGTAAAAACACAAGGAAAAACGTACGAAAAAATCTTCTTTTGATGAAAGTTTTTAATGTTTGGGAAGAGATGTGGAAAAATGGAAAAGGAAAAGAAATTTTATCGCTTCAAGTTGTAACCTCCCCACCTTTCTAAGCCTATTTATAGGAAAAAACGAATTAGCAAATTACACTTGGCAAAATCCCATTGGGTTAAAACACATTTAATGAGGCGCGTGACAAACACCTGCAAAGACACGAGTACAGTTGACGTCAACACATACGTTATGTACATTTGAAGGGACAAGTCATACACACTGCTCAAGAAATGTCAGGATGACGCCGACCACAGTCGCAAATACAATAAAGATACGTCAAATCCCAAAAATAGTGAATAAACCCAAAGAAGGATATTCCTACACTTTCCCATGTGAACATTAAGTACACATCTTTCCTAACACAACTTACAACCCTGATCAAGGTAACAAGGCTTGCACCTAGTCATCATCACATAAAACAAATATAATTACAGCCTGGAACGAAGGACCTCATGTTACGCCCGTGCCCGATTTGACCAAAATGTTAAACTTTTACACGGAAACGACAAGAACCAAAACTGACCTTCTGCTACTCTTTAAATAACTGATAACAAACTATTACAAACCAGCCATTAAGCCAATTCTTAAATAAAACTAGACTCAATTACCTTTAAAACAACGGGTGGTATTACTTCTAACGACTTACAAATTAAAAGATATGATATTTCTAACATGATCCATTTTCTGCACTAATTGTTCTCCCGTTTTCATACCTAACTAAAACGCCAAAAACTCAACTCTTATAACTCGACAATTAACGAAATTTTCCATAAATCTTTAACATAACATAATACATCATTTTCATAAACATTTATGGTCTAAACGACCCTTGAATACATACTTTACCAAGCAACGGGTGTTTTGCCAAACACCCATTTTTGACTCAACTTAAACACAGCTTGAACATAGCTCATATACATACTTAAAAACAGGACTTAGACACTACAAAACAACTTGGGTGTTCAACCTTGACTCGAGCTCGGTATCTATCATAATTTAATTGACTAATATAAACAAGCGCTTGCAACCTCATTAGCACCACGAGCTACTATCCGCGCCATCCTTTAAATCAATACAAAACTGCAAAACGGTTAAACAACTAAATTATAACCATTACACTTATTAAGTAAAAAGGACAATCACATGATATTGTACATCATTAATCACATAAGCATACTTCACATCACATTAGTCCATAAGACTACTTTCATCAATACTTGCACATCACACTTAATACACATATCATCAATCAAACATAATTCTTACATACCTTACATAAATCATAATTGACTTAAAACACAAATTCGGATAGTCTTTCCAAACTAGCCTTAATATATTCTTAATCCAAGCTCACTAATTCAATTGCCTCTTAAACCTTCACTATCATCTTCCACATAACACATATATGAATAAGTCAATATAATCTCATGTCATAACCATCTTACTTACCTTGAATCCAAGCTAAGATATCACTAACATCATCATCATCATCATTCTTCACACTTTGCAATCTAGGTCAAAAATCATATCAACATAAACACTTAATCAAACTACTATAATAATGATTATACAACCATAGCTCACCTCTTAACAACCATAATCATCATATAATCGTATAACGATCATATGATAATTAACTCATAAATTTACTAACTTTTAATCACTATAACTTAACCCATAATTACTATAACGTTTTAATTAGCTTTTAAACATCTTTACCCAATTTCCCAAGTTAGGGTTCATAAACCTAACTTCTCAAATCACTTATTAATTCATGATTGGAGATTAATTATTTGAAAGGATGATTAGTACTAACTTATTTCTTGATTTGGAACCCCAATCATTCATCAATTTGGTTAACAAAGCTTATCTCCTTATTCCCATCTCTAAAACATACGATGCACATACACACTCTTGAATAAATGAGAACTGTGTGGAATTATCTAGGGAATACTAGGATATATTAGGTATAAGTTTGGTCATTTGGCAGTAGTAGTCCCTCTAGTACTATAACAAATTGGTTTAGGTACTAAATCAAGGTGGCTATAGTGCTAATTTGAGATTTTGGCATGAATAGTACCTGATGGGAGAATCCTTTCACATTAAGTCCTAACAGGCTAAAACAAGGTTGTTCTAGTACTAAAACAAGGTGTTCCGATACTATTTTAGGATTATAGAAGGAATGGTCTCTGCAGGCTATAACAAGGTGTTTCTAGTACTAAAACAAGGTTGTTCTAGTACTAGTTTGCTTATTTGGAAACTTAGAGCCCTCAAGTCCCTTTTCTTTCTACTTTGGCCAGAGAACTTTATATAAGTAACACATCAATCTTTCTATAACCATATTACACATTCTTGACTATTAGTTTGACTATCGGGTTTGACTACAACTTAACTATCATTCAATAACCAATCATATCGAGTCTCCCGACTCATAAAAGTCTTATTTAAACCATTCCAATGGCATTTTCATTATTTTATAACTAAACTCGGTTTTGGGTGTAACAATTCTACCCTCCTTATTTAGATTTCGACCCCGAACTCTTACTCACTTAATGCTCAAGAATTTGCAAACTTTTCTACATTCTATGCTCACATCATAGCCCTTATGCCCATTTACTATCACATATTACTTAAGGTAACAATCTCAATCCAACTAAGTAATATTCAAAATGCTAAAAAAACTCATTTAAATCACATAATATCACAAAATTTCAAGTATTTCTAATGACACCGCGTCATTCGTATCAAATCGTGCTATTCAAAATTTTCCATTCTACTCGAATATTTACTAAAAACAACATACTACTCCATAACTTATCTAAATATTTCCAAACAATGATGATTTGTCATATGAAAAAATTTACTATTTTGACTTTATATTAGTCTAACTTTGACACTATTTCCACATCATTCACCAATGCACTAACATGAATTAAAGTCATATACCGGTCAATTTCTCATTCTACTTAATACCAACACATATTTACTTAAAAAACCGATAACTTATTTCAAATTTATATCAAGTATCATCTAAACGGCACTTTCAAAAACCAGTTTTACGCATTATTTAAGCAATCTTAATGTTAAAATTTTAGGAATACTTACCCATTATCTTATCAACTTAATGCACAAACTCATTCTAGGCGTCTATATTAAGGTTTCACACATAACCTTAACGCCACTATAAATTTTCATTCACATCTAATCTCATTTCTTAAAACGTCTAACTTGTTTTAGGTTTCAAATCCGTGCTCATGCCATATCGGATACACATAAGCCCATTCATTTATAATTCTTTATTTACATAAAAGGTCATCCAAATCTATATAAGTAAGGAATTATAAATCATCCTACTTACGCACTTCTGACACAACAATCATACTTACCTTACTTTTCATCTTTTCTAGCCTTGGATCCAATCTCACTAACTTTTCCTATAAAGTCAAGTCGGTCTTTTCCCGTAGGGCTTGCTACTTTACATTAACCTTGCGCAAGCTAAAATCCATGCCGCAAAGGCAAGCACACAACCATGCCATGAAGGCAAGCTAATACCCATGCCATAAAGGCAAGCTAATAACCATGAGCAAGCTAAAACCCATGCCATAAAGGCAAGCTATCACCCATTCCATGAAGGCAAGCTATGAACCATACCAAAAAGCAAACTGTCAACCATGCCATAAAAGGCAAGCTAAGTTATCCCGAAGGATAATTTGACACATGCGAAGGATATAGGTAAACCCATGCCGGTGAAGGCAAGCTAACAACCATGCCATGAAGGCAAGCTAGTCCATCTCGAAGGATGCCAAAAAACATGCAATAAAATGCAAGCTCGGCTATGCCGAAGGATACCAAAACTAGAGCATCGGATCAAAGCTATGTTTACTTTAACATCTTTACTCATTTTATCTTTCATGTACTTTTACTATTAAGTACACATTATCATTTTCTCAATTTTCATTGCCTTAAGCAATTTCAACATTCTCTACTATGTTTACTTTCATCTAGACAAGTTTCTATATAATACTTGTCGATTTATTATATTTGCATTTTCACAATGCAATATATCATTGATCCGTCAACCCCAATGTTGACTCACACATTTACTATGTGCCCTCTTTATTTTAGACAAGTTCTATATGATGCTTGTCCATTTACAATTCACACATTTTCTATGTGTTCTCACGACGCACTTTTACTATTACCCGTCAACCCATTGTTGACGATATTGTCAAATTATACTTTCACATCATTTAGTCTACCCAACTTTTACGCATATAAACTTTACATAGGTTTATTCTATAACATTCTCATTAATCTCATCATGCACATTCCAATATATAGCATGATTATATTCATGTTTTACAACTCTTTCTTGCGCACTTCATATCACTTATGAATTCTAGTGCAATCTATATCTCATTCATCACTTCTACTTATCACGCTACTAACACATTTTACTTATCATGTTTTATATGATACATGATCTCATCACATCTTAGCCATACACTTTAACTTTTCTCATTTTAATTAAGCATGTAAAAATCATGCTTCACTAATCATTTCTTAATTTATCTCAAGCTTTCTAAGCATCTATCTTTTATCAAATGCTTATCATACTTCTTAACCTTCTACATATCAATATGGTTTATCAACCTTTTACCACCATTTGGTCATCATACATAATGTGGCAATTATAAATTACATTAGACTTAATTAGTGCTTCAAGCAACTTCATCATCAACTATATTCGCTTAATAAACATTATTCGCGCATTCTGATCAAGTCTTAGATAATATGCTTTCAAATGCATCGATATTATCTCATACACTTATATGGATCATGCTATCAAGCACATTCACATAAAACTTAGATATATAATAAACTACCATAGACTTAGCGCCACATAAACAATAACACTTAACACTTATCCAACAAGTTTTAAAACATTTATAATCATATTCAAATCAAATAATATGTGGCTCATATATCACATTGCACAATTAATCTATGCCTAAGCATCAACATTCTAATTAGCCGCAAGTAATAGTCTACCTTATAATTAAGGTATTTACTTTCCACACCACTGACACTTACAGCACACGTAAATATAAGTGGTCTAAGTTTAGGTACCTACAATGGCAGCCTAATTCACTTAAATCGAAGTTCTGATACCAAGTTGTTATGCCCATGCCTGATTTGACCAAAAGTTTAAACTTTTACATGAAAACGACATGACCCAAAACTGATATTCTGTTACTCTTTAAATAACTGGAAACAATCTATTATAACCCAGCCATTAAGAATGTTTTAAATTGAAACAAGACTCAATTACCTTTAAAACAATGGGTGGTACGACTTCTAACGACTTACAGATTAAAAGATATGATTTTTCTAAGATGACCCATTTTCTGCACTAATTACTATCACGTTTTCATACTTAACTAAAACGACAAAAACTCAACTTCTATTGCTTGAAAATTAACCAAAATTTTCTTAAATCTTTAACATGACATAATACATCATTTTCATAAACATTTGTGTTCTAAACGACCCTTGAATACGCACTTTACCAAGCGACGGGTGTTTTGACAAACACCCATTTTTGACCCATTTTCAACTCAACTTAAACACAACTTGAGCATAGCTCATATACATACTTAAAACCTCTTTGATACTTAAAAAAAATATTACAAATTATTTACGACACTTGAGGGTTCAACCTTGACTCAAGCTCGATATCTATCATCATTTACTTGTCTAATATAAACAAGCACTTCCAACCTCATTAGCACCATGTGCTAGGGGTGAGCAAAACAAACCGAAAAAACCGTAACCGAATCGAAAACCGAGCCAAAAAACCGACTGAAACTAAAACCCGATGATTCGGTTTTTACGTTTTCAGAAACCGAAAAATGCGGTTCGGTTTCGGTTTTTGTCCAATAACCAAACCGCAAAAACCGAACCGAACCAATCCGGTTTTTTTATATAATAATATCTAATTAATATAATATGATTAAATAACTAAATAATCAAATTTATAAATTCATATTCATTTTGTTAGTGGATTTATAATATATTTATCTTAACGTTTATATTTATATGTGTGTTTGTCGTGTTGGTTGTTTTGTGTGAAAATATCAATAAGTATTCGATAATGATTATATTACGTGTATGTTCACTTGTATGTGTATTTCTCATTTATATGTTTGTAATTGTAAAATTATGCAATAAACATTATTATTAGATTGAGAAAAAGTAAAGAATAATAACTAATTTTGTATGTAAAACAAGTTTGTTCGTATAATTTGGCCATACCCAAATATTAATGGTTAGAAACCGAAAAAACTGAAAAACCAAACCGAAACCGATAACAAACCGAAAAAACCGAACCGTCAAAAACCGAACGGTTTTGGTTTTGGGTTCTACAAAAACCGAACATTGTGGTTCGGTTTCAGTTTTAGCCAAAAACCGACCCAAACCGAACCGTGCACACCCCTACGATGAGCTACTATGCGCGCCATCCTTTCAATCAATATAAACCTGCAAAATGGTTAAACAACTAAACCATAAGCATTACGCTTAGTAAGTAAAAAGGACAATCACATGATATTATACATCATTAATCACATAAGCATCGTTTACATCACATTAGTCTATAAGACTACTTTCATCAATACTTGCAAATCACACTTAATACCCATATTATCAATCAAACATAATTATTGCATACCTTTGATAAATCATAATTGACTTAAACACAACTTTGGCAAGTCTTTCCAAACTAGCCTTAATCTATTCTTAATCCATGCCCACTAAGTCAAGTGCCTCTTAAACCTTCCCTATCATCTTCCACATAACACATATATGAATAAGTCAATATAATCTCATGTTATAACCATTTACTTACTTTGAATCCAAGCTAACATATCACTAACATCATAATCATCATCATTCTTTACACTTTGCAATCTAGGTCAAAAATCATATCAATATAAACACTTAATCAAACTACTATAATAATGATTATACAACCATAGCTCACCTTTTAACAACCCTAAATATCATATAATCATATAATGATCATATGATAATTAACCCATAAATTTACTAACTTTTAATCACTATAACTTAACCCATAGTTACTATAACTTTTTAATTAGATTTTAAACATCTTTTTCCCAATTACCCAAGTTGGGCTTCATAAACCTAACTTCTCAAATCACAAATTAATTCAAGATTGGAGATTAATTACTTGTAAAGATGATTAGTACTAACTTATTCTTGATTTGAAACCCCAATCATTCATCAATTTGGTCAAGAAAGCGTATCTCCTTCTCCCTTCTCTAAAACATACGATGCACATACACACTCTTGAATAAATGAGAAGTGTGTGGAATTATCTAGGGAATACTAGGATATATTAGTTATAAGTTTGATCATCTGGCAATAGTTGTCCCTCTAGTACTATAACAAATTGGTTTAGGTACTAAAACAAGGTGGTTCTTGTGCCAATTTAAGATTTTGGCACGAATAGTCCCTAATGGGAGAATTCTTCGACATTAAGTCCTAACAGGCTAAAATAAGGTGGTTCTAGAACTAGTTTGGGATTATGGCATGAATGGTCTCTTCAGGATACAACAAGGTGGTTCTAGTACTAAAACAAGGTGCTTCTAGTATTAGTTTGGTTATTTGGCAACTTAGTTTCCTCAAGTCCCTTTTTCTATCTACTTTGGCCAGAGAAACTTTATAAAAGTAACACATCAATCTTTCTATAACCATATTACACATTCTTGACTATGAGCTTGACTATCAAGTTTGACTACAACTTAACTTTTGTTGACTAACCAATCATATTGAGTCTCCCAGCTCATAAAAGTCTTAGTCAAACCATTCTAATGACATTTTCATTATTTTATACTTAAAACTCGGTTTTTGGTGTAACAATTCTACCCTCCTTATTTAGATTTTGTCCCCGAAATCTTACTTGCTTAATGCTCTCGAACATTCACAAACTTTTCTACATTTTATGTTCACATCATAGTCCTTATGCCCATTTACTATCAAGTTAATATCTACATATCACTTAAGGTAACAATCTCAATCCAACTAAATAATATTCAAAATGCTAAAAAAAACTCATTTAGATTCCATAATATCACAAAATTTCAAGTATTTCTAATGACACAACATCATTAGTATCACATCATGCTATTGAAAATTTTCCATTCTACTCGAATATCTACTAAAAACAACATTCAATTTATCTAAAAATTTCTAACAATGATGATTTGTCATATGAAAAAATTTACTATTTTGACTTTATATAAGTCAAACGTTGACACTATTTCCACATCATTCACCAATGCACTAACATGAATTAAAGTCATATATCGGTCAATTTCTCATTCTACTTAATACCATTACGTATTTACTTAAAAACCAATCACTTATTTTAGATTTATATCAAGTACCATATAAACAGCACTTTCAAAACCCAATTTACGCATTACTTAAGCAATCTTCTTGTTAGATTTCGGGAATACTTGCCCATTATCTTCTCAACTTAATACACAAACTCATTCTAGGCATCTATATTAAAGTTTCACACATAACCTTAACGCCGCTATAAATTTTTATTCACATCTAATCTCTTTTCTTATAACGTCTAATTGTTTTAGTTTTCAAATCCTAATTCTCACCCATACTCATGCCTTATCGGATACACATAAGCCCATTCATTTATAATTCTTTATTTACATAAAAAGGCGTCCCAATCTATGTAAGTAAGGACTTATAAACTTATTGTTCAGTGATTTACAATTTCTTCATTTAAATGAAGAGGCGTCCCAATCCATTTAAATAAGGAGATTATAAATCATCCTACTTATGCACTTCCGACACAACAATTATACTTACTTTACTTTTCATCTTTTCAAGCATTGGATCCAATCTCACTAACGTTTCGTATAAAGGCAAGTAGGCATTTTCCCGTAGGGCATGGCCACTTTACCTTAACCTTGCGCAAGCTAAAATCCATGCCACAAAGGAAAGCTAACAACCATGCCATGAAGGTAAGCTAATATTCATGCCATAAAGGCAAGCTAATAACCATGCCGTGAACGCAAGCTAATAACCATGCACAAGCTAAAACCCATGCCATAAAGGCAAGCTATCACCCATGCCATGAAGTTAAGCTATGAACCATGCCAAAAAAGCAAATTGTCAACCATGCTATAAAAGGCAAGCTAAGCTATCCCGAAGGATACTTCAACACATGCCAAGGATATAGGTAAACCATGCCAGTGAAGGGAAGCTAACAACTAAGCTATGAAGGCAAGTTAGGCATCCCAAAGGATGCCAAAACATATGTCATAAAAGACAAGCTGGGCTATCCCGAAGGATACCAAAACTAGAGCATCGGATCAAAGCTATTATTACTTTAACGTCTTTACTCATTTTATCTTTCATGTAGTTTTATCATTAAGTACACATTATCATTTCCTCATTTTTCATTGCCTTAAGCAATTTCAACATTCTCTACTATGTTTACTTTCATCTAGACAAGTTTCTTTATAATACTTGTCGATTTATTATACTTGCATTTTCACAACGCAATCTATCATTCATCCATCAATCCCAAGTTGACTTGCACATTCACTATGTGCCCTCTTTATTTTAGACAAGGTCTCTATGATGCTTGTCCATTTACAATTCACACATTTTTTATGTGTTCTCACAACGCACTTTTACTATTACCCAAACCCCTTGTTGACCATACTCTCAACTTATACTATCACATCATTTAGTCTACTCAACTTTTATGCATATAAACTTTACGTAGGTTTATTCTATAACACTCTCATTAATCTCATCATGCACATTCCAATATATAACATGATTATATTCATGTTATACAATTCTTTTTAGCGCACTTCATATCACTTATGAATTCTATCACAATCTATATCTCATTCATCACTACTCATCACGCTTAAACATTTCTTACTAACACATTTTACTTATCATGTTTTATATGAAATATGATCTCATAACATCTTAACCATACACTTTCACTTTTCTCGTTTTAATTAAGCATGTAAAAATCAAGCTTCACTAACTCAAGCTTTCTAAGCATCTATGTTTTATCAAACACTTATCATACTTCTTAACTTTCTACATATCAATATGGTTTATAAACCTTTTACCACCATTTGGTCATTACACATAATGTGGCAATTATAAATTACATTAGACTTAATCTGTGCTTCAAGCAACTTCTATGATCAACCATATTCTCTTAATAAACATTATTCGCGCAATCTGATCAAGTATTAGATAATATGCATTCAAATGCATCGATCTTATCTCATACACTGGTATGCATCATGCTATCAGGCATATTCACGTAAAACTTAGACATATACTCCCTCCATCCCATAATAATTGTCCACTTTGATTTTTTTAAGTCTTTCTTGTTCAAATTTGACCATTAAAATTTTTATTTGTGTTATATAATACATGATGAAAATTATACCAAATGAAAATACATGTAAAACCCAATTTATTCATATATTTTTTTTTATCAAATATTATGTTACATAAATAAAAATATTTATGATCAAAGTTGAATAGAAAAGACTTAAAAAAGTCAAAGTGGACAACTATTATGGGATGGAGGTAGTAATAAACTACCATAAACTTAGCATCACATAAACAATAACACTTAACACTTATCCAACAAGTGTTAAAACATTTATAATCATATTCAAATCAAATATTATATGGCTCATATATCACATTACACAATCAATCTATGTCTAAGCATCAACATTCTAATTAGCCGTAAGTACTAGTCTACCTTATAACTAAGGTATTCGCTTTCCACATCACTTACACTTACAAAACACGTAGCAACAAGTGTCTAAGATTAGGTAACCTACAATGGCAACCTAATTCACTTAAACCGAAGCTCTGATACCAAGTTGTTACACCCCATGCCCGATTTGACCAAAATTTTAAACTATACACGGAAATGACATGACCCAAAACTGACCTTTTGTTACTCTTTAAATAATTGACAACAATCTATTACAAACCAGCCATTAATACTATTTTTAATTGAATCTAGACTTAATTACCTTTAAAACGACGGGTGGTACGACTTCTAAAGACTTACGGATTAAAAGATGTGATTTTTCTAACATGACCCATTTTCTACACTAATTGTTGTTCCGTTTTCATACTTAACTAAAACTCAACTTCTATAACTTGATAATTAACAAAACTTTCTATAAATCTTTAACATAACATAATACATCATTTCCATAAGCACCCATTTTTGACTCATTTTCAACTCAAGGTAAACACAACTTGAGCATAGCTCATATACATACTTAAAAACTGGACTTTGACACTGCAAAACAACATTACAAATCATTTAAGATACTTGGGGGTTCAACCTTGACTCGAGCTCGGTATCTATCATAATTTACTTGTCTTATATAAACAAGCACTTCCAACCTCATTAGCACCATGAACTACTATACGCGCCATCCTTTAAATCAATACAAACCTACAAAACGGTTAAACAACTTAACCATAAGCATTACGCTTAGTAAGTAAAAAGGACAATCACATGATATTATACATCATTAATCACAAAATCATCATTCACATCACATTAGTCCATAAGACTACTTTCATCAATACTTGCACATCACATTTAATACACATATTATCAATTAAATATAATTCTTACATACCCTACATAAATCATAATTGACTCAAACACAACTTTGGCTAGTCTTTTCAAACTAGCCTTAATCTATTCTTAATCCAATCTCACTAAGTCAAGTGCCTCCTAAACCTTCACTATCATCTTCCACATAACACATATATGAATAAGTCAATATAATCTCATGTCATAACCATTTTACTTACCTTGAATCCAAGCTAAGATATCACCAACATCATCATCATCATCATTCTTCACACTTTGCAATCTAGGTAAAAAATCATATCAACATAAACACTTAATCAACTACTATAACAATGATTATACGACCATAGCTCACATCTTAACACCCCTAATCATCATATAAACATATAATGATCATATGATAATTAACCCGTATATTTACTAACTTTTAATCACTATAACCTTTTGATTAGCTTTTAAACATCTTTTACCCAATTTCTCAAGTTAGGGTTCGTAAACCTAACTTCTCAAATCACTAATTAATTCAAGATTGGAGATTAATTACTTGAAAGGATGATTAGTACTAACTTATTTCTTGATTTGGAACCTCAATCATTCATCAATTTAGTCAAGAAAGCTTATCTCCTTCTTCCCCTCTCTAAAACACACGATCCACATACACACTCTTGAATAAATGAGAAGTGTGTGGAATTATCCATAGAATACTTGGATATATTAGTTATAAGTTTGGTCATTTGGCAATAGTAGTACCTCTAGTAAAATAAAAATTGGTTTAGGTACTAAAACAAGTTGGTTCTAGTGCCAATATGAGATTTTGGCAAGAATAGCTCCTGATGGGAGAATCCTTCCACATTAAGTCCTAATATGCTAAAATAAGGTTGTTCTGGTACTAAAACAAGGCGGTTCTTATACTAGTTTGGTTATTTGGCAACTTAGGTCCCTCAAGTCCCTTTTCTTTCTACTATAACCACATAAACTTTATAAAAGTAACACGTCAATCTTTCTATAACCATATTAGACATTCTTGACTATTATTTGAACTATCGGGTTTGACTACAACTTAACTTTCGTTGACTAACCGATCATATCGAGTCTTCCGACTTATAAAAGTCTTAGTCAAACTATTCTAATGGCATTTACATTATTTTATACTTAAAACTCGGTTTTGGGTGTAACACCTGAGAAGGAACCCTGGTAGCGCAACACGAACTAGGGGGACTCAGTTACAAAAGTCCAGCATCATATCATCAGTACATGATCTAATACTAGACTGGGAGGACTTAATAACGTTTCAATATTAGCGGCTCAAGCCAAATTATTATACGCTTGAATCATGCCCATTATCAAGGCCCATCAATAAACACTTGATGGAAGCCCGACTTAGATCCCAGGCCGCGCAGGGCCTTGAAAAGCCTCTCAGGCCATACTGAGCACGCTAGTACTACTGCTCCCCAACTGTCACTAGAGGTTAAGATGTACCCTCTGACACTGTGCAGTGCGGACGCACGACAAGCACCAGTTTGTACGAGCCAAGGAGCGCACAACATATGGCTCTCTAGCAGCCGTTGATAATCCCAAAAGGGTTTATCTCTAAACCCTACAAGTCTCTCTATAAAAGGAGAGTAACACATACAACTTCACAAGTTTCACACACTTGGGCAAATATTACCTCACAACAGTAAAGTATGGTCATTGTTTAAGTGTTACCCGAGCTTCTTGATCTTTATTAATCTCACCGGATCCTTACCGTTCTACACGGAAAACCAAACAACGAAACTATTACCATCTCATCTCTAAACCGATTTAAATACCATACATAAGTAGAACTTAAACATAAATGAGTGCAACATAACGATTCAATTCAAAAGGGAAAAAAACTTATTATGGTTAGAATTTCGTTCCGCTACAACATGCGGGCTTTTTGAACCTTGTTGTATTAAAATATGTAGACAAGTCCAATATATATATTTAATTAGGGCTGTAAACGAACTGGACGTTGAGTTAACATTTCATGAACGGTTCGGTAAGAAGTTCGTTTATTTATTAAATGAACGAACATGAACAATATTTTACGATCGTTTAGTTAAATGAACGAACATGAACAAAAGTCACGTTCGTTTATTTATGTTCGTGAATGTCCGATTATGCGTTCGTTAATGTTCGTTTATGTTCATTTATTTATTTATGTTCGTATATCAAATCTTTTAATTATATAATTTTTAAATTAGTTTGTTTAGACAAAACGACACTTATAAAACAATATTATATGCATAATTTAATAAAGTTTATGATTGTTTGCTTATGTTTATTTATGTTCGATCGTTTATGTTCGTTTAACGTTCGTCTAGTGTCTTAATGAACGAACATAAATGAAGATGAACAACTCATTTTCTTAATAAACGAACATGAACAAGAAATTTCGTCCGTTTAAGTGTTCGTGTTCGTTTATTTGTCCGGTTAAAAATAAATGAACAAACATGAACAAGGCTCCGTTCGTATTCGTCCGGTTCGTTTACAGCCCTATCTTTAATACTTAACTATATTACTAATTAAAAACAGAATAATTGTACCTTTGGGAAATACATATAAACCATAATTGATTATACAAACAAGAGAAATAATAGGATATGAAATGCCTTTGAGTTTGGTTTAATCAGGATCCATGGAATTATTCATGCATGGTGGTTATCTACATCTATACATCTCATCATGTATTTAAAATTTTTTAAAGAAGAAAGTTTTAATTTTTTTAAGCTTACGCATCTTACTATAATTAGTAATTTATATAATTAAATTTTACACTATAATAATTGCATTATAATGTACACTAATAACACATTAAATTTTAGTATTAAAATGAATGTTACAAACTTACAATAATACAAATTTATAGTTGTAATTTTTATCATGACATTCAAGTTATACGAAATTATTGATATACTTTACTGAAATTTAAATACGCATCTATTCTTTTCGAACTATCAAACGGTAAACCGTCAAATATTAACTCTCATTGCATACCGCTTAAAAATCAAAGTACAAGAAAAACTTACATGTTAAGTATCGCCGCTGATTTGCGCGAATGCTATTATAGTAAAAGTAATGGCCAGAGAGACATCATATTTAATCACAAAATGTATCTTAATGTAATTTACCTTATTTAATGTTCGTTCATGTTACTTATTATCATGGGCTACTCATTTTTGTTGTGGACATGATAAACTAAACTACACGATATTGGTGCATCAAATTCCCATCTCTATAATGTTAAAGTTGAAAATCGACATAATGCATTTATGTGTCATGCTATTACCTATTAATACATTAGGCGTAGGTTTTCTAATTTGTGCCCTTAAGGCATAAATTAAGCACACCAAAAGGACATCAAAAGTATACAGGGGCCCACATGAAAGTACATTTGTCTGTACTTTTATGTGGATTCTCATGTACTATTTTGTGGGCTCTTATGTACTTTTGGTGTGCTTAACTTGTGCCCCTAAGGCACAAGTTAGAAAAACCTTTTAAAAAAATGTTAGTTTCAGTATAATTAAAGACTTTGGCAAGAAAATACACGATTGTAAGCTTAGTCAGGATTTTTGGGTGAACTATTAGGAGAGTTATTTTACATATCAATGGACTCATTTTCATCATTCATTTAAAAAAATTAATGGCTGAGATTAAAAGCATTTTATTATTTTACCTATTTTTTATAATTTAAATATTTCTTAAACTGTTAATCGTTAAGCGAAATATTTACACCGTCGCGACGAGCATTTAATTATCTTTCTATACACGGGCACTTTGATATACTTTCGAAAAAAAGAAAAAAAATCGTTTTTTTCACGTTTTTTCGTCTTTTTTTTACGTTACTGAAATTTGTATAAAAAATCATATGTGATTAAACACTAAATTAAATATCACATGTGATATTAGTGTTAAAGCATATATGATATATAATATCATATGTGATATGATATGTATATCATATGTGATTTTACACTAATATCACATGTGATATTACACTAATATCACATGTGATATTACATATCATATATGATTTAACATTAATATCACATGTGATATTTAAATTAGTGTTTTATCATATATGATTTTTAAATGCAAATTTCAGTAACGTAATAAACGAAAAAAACTTAAAATAAAAAACGTGAAAAATACGAGAAATTTTTTTTTGTTGAAAGTATATCAAAGTGTATATCTGTAGAAAGATAATTAAATGGTCGTCGCAATGATATATTCTTTTCGCTTAACGATTAACAGTTTGAAAGATATTAATATTTGAAAAAAATGATGAAAGTGTGTTTTTTAAATTGTTTGGATTAATCTCATCCATTAGATCAAATAAAAATGAATGATGGAGATTGATCCCTTGATATGTAAAGAATCTTTTGTCCTCAAATAATCTTAAATCGTGAACTAGGGGTGAGCATATGACTCGAACGGACCGGACCGACCGAGACCGGACTGGACCGAACCGGACCGACAACATTCGGTCCTGTCCGCGGTCTTGGCTGTTGGGCTAATTCGGTCCTCGGTCCGGACCAAAACCGACGAATTTGGGCTAATTTGGCCTTGTTGGACCGGACCGATCGAAAGACCAACCGGACCGACCCGGACCGAGACCATACCGACCACATTCGGTCCGGTCTCGGTCTAAGATTTTTGCCGAAATCGGGTCTCGGTCCGGTCCGGTTTTTGGACCGTGCACACCCCTATCGTTAACTATACATATTGAGGAGAGTTATTTTACATACCAAACTTTTCTTACATACCAAGGGACTCATCTCTACCATCCATCTAAAAAGAAATCAATTGTTGAAATAAAAAGCATTTTAGTATTTCACCTATTTTTTATAATTTAAATATCTCTTAACTTGTTAATCGTTAAGCAAAAATATTTACACCGTCGCGACGAGCATTTAATTATCTTTCTATATACGGGCACTTTGATATACTTTCGAAAAAAGAAAATGTTAGGAATTAGAAATTCCAGGTATTAAAGAGTCGGTCACCTCAAGTATATGTAATCGTTAGAAAGCTCGTAGTCGTAGTTATTTTAAGTTAAGTAGTATTTAGTTAAGTAACACCGTGGAGGACGGACGGGTCTTTACCCACTGTATGCCTGATCCACAGCCCGTTGTGTGGCGTTTTATGTAAGACTATAAATACTCTCTACCTCCCAAGGTAGAGAGTTGGAGCTCATAATAATATCTTTCACTTTCTCTCACTAAGTTCCCTAAACCTCTAACTTTCTCTCTCTAGAATTCCACTTATACGTCCACTTTGTGTTATGGTTTGATGTGTAAGTGAAAACCAATATCTTTCAATTGGTATCAGAGCCATGGTTAGATCATATCTTGCACATCTTTGGATTTCTAGTGGTTTTTAGGTGGTTTTTTGAGTTTGAAAAAGTTTAGTGGTTTGTGCATCATTTGGTTGATTTCTTGTGTTAAAGCTTGGATTTTGTTAGTACTTTTATGTTTAGAATCATCACAAGTGTTTAGGTTTTCATTTGGTAAGCTTGAATCATCTTGGTTGGGTTGTTTTTGGATTGAAAAGTGATGTTTGTGATGTTTTCTTGCTAGCGACTTGACCTACGGATTTCTTTCTTGCTAGCGACTTGCTTTACATTTTTGTAGCGAGTTGCAGTTAGTGGAGTTAGCGACTTAGGCCTAGCGACTAACAGTACAAGTAGTGGATGCTCCACTACGGGTAGCGACTTGGTGTTAGCGACTTGGTAAGTAGCGAGTTGCTATTTAGCGACTTGATTCCTTAGCGACTTGTATCTTAGCGAATTGCTGCCAAAATTTTGCTAGCGACTAGAGGCTTAGCGAGTTGCTATTTAGTGACTTGTCTTTTGTTTAGCGACTTGGGACTTTAGCGACTTGGTGGAATAGCGAATTAGAAGATAGCGACTTGGTGCATTATTTTCTAGCGACTTGGGTGATTTCTTTACTGATTTAATCGTTCTTTCTTTAGGCATCCAGTTCAGCGATCGTTCTTTTGTAGTGTTTGTAGTGAAAAGTTAGGTTTTTGTTGGGTTG
>BPTQ01000001.1:138421925-138487857 GCA_019973895.1 Chrysanthemum seticuspe | reverse complement strand
TGGCAAAAACAGTCTCTGAGGTTTAGGTGTCGTTGCAAAGTAAGTCCTGTAACATTAATTTAACTTTCGCAAGTTGGCAAAAACAGCCCCTAAGGTTTAGGTGACGTTGCAAAGTAAGTCCTTTAGCATTAATTGCTATCTATAGCAATTTGGCAAAAATAGTCCCTATCCAAATTCACGTCTACAAAAGCAATCCCGCGGCATCGCGCGGGTTTCCACACTCGTATATACTATTAGGCAAGACATGCTCTCTTCACATGCCATGTGTCAAACATTAATTGCTAACTTTCGCAAGTTGGCAAAAATAGTCCCTAAGGTTTAAGTGTTGTTGCAAAGTAAGTCCAAGTTGGCAAAATAGTCCTTAAGGTTTAAGTGACGTTGCAAAATAAGTCATTTATAGCAATTTGGCAAAAATAGTCCCTATCCAAATTCACGTCTACAAAAGCAATCCCGCTGCATCGCGCGGGTTTCCACACTCGTATATACTATTAGGCAAGACATGAGTTCTTCACATGACACGTGTCCACATTAATTGCCACCTTTCGCAAGTTGGCAAAAATAGTCCCTGAGGTTTAAGTGTCGTTGCAAAGTAAGTTCAAGTTGGCAAAAATAGTCCCTAAGGTTTAAGTGTCGCTGCAAAGTAGTCCTTTATAGCAATTTGGCAAAAATAGTCCCTATCCAAATTCACGTCTACAAAAGCAATCCCGCTGCAAATAGCCAACTTTCGCAAGTTGGCAAAAATAGTCCCTGAGGTTTAAGTGTCGTTGCAAAGTAAGTTCAAGTTGGCAAAAATAGTCCCTAAGGTTTAAGTGTCGCTGCAAAGTAAGTCCTTTATAGCAATTTGGCAAAAATAGTCCCTATCCAAATTCACGTCTACAAAAGCAATCCCGCTGCATCGCGCGGGTTTTCACACACGTTTTCTCTATATTTTTGTAATGATTATAATAATTGAAGAATATCAGTGTTTAGGTATTAACAACTTGATTTAATCCGGCCCAATTTTCCTTGAGTCTATTTTAGTTTGGTGGTTGAAAAGTGGAAAACTACTTTTTGTATTCTTATGGACTAGAAGTATGATCAGGTTCTAAAAAGTGTTATAGGGTTGCTAAAGCGCGAGGCGTAACCTCCACATTATGCAATAAATCAAGACAACCGTTTTAGACGTGGCGTGAGATGAGGCGTGAAAGATACGCTAAGAAGCGAGGCGTGACGCGTTTTTTGAATTTAACTCCGATAAATTTTTTTTTGAAAGAAATGAAGATTACATACAAGGATAGCTTCTTAGTTTAATCACTTTTTATAAACTCGATATGAATAATATGATATAGTATATAAATCTATAAATATTTTTTCATATTTTGTGTTACTTTAAGTCACGTCTTAGAAAACGCTATAACTTCGTCATAACTTCTAAGACGTGAGACTTAGCCATACCACCATACCACGTCTCACTCTATTTATAAGAGTATAATCATCCATGATACTACCACAATCTTTTCAATATCTTCTTATCTCACATTACTATAAAGCATTTGAGACCTTTCTTTTATAGTAGTCTTTAAAAAGATTAAGTTACACACTTACGATTTATGACATGATATTAATATTATTGAAAAAACTACAAAATTGTAACATTCATCTTAATATTGATAGAGTATTCAATTTTATAAGTATCAATTAATCATGAGTCAAATTCATAATCAAGTTCATTAAATTACTCATAAGCTCACTATCTTATAATTTGTAAATTTGTACTTTTACGCTAGAAATTTGGTCATTGAATTACGTTATCTTATCTCACATTACTATAAATGTTGGGTTTGAATTTCGACCCAATTGTCTCCGACAAGTATTTAAACATAAAATACCCTAATTTATTAAGTCTCTGATAAGGATTAGGGAGAGTAGTACTCACTTATAAGGATCAGAGAGTAAAACACCCCTTGATGAAAATAAGAGGTCTTACTCTCTGATGGTTATCAGAGAGTGTTACTCCCTGATTGTCATTAGAGAGTGATTACACTCTGATGGTTATCAGTGAATGTAACTCACTAATAATCATCAGTGGATGTAACTCACTAATAAGAGAAATCAGTGAGAGTTATATAAAAGTCAATCAACAGTCAAGCTTTAGGAAAGTCAAAGACCAACTAAAGAAGTACTTTACAAACTGATGCGGTGTCAGGGAATAAGGTATAAAGAGCTACAAACAACACCAGAGTCACTGAGATCTGAAAAATGTCTTTATGACCCTGAAGACTTATCTCTGAAGAGAAACTTAGTCTCTGATGAATGGGCGGGAAACTTCTTGGGAAGATAAGCGAAAGGTTTTATCAAAGGACGATAAAGTATGATTTTGGGTACAAAAGGTTGTCAGCACTGGTAAACCAAAAACACGCTTAACCTAGTATACTAGGCACATGCTTTCTACTTCAAGTTGGCAAACTACTATACCCATGTGTAGGGGTGTCAATAATCCCGACCCGACCCGGACCCGAACCCGACTAAGGATAGTCGGGTCGGGTTATTCGGGTCAAAAATCTAACTCGGGTCAATCGGGTCAACCCGAGTACGAACTAGGGTCGGGTATCGGGTTCAAAATACTTTGTTATTCGGGTTCGGGTCAACCCGACTAACCCGAGTTGGGATTTTTTTTTTTTAATAACCTTACTCGTTTTGACTATATAACAGGTATTTGACAGGTTTTATTTTGTGTTTGACGTATACATATTTCTATAATAGTCTACTAGTTTTATGCTAGAACGTGCCCTCAATTCAAAATCTAAGCATTCATGCTTCAATCTGTTATTTATTCATATTACTCACAAATCTATATTGCTCATTTGATTGTTAAAGTAATTGCATACTTTTTTATGTTAATATAGTGTTCAATGTCTATTGTGAACAAATTGGGTCCGCTAGTCTTATTCATTTGCATTTTTCCCATAGACGCTAGTCTTATTCATTTGCATTTTACCAGTTGATACTATCATTCTTTACATGCGGTGGATTGTATATGCTTGTATCAACGGTTGTCGTTGGCTTGGTTCATATGCAACAAACATATTATGTGACCCGAACTAATAAGTTTAAAAAATCAAATTTTGTGATTTGGTAAATGGCATTGACCCGAACCCGACTTGACCCGACCCGACTTGACCCGAACCCGACTAACCCGACTTCAAAATAGGGTCGGGTACGGGTATATTAATTTTAGCCTCGACCCGACCCGTTTGACCCGAACCCCGACCAACCCGACCCGATTAACACCCCTACCCATGTGCATCCACATTATTTTTCATTCTATTAAAACGAAACTTTGTAACAGAGATAAGTAGAGATCATAAACAAGCACATAAATTAGTATTTAGTATTATAATTGATAGGATCCCCTCTCTTAGAAACGAACTAAGCAAAACCAGTTGTCACTAGTTGTTCTAATAGGAGAGTTTCATTTGTCATCAACTGGAATAGTTTGCCGTGAGCTATTTCATTGTAAATCTTTGATTCATTTCTAATAAGATTTATAACGTTAAAAAGTAAAAATGATGTTATTAGTGGACTAAGTGGTTTTGAGTAAAACATGTCGATTTGTTTCTTAATGTTTATTTGTTATCTTCATTTTGTCAGACTCCGTAGACCAACAATAAAGCATTTGTTATCTTCCTTTTATAGTAGTCTTAAAAGAAATAAGTTACTTATTATTTATGGCAAAATATTAATATTTTGAAAAAACATAACTATCAAATTAATCATGAGTCAAATCATAATCAAGTTCATCGAATTACTTATGAGATAACTATCTTATAATTTATAAATTTGTAAATTTATACTCCTACCATATAAATTGGGTCACTTATTTACTCATAATCAAGGTCAAACAGCTCAGATTTGTAAATTTGTACTACTATAATCCTATGTTAACTTAATTATGATGGTCCACGTAATACTTTAAAAAAATACATATAACAAAAGCAGTGTTAAAATGAAAAGATACTACTTTTCTTTCAAATATGTAAAAATCACAATTTTCACCTTTCTTACATATTTGATTTTCCCAATCTTTTACACACCACCATCGAAGATAATTGCAATCATCAAAAACCGTCATCCATCACTACCAAATTTCAAGAAAATCAAAAACCGCTTTAAACTATCTAGTTTTCGTCACTTTGTGTGATACTATGTTATATTCTCTTAAGTTTAAAAATGGTCATTTAAAAGTGATCAAACTATTTGGTTCTTGAATACATAAATGTTTGCACGCCAAAAAAATTAATTACACGAGTATTCCTCACTGCAATTCGCATGTACTGTGTAGTAGTATAAAGAGGGAAATTTATTAAATATGATAATTTTGGTTTTTGTTTTCCTGTAATAAATAACATGTTGGAAACATTACATAACGGCTATAACATATATTATTGTTTGTTTTATTATTTTAAGAGTTTTTCTAACTTGTGTTATGGTGGCACAAGTTTAGAAGTGTTTAATGAAGATAAATGTTACTTTAAGTAACTTAATTTTCATATAAAACATGGATAATTTTGATAGATATCATAAATTTAGAAAATTATTAATATCAACGAATATGAGAATATAGTAATTTGAGTTCATTTAACGTCTTTTAACCTCTACCATTGTGACACAAGTTAGAAATTTTCTATTTTTAATTGAACAAAAACAAAGTGAAAAATATTTTGTAGATTTTAATCTCACATTACTATAAAGCATTTGGAACCTCCTTTTATATGTAGTAAGGTTTTAAAAAGTTACACTATACTATTTATGGCATGATATTAATATCTTTGAAAATACAACAAATTTGTAACATTGATCTTAATATTAATGGAGTATTCAATTTTATAACTATCAAATTAATCATGAGTCAATTTCAAAATCAATAATCAAGTTCATTGGATTACTCATATAGACGGAACTTGGGTGAACTTGTTGGGAAGGCCGAGTGCTATATCAGTAAATTTGAGAGGGCCAAAGTTGTATTTTCTTTAAGCAAATATAAGTAAAACCTTAAAGTTTTAGAAGGGTCGTGACCCTCCTAGATCTCCACTAAGGTCCGTGTCGTAATGAATTTATAAGGGCATCCACTATGGTGGTTTATGAAAAGGTTTATAAAGTTATGAAGAGGTCTAAAAACTTGTAAACCATAGTGAACATCTATTTCAAGCTTATGTGGCATGAAGAGGTCTATGATATTAAACCTTTTCGTAATTTAATGCATTTGAATTATGTGAGGTGTTTATAAAACTTGAAAATGTTTATACATAGTGAGGATAGGTTTATAAAACCAAAAGGTTTATAAATTAATGTCAAAACATAATTATAAACCTTTAAAAAGGTTTACCATAGTGGATGGCCTAAATTTGTACTCTTTTGGACATTAAATTACTCATAATAAAGGTCATATAACTTTTCAGATTTATAAATTTGTACTAATTTAATCCTACCTTAACTTAATTATGACACTCCATATAATACTTTAAAAAAAATACATATATCAAAACCAGTGCTAAAATGAAAAGATACCATTTTTTTCTAATTATATGTGAAAATCACATTTTTCTCCACTCTTACATATCCTATTTTCCCAATCGTTTACACCACCACCGAAATTAATTGACAATCACCGAAAACCGTCATACATCAGATACAAATCTCAATAAATCAAAAACCGTTTTTAACTACCGGGTTCCCGCCGCTTTGCGTGAGTACTTTGCTATATTCTTTTGAATTTAAAAATGATCATTAAAAGGTGATCAAATTATTTGGGGTTTGATCGCCAAAAAATTTAGTTATACGAATATCAGCCATTGGAACGCGCAGATTCCCGTTTAGTAACATAACAAGCAGGGAAATTTATTCAATATGGTAATTTTGGTTTTTGTTTTCTTGAAAAATAACCTGCTTGAAACATTAAATAACATTAACGGGTAGAACATATACTCCGAATTAATGTTCGTGTTACGTAGATTTTAAACAAACTGAAACAGATTTTGTAGATTTTAAACTAATAATCAAGTATTTTGCTTATCCATGATAATGATAACTAAATACATAGGGTGTGTTTGGCGCAGAGCTTTTTGGAGCATTTAGGAGCGGTGAGCAGCGAGCGTTGAGCGTTGTGATTTTTAATGTTTGTTTGACAAGTAGCAATTAGCTTTACCTATTTTTTCGGAAAGCTCATTTTCCAATGCTCTATAAAGTAGCATTTAGGAGCTTTGAGCATTTAAGAGCTGTTTTAAACATTATAATTACAAATACAGCTATGTTACCAAACGTTTTTATAAAAAAATACAGCTACTACTTACAGCCATAACTCACAGCTACTGCTCACTACTACAACTTACTGCTACAGCTCACTGCTACTGCTATTTTTACCAAACACACCCATAATCTACTAAGTTTTAATAATTGTAAAATAATAATACTTCACATTGATATTTGCAAGAGTTTAATGTTTATGTATGGAGTTATTTTGCGGTTTTGATAGAGTGAGTTGTATTATATAAATTCATCTAATAACGTAATACGATTATCTGAGCTTGAACTAGAGCTCTAAAAAGAACATTTTTGCGACATATAAATGATAAGTCTTGGTCTAATGACAAAACCCATCTTCATTCAGATTAACGCTATTAACATTTTATATACTTAATCACTTAATTGATCATTCTAACACATCTATATGTGAAATTTAGGAAAAACGAGTGTTGGAAAACCCGCGCGATGCAGCGGGATTGCTTAAAGGACTTACTTTGCAACGACATTTAAACCTTAGGGGTTGTTTTTGCCAAGTTACGAAAAATTATTAATGTTAAAAGACTTATTTTGTAGCGACACTTGAACCTCAGGGGCTGTTTTCGCCAAATTATCAAAGTTTGCAATTAATGCAAACACTTTGCCAAAAATACTCCTGCCTTTTAGTGTATATATATATTAATATTAATTTGTTTTAACAACAAATCATCAGCCTGCCCTTGACTTTGAGGAGTGAGCCCCACAAGCTAAAAGAATTCAGAATCTATGAAAGAAATGGTCGTACTGCAATATTGTAGCTGTTCCAAATTTCACCTGAACCGTCGGTGGTCTCTTTGCAGTGTCGGCAAATCTCGCCAAAATAACTTTAATGGCTCGTTTGGTTTGTTGCTAGAAATCACAATGGATATCGGATTTGGTATGTGGTAAAATGACAATGGATATGAAAAAGTGTATCATTACGATTGTTTATATTTGGTTGATAAAATATGGAATGAAAAAATGTATAGATATTTGAATTGGGTTGTACTATTGGAAACCCCTATGATGTCACATCATAGGGGGGGGGGGTTTCAAAATAACCCAACCCTTTGAATTTTGTAGTGGAAAAGGGAGGGGCTCGCGGGAATGGATTTCATATGCACCAAATTGGTGTGTAATGGATATATGATTATGATATACTCTTTTCATTCTCAGACCCACTAAACAAACACCATTAATCGGAATGAAATCCATAGATCCATTCCGATAGGTGCATACCAAACACACCCTAAAAACATATAAAATGTGTAATTTGTATTTTAATCGTTGCTCGAAAAATATATACATATATAAATAAGTAAATATTTTTGTTGTTGAGTATTTATTTAGGGGTGGCCTAATGACACACCCTATAAAATACTAACTTTGCACTCCATATAGTACTTTTGTACATTTTTTTTAGGTATATGTAGAGTACATATTTACGTAGTTTTTTTATATGTGTATATATTTAATTGTGTAAAATATATTTATGTATTTTTTTACGTTATGTTTTTTATTGTGTATTTGTTATATTTTTGTGTTATTTTTTATTCATCTAATTTGTTTCCATTTAATTAAACAACAACAATAAACACGTTAAACATTAAAACATTAAACAAGTACAACAAATGCTACTACTACAACGAAATCTACTTCACATGAAGATTATTAATGTCATCTATAAGGTCATAGAGTATTCCACTCGATTGACATGCGTGATCAACGGGATTTCTTGCCAATTCCAGTGATGCCTCCAGCGTCTTTATTCTTGCCTTCAACATATTGTTTTGAGACAATAACATCTTGTTTCTTGTTTCAAGCATGTTGACCGCGTTATCTTTAGTTTCGCAGTTTGAGCATTGCGTTGAAGAAGAGTCTTGACTAAAGTACTTTTGTTGAAATACATCTTTCCACATAAAGTATCGACACCCATAATCTTCTGTTCCTGGCTATGAGACTTGTTGGTTATGTTGTTGCTTGTTGGTGGTCTGTGAGACTTGCTGGTGTTGTTGCTTGTTGGTGGTATGTGAGACTTGCTTTCTTATAATGTGGTGTTGTTGCTTGTTGGTGGTCTGTGATACTTGCTTTCTTGTTGCTTGTTGGTGGTCTGTGAAACTTGCTTTCTTGTTGCTTGTTGGTGGTCTGTGAAACTTGCTTTCTTGTAATGTGGTGTTGTTGCTTGTTGGTGGTCTGTGATACTTGCTTTCTTGTGAACTGCTGCAGTTTGAGACTGCTTTCTTGTGAACTTCTGCAGTTTGAGAATCTTTTATGCACAATCAAAACGTTTACAACATTTGCACAATGAAAACGTTTAAAATTTTGAGCTGATGCAACTTTAGAATATTTCTGTTGTGCTTGTGAATTGCTGCAGTTTGAGAATCTTTCCTAACTTTTGAGACGAAGCGATGATCATAACCGAAACCGAATGAACGGTAAAGTGAGATAAAATCTCACTTTGCAACCTTCAAATTTGAGCCTCAAAATTTTCTGAGGCAATGATGATAACTGAAACCGAATGGACGGTAATGTGAGATAAAATCTCACTTGAAACCTTCAAATATGAGCCTCAAAATTTTTGGACAAACTTTTTTTTTTTAAAGTTATAAAAGAAAATTTTTAAAAAGAAAATAATTTATAAAAGTTATAAAAACTTTAAAAAGAAAAAGAAAAAAAAGTTAAAAAAAAAAAACTTTGTATAAATTATTTTACAAATAAAACTTTGTATAAAAAAGCTATAAAAACTTTAAAAAGAAAAATGGATATAAAAGTTTTACAAATATGTGAAAGTGTAGCAAAATAAGTGATATAAAAAACATTCTCAGACCACCAGCTAGCTTAGACCACCCAAAACATAGGAGTACATAATTTGATAGCACGGAAATTGAAAAAAACACAAAGTACACAGACCACCAGCTAGCTCAGACCACCAACAAACCACCAACAGACCACCAGCAAATACAAACACCCCCTTAGGGGATGTTTTGATAGCACAACCCATTTATTTGTAAGTGTAAATAGTATAAGTTCCTTTAAAATTCTAATAATGTCTATAACAGTGACTTTTAATTATCGAGATAGGTACTAATTTACAAATGAAAGTTTGTTTTTCTTCAAAATCATAGGTTTTATCGTGTTGACTTGTCAATCTAAACACGGCCTATTATGTCAAAGGGGATTGGCAGGTGGACACTTTACATTTTTACAACACACTTGGTTAAACCTAATCTTAATTTGTTTGGTTTTCATATCGGGAATTGTTGGCCCTAAAAAGTTATTTATTATTTGTGCAATACTTAATAAGGTTTGCTCGGGTTTATTTTTTTATTAATTCTACTTAGCTATGGTGTTTTTATAGATATATAATGTCTGATTATAGATAAATAATAAATCTTGTTTACTTTATATCTGTTAATAAGTGTTTAAGTAAGAGTTTTTATATAAACATGGTTTTTATTTAATCATTATTGATTTAATTAAAAGCTATATTATCATGACTTTTTATTTTAAGGCATACTTCTGAGAGCTAAGTTCGTAACAAATAAGTGGATAGTAGATTAAGTATTTTTCTCATTTAAGTCAATTAAAATAAGATTTTGTTTTGCCTTTCCAAAAGTAAAAACTAAGGTTAAGTTTTTGTTAAGCTATGCTTTTCGAATATGTTCGGATCGAGCAAACAAGTTATTGTCGACTTACTATATTAAGTATTACTACTATATACAATTATTGACCCAAAATTATTGTTCATAACAAATAATATTTTAATTAAAGTTGCTAATAAGTTATTAATAAATTAAATGATAAACACCCCTTGAAAGGAGGTTCGTTTTGTAACATTTTTGACTTTTTAGGGATTTAACCCTTTAACTATTTGCTAACGACAACATAATTACAAGAGTTATACTAAATTGATCTATGCGTAAATGAAAACAAAAAGTTACTACTCTACCCGTCCTTAATTTATTGTCCAGTTTGGACTTTTTAAAGTCATTTTTTTTCCACTTTAACTTTAAGTATTTTTTTTTTGTTATATAATATTCGATGAAAATTATACTAATGAAAATATATTTAAAATCAATCAATTCATATATTTTGTATCAACTAATATATAACAAGTCAAAAGTAGACATTTAATATATATGAATAAATTGATTTTAAATGTCAAAATTGAAAAAGAAAAATTTTAACAAATTAAAAGTGGACAAATAATATGAGACGGAAA
Source organism: Chrysanthemum seticuspe (assembly GCA_019973895.1). Taxonomy (NCBI): domain Eukaryota; kingdom Viridiplantae; phylum Streptophyta; class Magnoliopsida; order Asterales; family Asteraceae; genus Chrysanthemum; species Chrysanthemum seticuspe. The sequence goes on along the minus strand of BPTQ01000001.1, from coordinate 138,477,338 downwards.
GAGTATGTAAAAAGTATATACAGTTAGGAAGGTTTTTGAAATAAGATCAAAGTAAGTATAATATTACAATACTTATTTCATGCGCATGATTTTTTTATAAACATATAACGATATAACAAATGTAAAATAAGCCGGATAATTTGGTTAAAATTTTGAATTTGTTACTTTTTACCCTCTAATTATTCATGGATAACAAGAAACTTGCAAATATTATTTAAGCTAAACTTTATACCGGGTATGTATTTATATGCCAGTCGTTTTGTAATACTTTCAATTCATAAGGTAATTAATTACATGTTAATCTTTTATATAATAAAAGAATTACATCATTTTGGAGTGTTTTTACAAAACTCTTCTCAATGAAAAAAGAAATTAGACCAATAGGAGAGGTTGATTTTGCCACATAAGCGAAATCGGGCGACGTGATTGGTTAATAAAAGTCAAAATTAAATTAATTTTTGTCAACCTTTAGTTTATTTGGTGTATAAATTTGGTTGAGAAGAAAAACATATAAAAATATATTGTGTCAAATTTGTGAAAACAAAAACTTTAAAAAAGAGGGGGTAATTAATAAAATTTTAGTAGTTAAATTTTTAAAAATTGTATAGAGTTAAGTGTAATATTATAAGTTTCCATGTTTTTTAATAACTTTGTAAATTAAATAAACACTCCCTTATATTTTATACCCCCTGTACTTTATAACTTAAAAATACAATATATATGTTGTTTTAAAACTCCAACATATAAATATACATAAGATTATAAATGTCATTTTTTAACTATATATGTTTACTAAGGACCCATTTATTTCATATTAAAAGTATGACAAATGTGTACACAAATTTGAATATTAAATACGGCTAAATTATTGAAAACGATGATATAATTATCAAATTGTAAGTACGAGCTACTGTAATATGAAGAAAAAAAACGTGGTTGTACTTATAACAACTACTCATGTAACTTTTATTTATTTATATAAGGATATGTAGAAAAACATTTTTTAAAAACTTTAAGGAGTATATTTTAACTTCATCAACGTTTATTATGTGCAACTAAACTCGCATCTTGTGTACGTCATAATATCAATAGTGAAATTTAAATAGGAACATCAACATTTATATCAGCTAAATATAGTTGAATCTTGAGCTATCTAACAAATTTATTTTTACAAAATTTGATTATACAAAATTCTAATGCATATAATGAATAATGAAAAACTCGTGCATAAGTATATAATTATAGGTAATTACCACATAATATTTAGCATTGATACAAAATATTTTTTTTTGTCAAAACCCTGTGCGTGCACATGTATTATAACTAGTTTTTTTATATATGAAAATATTACTTAAACGTTTATAACAAGATATTTTCTAACACCCACAGCTAGAAAAACCGTAGCAAGATTACTAAACGTAATTAAAGATTGTTATTGAATATAGTGTTCAATTTAAGCATAATTATGTACTTTAAGTCATCAATAAATAGGTGAACTTCATTAAATAATAACCAAGTTTCAATATTATTTAACTAAAGTTACTTAAAGTTTGTTTTGGCTACAAAAACCACTCAAATTTAATTATTGTCTCTTTAAAGTCATTCAAACTTCATTTTTACTACATAAATCATTTAAATTTAAATATTGTTATAAGATTATGAAAATTTTGAACATTTATATAATAAAAGGATTAGAAACTTTTAAATTTTTGTTATTATACTGTAGTATATAAATTAGTTGGGAGAAGTTAAATTCAGAGGGCTAGTTATTATTCAAAGTACAAGTGATACATGTCTAAACACATTAAAGACAACTCTAAAATATAAATTTGTACTAATTTCTTTATAAAAGTCACTAAAGTTGGATAATATAAAAAATAGAGTGGTTTTTGTAGTTGAAATTTTTTTTGAGTGACTTTGGCCTGTTTGGTACGCAGTTTTTTTGGAGTTGTAACCTTTTTGTTACAAAAATAATTTCCTCCAAAATAAATAGCTCCGTTTAGATATATCAACTTCAAGCTTTTATTTTAAACAAGTAACTCTAAAATGAAAAGCTTATTCATGAAGCTTTTTAAATATCTCGGAGCTGTTAAAACATAAAATAACTGTTAACAGCTTATAATTACATTTAACAGCTAATTTATCAAATACTTTTATTGAAAAAAAAAAGATACAACTTGTAGCTCATGTTAACAGCTTTGTAGCTTACACTTTACAGCTTACAACTAATTTTGCCAAATATACCTTTTAGTGAAACAATTTTGAAACTTGAATGATTTTTGTAGTTGAAATAAAATATGAGTTACTTTAGTGAAACAATGATGAAACTTGATTACTATTTAGTAACATTAGGACTTATATGTAGTTCAAGTGTACCATTTGATAACTGGTTTTAGTTGTTAACGAGTGTGGAAACCCGCGCGATGCCGCGGGATTGCTTTTGTAGACGTGAATTTGGATAGGGACTATTTTTGCCAAATTGCTATTAATGCGGACACGTGTCATGTGAAAGAACTCATGTCTTGCCTAATAGTATATATAGTAATATAAGATCAACATAGATCATAAATTTTCTAAAGATTAAATAGGTAAATCATGACTATTCATTTTTTTTTATAAGAAAAACCCCACTTTTCACTTATATTTGAAAAATAAAATATTTTGTAAACGGTAAATCGTCAAGTGAAAAAATACACAATTGTGGCGAAATTTTTTTTTATCTTTTAGTAGACGTGTATTTCGATATACTTTCGACAAACTTTTTTTTTGAGCTTTATTTTTTAGCGTTGGAATTTTCGCCTTGAGAAATTAAATGTGATTTTTTATATTAAAATCACGTCTGATTTGTGAAATCACATGTGCTTTGCAAAATTACATGTGATGTTATTTTAAAAATCACATTTGATTTCACAAATCGCATGTGATTTACATAAATTACATGTGATTTTAAGATAATAAATCAACTATAATTTTACAAATCACATGTGATTTTGCGTAACGCTTAACGGTTTGTGAGATATTTAATTTTTAAAATGAATGATGAGAATTGATTTTTTTAGGGATGAGCACAGTACCAGAATGGTACCGAACCCGTACCGAATTGGTGGTGATTTTTTTTCCGAGAATGAAAGTGGGTACCGGTATCGTACCGAGAAATTGGTACCTATACGGTTCTTCCCGTTTTTTATTAACCAAAAAGGATTTCAAGAAAATGCAACAAAAAAATAGGATAAAGCATGCATTTTAAAGTAATTTCAAACCACGATATCTCACAAAACGCAACCAACACTTAAATAAATACATCACCAAGATATTCGTAACATATAAACGTTCTAAAACTTATAAAATAGATTCGAGTTTAATTTTTGTGAGCGGTTATGAAGGATTTATAGTTGCCACAATAAGTTTTTCGAACGTTTAGTTTCTTTTCACATTTTTTACATGACTATTGTTTGACGTGGAACGGGCCAAATGGGTGTTTGGATAAGTTATTTAATTTAAAAATATGACTACTCAATTTTCGGTATTTTCTTCGGTACTTCTCGTTTTGATACCGGTACCATATTAGTGGTACCGATTTTTTTTGACTCAATTCATGATACCGGTACCGTACCTTGTACTTAGAGTCGCTATGATTCCAGTTCAATACCGGGATTCAGTTCCAAATGCTCATCCCTAATTTTTTAATTTGATAAAAAATTGACCTGTTCATTTGATCCATAGAGAATTTTTAATGTATCTTGAATTTTACTCTTTAGTTGCAACCATATGAGTTATACTATTCCAACATATTATTTAATTATTATATATCACAATATGAAGTAGGTTCCTCCAATATCAAATTCGATAATTTGGAACAAGCTAACTCTTATCATTAGTGTCAAAACTTTCATATCTCTTTCCATAAAGAATCGTATCAAACAAGGCATGTAAGTCAACTATCTTTTTTTTTTTTTTGAAAGTTTACTATTATTCACAACAAGCCCAACCAACGCCAACTAGCGAAGGGGCACCAAGGGAGCAACACAATTACAACAAATCGAACTTACACCATTTACCCCAACTTAAACTAGAATTCCCCTCACGGTTTTTATAACACAAGAAACCGAACCCCATGATATCTAAGATAATTCGCTTAACATCAATGGGACCATTATCAAATATCTTCGAGTTCCTAGCTTTCCAAATAAACCAACATGTAATGAAAAAAATCCCTTTAATAGTTTTCTTCTTCTTTTTATCCGTAGTTCCCCACCTATGCAAGTTGAAAATGTCACTAACCGAAAACATGTACAAAGGAGGGGAATTGATCCAACGACCAATCCTGTACCAAACTTCCAATGCCACTTCGCAGGAGCTGAACAAATGATCAACAGTTTCTTCTTCGTAACCACATAAAGCACAAGAAACGGACCCATAAAGACAATTCCTGTCTCTAAGAGTGGTACCTGTCGGAATTCTATCCATCCCAAGTCTCCACATGAAGATGTTGCATTTTTTAGGGATCCATTTCGCCCATTTGAAGACAAATCTGTTGCTGTAGTCATGCTGACATTGAATCACGTCTTTCACCCCTTTAACACTAAACGATTTGTGATTCTTTCCTTTCCATTCCCATCGATCAACTAAATCCGTGAGCTCAATACCTTCCAAGTCACGAAAGATACCCCTAAGCTCAATCTCCACCTCGTTATCAAGAAGACCCATATCGCCAAGAACAAAACCTCGCCTGTCTCTACAATATCTCTCAATGACCTTGCATTTCTTGTCTATTTCTTTTTTAAACAAACCCGGGAATTTTTCCTTGAAAGCCACGTTGCTAGCCCAAGGGTCCAACCAGAATCGGATATCTCTACCATTACCACATATACCTTTTATCAACTGATTTACCCCCACATTACCCACCTTCAACTTGGTAATTACTTTGGCAATGTTGCTTCATACACTTGTATAGTTTTGGCGGAAAGGAATATGAGACCAACACTTCTTTGTATCATGGACAGAATCTACCACTCTTCTCCATAGATTGTCAGTCTCGTTCATGTACCTCCATAACCACTTCACAATCATAGCCTCGTTAGCTTCTTTCAATTTGGTCAAACCAAGCCTACCATTACGTATAGGGGACGATACTTTATCCCAGGCTACCCAGTGAATCTTGGACTTCTCATTGTCACCTCCCCACAGAAATCTTCTGATGATACTTTCAAGCTTATTAATGACACTAACCGGTACAATGAAGAGTGAGAAATAATAAGTGGGAAGGCTCTCCAAGACTGATTTTATCAAAGTGGTTCTCCCCCCGATGGACAAGCTGGACGCTTTCCATCTAGAGAGCCTATTCTTAAATATTTCGATCAAAAAATCCCAACTCTTGATGCGATTCATATTCCCCCTATTCTCAGACCCAAATAGTCACAAGGGAACTTACCTGATTTACATTTCATCATTTCCGCCACCCTGATAACTTCAGAATCATCGACCCCAATACCCATAAGATGAGACTTCCTAATATTAATTCTCAACCCCGAACTCATATTGAAGCACCTGAGAATTCTGATCACATTCATAAGATTACTAACAGACCACTCTCCCATAAAGGAGCAATCGTCGGCGTAAAGCAAGTGGTTAATCAACGGGCCTTTATTCGGAAATTCAAACCCACTCATAACTCCCGACGACTGGGCATTCCTCATTATACTGGACAAACCTTCCATCGCACTCAGAAAAAGAAAAGGATAAAGGGGATCTCCTTGCCTTACACCTTTCGAACATTGAAATTCAAAAGTCGGAGAACCGTTAACTAGCACCGCGGACCTGGCAGAAGAGAGAATGCCTTTGATCCATTTACACCACCTCTCCTTGAACCCCATTTGAACCATAATAGACAACAAGAATCCCCAGTTAACATTATCATATGCCTTATTGAAATCAACTTTAAAAACAAAAGCTTTGCTCTTACTTTTCTTCACCCATGATATCATTTCGTTGATAATTAACGGCCCGTCAATAATCAACCTGTCTTTCAAGAAAGCCGATTGATTGACCGATATCACATTGTCCAGGACCTTCTTAAGCCTGTTAGCAATTACCTTGGAAACAACTTTACTGATAATGCCGACAAGGGTTATCGGGCGATAATCATTAAGGGAGCCAGGGTCTTTAATCTTGGGAATCAAAGTAATAAAAGCCGAACTACAACCGTGACTGATCTTCCCTTCCTCGTGGAATGTCTTCATAATATCATAGAAATCTTCTTCAAATAAGTTCCAGTATCGTTTAATAAATTTAAAAGAAAAACCGTCGGGACCGGGAGCTTTGTCATCTCCACATTCAAAAGTAGCTCGTTTTATCTCCTCCTTTGTGAATCTAGCCTCAATATCTGAAGCCTCCAACTCTGACAGACTCGAAACCAGGTTGCAAGAGATATTAGGTCTGCTAATTTCATCTTCTTTAAACTTGGCTCTAAAAAAATCAAACACCGTTCTCTTGATCTTCTTTGGTTTCTCCACCCACACGTCCCCAACCATCAAGCCCGGAATAAAGTTTGAAACTTTTCGATTATTGATGAGACCATGGAAATACCGCGAGTTCTCGTCGCCATCGACATTCCATCTACATCTAGCCCTTTGTTTCAAATCCTTGTTTTTGCTTTCTTCGATTTCTAAAATCCTTTTTTTGCATTCCGTCCGGGTCCAAGAGTCTTGCTCGTTTAGATCATGATCCTCCAAATTAGCCTCAATTTCCTCGAGCTCTTTCTTACATAACTCCAACTCTTCCCCCTCCTTTTTGATCTTCTCATCTCTCCATATCTTAAAATTGTTACGGAGGCTTCTGAATTTCTCCAGTAACTTTAAATCGGGAGGCCCCGAGAAAGAGAATTTACTAAGGGTATTATTCACCACATCACAACAGCCCGGATGATCAAGCCATGAGTTGAAGAAACGGAAAGGCTTAGGACCAAAGTTACTTTCCATCGTAGACCATAGAATCGGATTATGATCCGAAAAAAGTCTAGGAAGCGCCCTAAGAGAAGCATTAGGCCAATAGTCCAAGACTTCTCTACTAACCAAAAGTCTATCAATATTACTAAGCTTCTTCCCACTTTCATCTTCTTTTAAGTAAGTAAATTTACTGCCTTTCATCTCATACTCGAATAACTCGGCCTTATCAATGAACGAGTTGAATTCCCTGGCGTTATTAGACTTATATTTAGAACCTTTTCTCTCTTCCTTATACCTAACCGAATTAAAGTCCCCCATCAACAACCACCAACCCCCTGCCTGTTTTTAACATCGAGTAATTCGTTCCAAACCTTGACTTTATCACGGAATTTCTGGGGGGCATACACATTAGCAAAATAAACCATATTCGTACACCCCTTTACAACCCCTTTACAAATAAGAACATTATCCAATTTTATCACCTCAACCTTCTTAAAAATCGAAGGGTCCCAAATGCTTATAAGACCCCCCGATCTACCCGAAGGCTCTATTATGTCGAACTCCATTCCTCTTTTTCCCCAGTATTTCCTAATTCTATCATCTAAAACACCCCCCGTTTGAGTTTCTTGGATGGCTAAGAAAGAAACCTTTTCATTACAAACAATACCTTTAATCCATTTGGGTTTAAGATCTCTACCCAACCCTCTAATGTTAATAGAGAGACAATTCATTGGAAAACGGGATTAATACCTTCATCTTCGATCGATTTAATAATCCCACTGGAATCCTTGGAGAGATTGATACCGATCGTCTTACCAATCTCCTTGGTCAAGCGGACCTCTTCTTTAATACTATCCGATTGGAGCTCCACCTTCTTGGTACTATCCTCCCCAACACCTACTGAAGTTTCAGTACCTTTCTTTAGTTCTTCTGGTGAGTGAAAGCTTTTGTTGAGGTCAAAAGAGCTCTTATCTAACTGGTCCTCAACCACCGGCTCTTTCAAAGTTTTTGGTTTATTGTCAATGCCCAAAAGACCATCTAGCGAAAATGGGTCAGACTCCCTAGGTCTTTTCTTGGGCCTGCTGGAAAGCCCATCAAATTTATTAAACCAATCCTCTTTATGTTTAACATTTAAGTCTTTTTTCTCTTTCTTGATGTGGGCATTTGACGAAGAGAATTCGAACGAGTCAGCCTGTCCCACCTGGATACTTGTATTCTCTTCAATGCCATTAAATGTGCCAAGATTAGCAGTAAATACATTCTCCTGTTTCCCATGCAAGTGCCCGTTTTCGTCTGTACTTTTCTCCCCATGCATAACCCTTTCATTTTCCTTCCTAGGGGCGCTACATTCCCCCTCTTCCATTTCCGAAGATGTTTTGCATTCCTCCGTATTGTGTTCGCCGAAATCTTTCCACCCAGGACCCGCCGATGTTTCTCCAGAACTTTTGTGGATCACGCAATTTGGACTCCAATTAAAATTTTTTTCAGTTAACCAAATTTCAAACTTAATTCATTTCCATGTTAACAAGACTGTCTCTTTAACTTCCTTACCATCCTCCACTAAGACCCCAACCCCTTCCACCGATTTGTTCTTCTCGTCGTCCGAAGTAGACGACACCGATATCACTTCCCCGACAAGTTTTCCAATATGGTTGTAAGTTGATGCTGACGCTAAATGTAACGGGACGCCATAGATCCCCACCCACGCTATCCTTTTGAAGGGTATGGTTTGTCCCGACCACATCTCAACTTTAGAGAATTGATTCTTCCACATCTTTTCATTGAGAGCAAACGCTTGGGCCGCCTCCTTGCTAGAGAATGATATTAGCATGCATAGACCACCAACATAGCACATATCCATGTCTGATTCTTCGAGTTCTCCCAGAAATGAATTTAAATTAGTAAGAATGTTTAGATTCCTACACCAAGTTAACAAAGCCTTCCCATAGAGTTTCGTCATTGCTAGTTCCGCATTATCCATGTTAATGGATTTTCCGATTGGTTCCGACCTTCCTTTCTCCGCTACGACATCCCTATATGAAAATCCAGGCGACTTGACTCCCCAGTTGCCTCCCTTGCCATTCCTGAATCCTTCCACTTTGCCTTTAACCCTCTCGTCATTATTGTCATCCAACGACTTCCTTTTTAAAACAATACCGGCCTTTTCGTTTTCCTCTGCGTGTCTCGCCACGTTAATGGCAAGCAAGAAACCACCCATCTTAACTGAGCTCATCCTTTCTTCCATGTCCTTTCAGTTTTTAACCCCTTTGAAGCTCACAAAACCAAATCTATGCCCCTCTTTGTTTCTCCTTCTTGCAATGTAGACTCCCCCAATCTCCCCATATTCTTTGAGTCTTGTTGCAAGATCCCAGGGACGGCACCTGTCAGGAATGTTGGAGACGAAGAACTTTATCACCTTGTTCCTCTTGTCCTCCTGGTGGTGTTGGTGGCTTCTTACAGTGTCTTTTTGTCTTCTCCTCGCCATTGTTCTTGTCCGAGAATCCTATGTTGTGTTATTCTCCTCGTCGAGGATAATTGTTTCAAACTGTTCTCCGAGAGTCCGAGACATCCATGAACCTCAACAATATAGAAACTAATGCCAAAATATGTATTTAGTAGAATCTATACTACATTATAAATTATTTGAGACATTCCTAAAAAGGAAGACTTAAAAAATTAAGATTTAACACTTGCTAATAATGACAAATTTTAATAAATACTTCTATAATAGCATTTGTTGCAACACTTTAAAGCATTTTTTTAGACATGTTTTAAAAAAAAATTAATAAAAAAATAGAAAGTAATTTAATATAAGAAAAAAATGTCCATAACAATAAATACCTAATAAATGTTATTTTTAAAACACCCTTAATATGAAAAATACTTGTTATTATACATATTGTACAAATTAATAAAACACACAAATCTTCATGCAATTTATATGTAAACAAGTTCATGGTACATATGGTTTTAAAAAACGGACAGGGCCAACGGGTTCAACCGGGAACCGGAGTCAACACCGGTTCGGCTAGCCTATAAAATTCGTCCGAAAACGATATTGTTAAATTTTAATTGTATGGCGCTGAATATTTTAATTGAATGGCGCCCGCCGCTGCAACGCGCGAATACCCTGATAGTAATTGCTAAAATTCCCTATATTTTGTCTCGTGAGATCGATTTAATTTTCCAACAACAATAATTTAAGACATGGTTCCCTTGTCACTGTTGGAACATTGTTACACCAATATACAATTATGGGCATATCATTAATCTAATTTTAATAAAAAATAATCAAACACCATTAAGATATATACTATATATATTAAATAGGTTATGTAGTTGGTTAGTCATAATGTACAATGTTTTTAGCTTAAATTGTTCTAATCATTTATGACAAAGAGTACTATAACTTTGATATAAAACGTAATTTCGTGAGTGTTTAATTGCCTGAAACCCTCTAAAGTCTCTTTCTACATGGCTAAACAAACAAACACAATGCATAAATTAACTTTAACGTAACCATCATTAATTTAAATATATCATAACTACAAATTTAAGTTCTTCCAAAACAATAAATATTTGTATATACAAATTAATTAATCATAGTTTATTTCCAATGAATAAAAAATGTAAACAACTGGAGGATAGGATAAATCGGTAGTTGGAGTGTCTACTGTTAAATAATATAAATTTCAGAAAACCATATACTACTATACAAATATATCACTTATAATATAAAGTTTTATTATGTAATATAAAAGAACCCCAACGGGCCATTTCACCCCACCATAATTTCTATAAAGAGTAAATTATATAAATGGTCCTTTTGGTTGTACGAAAATTGTATCTACCCTTGAGAGTTTAAAGCTGTACTCTTGGTCCTTAAATTTGCAAAAAATAACACCCATAGTCTTTGCGTCTAACGGACGTTAAAATTGACCGTTAAATCAACTCATCTACAAGTCATATAAGGGCATTATAGTCAATTTTTTACTCACTATTTTTTCAACCTTCATTTTTTTGTTGACTTTTTAATTTCTTTCTATTCAAGTTAATAAATGTTGAAGAGCATCAATATTAACACAAAATCATAATATAAACATGTGTATTAAAATAAATTGTGTTTACCAAAAATCACATTACAACCAGAAGGTCAAGTGTCTGCCTTTCAAAAAAACAATGATAAAATGAAACCAACATTTAAGCTCCGGAAAACACATCAAAACTAGGACATGAGAAAATAACTGATAATTTTAGATCTTGGCTTTTCCTTATTCTCTTTGAAAAGAGCCAGAAGTTAAACACTAGAAAATTTCACAACCTTGAACTTGATTCGAGGAATATCTCCCACAGCATGACCCTTTCGCCCAATTCTACCAATCAAAACTTCATCGTTTTCCTCAATGTAGTTCAAGCAACCATCGTTGGGCACAAAGCAACAATCTTTTTATTATTATTATTATTATTATTATTATTATTATTATTATTATTATTATTATTATTATTATTATTATTATTATTATTATTATTATTATTATTATTATTATTATTATTTTTTCATTGTTGATAAACTGAACTTTAGTACACTTTCTGATAGCAAAGTTAGGCTGCTTAGCTTCAATACAAATATTCTCAAGGACAATTCCCTTAGCATGAGAAGAACCAACAAAAGGTTTCTTCCATTCATTACCAAGATGAGATTTCTTGTATGATGTGGTGACGGCGACATGTAGTGTTCAAGGGAAGAAAAACGGCTGCAACGGTTGATTGAAGACCCTAACTTTTCTGATTCTATATACAATCAAGTTTTAAGGGGTCTCGTAGGTGGCGATGTGAGTTTCATGAACGACCAACAAGCGTAACTGGTCTCGTAAGAACCTAATTCCGGATTAGAAATCAGATTTGGAATTGAATCGAATTTGGAGGGATTTGTGAATTAGGGTTTCGAATTTGGGGGAATTTGTGAATTAGGGTATTAGAGAGAGTATGAAGGATCTGGTTGTTAAGGATAATAAGGGTAGTAATGAGATGTAGAGGATGGTGGTGATAGATGGCGGTGAGCTTAGGTAATGAGGGGTGAATAGAGAGAGCAAACTACGATAATAAGGGTTGTAAAATAAATATTTTTATGTTTATTTTATATTATGAATTTGTGTTAATATTGATGTTCTTCAATATTTATTAATTGGATAAGAAAGAAATTAAAAAGTCAAAAAAAAAAAAAAAAGAATTGGAGATTTAAGAAAAGGGCAAATCGCATAAAAAGGTACTCATCTTATGTCCAATTTCAATTAAAGGTACTATTCTTTTTTTTTTCTCAATTTAAGGTATCCGATTTTTTTTGGGGCCGATTTAGGTTTTTTTCTAACTTCCGTTAACTATTTCGTTAGTAAATTACATGTTTGGTCCTTGAGTTTGTATAGGCATTTCATGTTTGGTCTATTTTCGTCCGTTTTCATACGCTTGCAAACGTTATCGTTCGTTTTTACACGTTTTCGTTCGTTTTTGTCTGTTTTTGCACGTTTTCGTCTGTTTTTGCACGTGTTCGTCCGTTTTTGCACGTTTTCGTCCGTTTTTGCACGTTTCTGTCTGTTTTTGCACGTTTCCACCACAACCAATCACCACCGCCACTAACCACCACCACCCAACACCACCAATCACCACAAAAAAAAAATTAAAAATTTTTTTTTGATTTTTTTTCAAAATTTTCAATATTTTCGGAATAAAATATTTAAAAAAAAAATTTGAAAATTTTTCGAAATAAATTTTTTTTTCTAAACATTCTTTTTCCAAATTTTTTTCAAAAAAAATATTTCGAAAAAGTTATTTTGAAAAAAATTTGGAAAAAAAATATTTCGAAAAAGTTTTTTTGAAAAATATTTCGAAAATTTTTTTTTGAAAAAAATTTGGAAAAAAATATTGAAAATTTTTTTTTGAAAAAAAATATTTCGAAATTTTTTTTTTGAAAAAAATGTGGAAAAAAAATATTTCGAAAAAGTTTTTTTGAAAAATATTTCGAAAAAATGGACGGAAACGTGTAAAAATGGACGAAACGTGTAAAACGGACGAAAATGTGCAAAAACGGACTGAAACATGCAAAAACAGTTAACGGACCAAACATGAAATGCATATACAAACTCAAGGACCAAACATGTAATTTACTAACGAAATAGTTAACGGAAGTTAGAAAAAAACCTAAATCGGCAAAAAAAAAAAGTCGGGTACCTTAAATTGAGAAAAAAAAAGAACAGTACATTTAATTGAAATTGGACATAAGATGAGTACCTTTTTATGCGATTTTTTATTCCTTTGTCTCGAACTTCGTGAAGAACTCCATTCTATCTCTCCCTAGTTACGAACAAAAAACTGGGGCTACGACCCAGTCGTACACTCCTTCCTCAAGAAAGAATACCTTAATGCCTTATCAATGGAAAGGTCTTCGAAACTATGAATCTTTGCCCTTAAGAAAAAGTGAGTAAGAAAAAAAAAAAAAACTATATTGCCCTCATGTGACTTGCACATGAGTTGATTTAAGGGTCGGTTTTAACGTCCGTTAAGCCGATGCTAATGGCAACCATAAATATTGTGGTCATCTCTTGCTAAATCTGCGTCAAATTAGCTTTCTCTCTCCAAGATGACACCCCAACCACAAAAAAATAGTAAGACGACCGCAACCACAACAGAAAACATACCCAACTAAAACAAATTAAATAAAGAACAAAAGTTATGGTTGAGTAGCCAACCGAAAGATTGAAAAAGTTGGGGTGAAACTTGGTTGCCTCCGGTTGAGCTAAGGGGGGAAACTCGGCCACCTATTCGGTTGGGGGGCAACCAACCAAGCAACCAACCTTCCATTAGCGTTAGCCATAGACGCAAGAACTGTGGGTGTTACTTTTTGCAAAGATAAAGACCAAGAGTGCAACTTTAAATATCAGGGACGATAGATGCAGTTTTTTCAAATCACAAAGACCATTTATGTAATTTACTCTTCTATAAACAACTAATAATAGTAATATCTAAGCTTTTTCATTTAATTTAATAAAGTCTCAAACACATCACTAGTCAATCAAATATAAAAAAATCTAGCTTTGTGTTAGTGTTTGTGTGTTTTTGGTTATGGCAGATTCACATGTGAAGTATTGATGGTTGAAAAACAAAAAAAACCTGCAGGAAAAAAACAAGTTAAAAGCATTGGAAACTTTAGCCAACACTTCTTAACTATTTCATAAACTGTTAGTACATGTCTGTGTTTTTGTGTGTGTTTTTGAGTGTGAATTCAGTGTGTGTTTTCAGCATGAATGGATGACCCCACAACCTGAAATGAATATTTAGCTAGGTGTCATCTTTTATCTTCCATGCCACTATTTTCTTGCTTCTTCTTAAAGTTTTTCTTCATGCTCAATTAGTCATCATCATAAAAAAACTTTGGTCAATATTGTAAGTGGACTTTTCATGTTTTATGGTTTTTATCTATCATATGTGAGCTGTTATAAGGATGAAGCTTGTGTCTTTATGACATTCTCTTTATGATGGTGACAAATTTGTATAAAATTTAATTGGATTATGATTTTTATGCAAAAAAGATTAAATTTCTGAGATACCCATATTGGATTAAGTTTTGATGTTTTGAAAATTTTGATGATCATATAATAGCTGTCTTTATGACAAATTTCTTGAAATGGTAAGAAATTTGTGTAACATTCCAATTGGGTAGTGTTTATGCAAAAAAGTTTTTTATTCTATACATGTAGGTAAAATCTTGTTTTTTGAGGTTTTCTAAATCTTGCAAGGCAAGATTGCATGTCTTCTAAGGTGTTGATGATCACATTCATCAAGTTATTTGACTGCCAATCAAATTGAAGAATTTTGGGTTATTATGCTTTGTATTTGGTTCAAAGTTTGGGGTTAAATTGAATGAATCTTTATCTGGAGAAAATTGTGTAAAGAAAGTGAAAAAGTGGGAAAAAGTATTGATTCTTTGCCAACAAAAGAAATCTATAGTTTCTTGAAGTTTACTCTGTTGTAAAGGTTGAGGATTTGAAATTGGAATTTTGGTTAAAGAGTGTTTGCCAGCTGCATAATTGTTCTTGGTCATATCATCAAAGTCTTCCTAACTTGAGGTACCTTTCTTTTGTCAGTATTCCAATTAATCCAACTTTGTATTATGTGAGTTAATGTTTTTTGTATTATTAATTTGTCATGGTCTATTAATATACTGTGTAATATTGATTTTGATACTGAAATACTGTATAAGACCAAAGAAATTTAAGAAAGCAATTGAAATGGTGATATGATTTAGCATTTTAATTGTGTTAGGATGTTGTGGTTTTCGTCACTTGTTGCATAATTCGTTTTCGGCTTAGGCTTGTTTTTCTTCATTTAGAAATGCATATAGGAAGAATGCAAAATAGAGGACTATGATAGAATCAAATGGAACCTTAGAATGTCCAAAAATTATCAATATAAACACGTGATTTGTGGTCCTAATGCCCCTTAGTCTTTGCAGATGAAATAACGGTGTGTTTGATGGTGTCAGTTTGTTCTGTAAAGGTTTCTTGTTTCATATCTTGTTTTTATGAAACGGTCCACAATTTGATACATTAACCTCGTTAAAGGTGATTTTACTGACAACCTAATGGTTGTAGAGAAATTTGGTCCAATTTAGTATTTACTAATTTCTTATATTTGTCATATTATCTTTGTCGGTTTAGTGTCGCCTGTTGAAGTCAAAGAACGCTCCCTTCACCATGGCAAAGAGATCAAAAAGACCTCAAGCGAAACAAAGTATAGATCAAGCTGGCTGTATGTGGGGATTGATGAGCCTTTTTGATTTCCGCCATGGTCGAACTCCTAGAAGGCTGCTTTCAGATAAAAAGATGGTGTCCAAAAATAGTATTGGTAAGCATCTTTTTTTTTTTTGGTTTTGTCCAAAACACTATTTCATTGGTAGAGTTTCTGAAAATTTCTTATAATCATGACCAAAAAATCTTTCTCTTGTTTTATTATTACTGAAAATTCTCGGGTTTTTGCAGCTTCTGATCCTACCTCCGTAGTGGATATGCTCAATAGTTCTGAAGAAAGGCATGTAAGCGTTGAGGTATGTTATGTGATATTGTTTTAGCTGGCAGTTTCGACCCATGTATTAATGGATCGATTTAGGGTGTGTTTTGTACAAATGGGCCATATAAGAACGTTTAGCTAAAAGGAGAATGGGCGGGTCGAACTTCAAGGTATACTTTTAATGAATACAGCCTCTCAAAGTTGTTTTATTCAGAAAGTGTAAGAATGTCATTGTAATAATATTGTTTTTAAGCATTATCAGCGCATTAGTTGTTAATAATAGAACTGTTATTAGCAAAATACCTTAGTGTGTCACAACCCAAACCCCCACCAGAACTTGAAGATTTTGTGTGTTTGTTTCTTCGTTTTCTGCTGCTGTTATTGTGTGGTCGGTTATCAATCCTAACAGTTCACACATTTATTCAGGACACCATAGTAAGTGAAAGCGCGACAGTTAATGCAGTTTGGACAAGTATGAAAGAACTCATGGAAGAAGAGATGGTTAGTGAGATAGGTTCCACAAAGCAGGCAGATGGTGATGAAGACAAATATTTAGATTCTGAATGTTGCAGCCAAGTAGAAAATGCTTCAAATGATCATGAAATCTGTATTAATTGTCAAGATTCATCACAAAGAGCCTCACATTATAGCGATCTTGAAGCTCTGATGAAAGAGATCTTAATAATTTATCAGAACTGTGATATCGATGAAGGGCGAAATCATACTTTTTCCATTGTTGAAGAAAAACTGAGTGCAGCAATCGAAGTGTTCATGCATGAAAAGTCGACTGATGAACATTCCAAAGATTTCATCGACACGTTTCAGATGTTAACATCTAACAAAGAAGTGTTCTTGAAACTTCTTCAAGATCAAAATTCCCTTGATTCAAATGTAGACCAAAAGTCAAAGTTAAAGTCTAAATCTGTAGAAAACGAGCCAAACAATCCAAAACCGGAAGTACCTGTAACTCGAAAACATAGAAACTTCTTCAGAAGAAGGAGCAAGGCACATGAAAGTATACCGTTAAGCAGGATCGTCATTTTGAAGCCTAATTCTCCTGATAACCGATTCAAAGTGGAAAATGACGTTCAAAGTGAAAAAATTACTTCCCATTTTTCATTTATGGAAATAAAAAAACGGTTGAAAAATGCAATGGGAAAAGAGCATAAACCGCGAATTCATGAAAAGACTGTACTTGAAGGAAATAATGGATGGAGTTCACCAAGCAGAGATCATTTCTATACGGAAAAATTTGCTAGAAAACACGAAAGGGTTTCAAAGTTAAAAGAATCTGAAACGAAACCTAAAGAAAATGAAGATACTGAAGAAAATCTTGGTTCCAGTCGTCATATTTCTAAGATATATAGCGAGGCGAAGAAACATTTATCAGAGATGCTAAGCAATGGCGATGAAGATGCAGATTTGATAATTGGGAACCTACCAAAAACATTAGGAAAGATGCTTTCGTCTCCTGATAACAATGCTCTTTCTCCTGGTGCTAGTCCTAGAAAAGAAGACGAGCATGATTACGTGACTTCCGAAATGAGATTTTGTCCTGGTGGTGATTTTCATTCAGTCAAGAACAGTCAACCAATTGCGGCTAATGTTGATCCTAAAAAGAAATCAGAAGTTCCTGATGAAACTGGCGTTGATATATGCATTGAGGTTACTTCGTCTTCTATGATGGAAGATACGAGTGCTGAAGGTATTTGTTGATTATATGATAAAAATTTGGAATAGTAAACAGAACTTCATCATATTGCTATTAATTGAAGGAATTTTGGAGTTAGATTCACGTCTGAGTGCTCATCATCATTTGATATATGCAGGAGTCCTAGAGGTCAAAAGACCAGAAAACCAAGAAGAAATGGAAACTTCGGATGCTTTTTGTGAACAATGTAGCTCTCCGAGGAGCATATATGATGAGCATCATGGTGAGATTGTCGAAGTATCTGATGAAGAAAGATCTCCAAGATGCTTCAAATCGGTAATACTCTGCTTCACACTATGTTAACAGTTCCAAACTTATCTATTTATTTATCTGATGGAAATGAATGGAACCAAAACGTGGTAAATTTTAAGTCTGAGCTAAAGTTTATGTTTTCAGTGCTAAAAAGTGGTTTTTAAAAACCGATTTTTAAGATTTAGATTGTTTGAAAGTTGCCAAGATCGTTTGTAACATTTTAATCTAATGCTTTTACTAGAATCATCGACACTTTTGACTACCACTTGTAAAACATCTTACGTTCAATTGCCTTTCTACCATTTAAACATTTTTTCTGCTGATTTGCAGGATCCCTCTGAAGAAAATGAGTTCTGCTCTCCAATGGGGTCTTCACAATATAAAAAGATTGAAGAGCCTGAGAGTACTTCCAGCGATAGAAGTGGAAGACCTAGTCCCGTTTCTGTTCTCGAGCCACTATTTTCAGACAATGAAATCAGCCCTGCAAGCAACATCACTCGACCAGGTGAGCAACTACATTCTGCTACTTTTATGTCAAAAAAACTTTCCATTTAAGGAAATCACTGAAGTTTTGGTGAAATTAACTTTTAGAGATGGCAATTTCAACCCATATATTTATAAACGGGCCGATTCAGTTTATTTGACTTTTACCTTATTAGCCAACATGCCAATTTCCACCTCTAATCAACCTCATGTAACTTTTCAGTCGAGTATTCGATTCAACCACTCTGCATTCAGTTTGAAGACCAAGAGATAGGTACAAGAAACTGCATGGAAAACGAAGAATCTGCATTTGAATACGTTGAAGCAGTGCTGTTAGCTTCTGATCTAAACTGGGACGACTTCGAAAAGAGATGGCTTTCATCATCCCAAATACTCGATTCATCTTTATTCGACGAAGTAGAAATCTTTTCAAGTCAACCGTCTTATAACCAAAGACTACTCTTTGATTCAACTAACGAAATTCTCAAAGAGGTATGCGATTGTTACCTTGATTTCTTTTCATTGGTTAGACAGAAAATTCAGCCGGTTCCAAAAGGGGAAAATCTGATAAACGAGGTATGGGAAAGAATAGAGCTACATTCAACAAACAACTATCCTCTCTCTTTGGATCATCTTGTAAAGAAAGATTTAGGTATATCAAGAACATGGATGGATCTACGTTCTGATTCAAGAGAAATGGTGTGTGACATCGACGACTCAATATTTGAAGATATGATGGATGATACTGTCTTGAGTCTAATCAATGACTGTACTTGTTTTTCTAACTAGATGATACAGTGACCATGTAGAGTTTGGTGTGTCTGAGTGAGTGTGTTTTGGTTTTGATGCATGTTGATATAGCTTCTTTTTGGTTATTTTTACATGATAGTTGTAGACTTGTAGTTACAAAACTATACTATAATAAATGGGATTTCCCACCAAATAATGTTTGAAGTTAGTTACATTTCTTGTTATTGTTTGTATCTATATACTGTATCATTTTGTTAAGCTGTTAGTCTGTTACATACATTGTTGCTTGTATAGTGTTACACACACGTACGCTTACGTGTGTGTTAGTTCACTCATTTCTTACTGTATTTTGACACCTTTTCTCTAGTAACAAACCCGTAGTATAACATACATACATTTTATTATAAATTTTAAATTCCTCAACAAATCTATACTACTTTATAATGCATTTAGGCCTTCTAAAATTAGAAGGCTTAAAAATTCAGACTTTTTTACTTGCTTATTATGGAAAGAATTCCAAGCCTAACTCCTAACCAAAAATTAAGATAAGGAGCTCCAATCATGAGATGACACGTGTCACTTCTTAACAAACTCCAAGCCTAACTTCTAACAAAATCCAAGCCTAACTCCTAACCACTAAAAATTAAGATAAAGAGCTCCAATTATAAAATGACATGTGTCACTTCTCAACTAAAAATTCTCTTTATTTTCAAATTAAAATATTTTTTTATCTACTTATTTTTTTTTATAATCTAATTTCACCATATTTTCTAAAATTTTATGCTCTTTAATTCAACATCCATTTTGATATATTTTTATGAGTTTTTAGTTTTTATATTTTTAGTGGGTTTATTTTATTTTAATTCAAATTTTTACAACTTTAACCTTTATTTCATTTATTTCAATCAATATAATCTTGATTCGTCAAAATCATATATACTTTTGGGGGAGTGTTTGACGCGTAAGAGATTGCGAGGGTATTTTTATATGCGGGAATAATTATGTCGCGGGAAAGCTACGGAAAAGTTACGGGTAACCCAAACAAACACTTACAACTAACACATATACATTCGAAGTGTTGTGAAACGAATTCACTAAACGGGTAAGCAAATACATATAACTATACTTATCGCCGCCGCTGTGCGCGGGTATCCAACTAGTATGAGATAAAAGAACCTTGATTCTAAAATCTGCAAGTGCATAAAATATGTGAATGTTCATCTATGTAATTGAACTGTTTGTATCAAACATGTTACGTCATTATATTTGACATACACAAGCTAGATTTTAGTGAGAGAAAGTAAGAGAGAGAGAGATGGGAGGAACACAATATGCTTATAACTGAGAAAGAGTAAAATGCATAAAATGAACCAACACACTTTCCCATCAAAGAAAGTGGTATTTAAAGTTTTACAAAGTATAGGGGTGTTGCCCTAGCTCTAGAACCTACTAAGGCCACCGCCCATGGGCTTACTTCATGGACCGTAAGCTAAAACAAACTACTATAAGTCTATTACATTTAACGACCTATTACAACGTAACATGACCGACACTTTATAATAAAACGTAATCCCAACAATCTCCCCCTAAAGGTTGCTCATCGTAGGTCGTTTGACGTCTTTAACTCTTTGGCGTTCTTTGCTTGTGACGTCTTTAACTCTTTAATTCTTTGTTCTTTGTTCTTGATGTAGTGATCAGATATTGGTTTCTTTTGCCTTTCATGCATCAACGCCTTTGTCACCGGTGTCTTTGTGTCTTGTCCAACATGCTCATACTTCTTGTTGACTTTGGTGCTTCATACATATGTGATCCTCATTCTTTTACTTTGATCTTTGTCTCTTAACTTTGTAGATTCTTTGGCTTTAATGTAGAATCTTTCTAAACTTTGCTTTTCTTTGATATTTTAATGAGAACTTTTCTTTGAACTTTTTATGACTTTATGATGTTGGTATGAGCACGTGGACATGGAAAGATGTTGATGATTATGATGATGGTAACGGTCTCTCCTCCAAGGAACAATCATTGGTAGCTGCAAGGTAGATGTTAGTAATAAATACCAATTGATCACGGTGAACTTTTCTTAGAGAATTGTCCACTACGATTGTTTTACTGATGTTTGTCTTGATTCCATTCACCTTGGTCGAGCACATCAGCCGTCCGAATCCAATTAAGGACAATTATCAATACTCTGGATAAAATCCAAGTAAAGATCCACGTCTTCTGGATTCGATTCGTGAAAGGAATCTCCTTAGCGGGATTTCTAGCACTTACAGGTTTGGATTGTTCGAGAGTGTTAACAATATAGTGTGAAAACACCATTCGAGTCCTCACACGGGCTGTTCCTGAATTGAAGGCCCTCAAGAAGGCTAACACATGTATACCGAAGTATACCAACAAGACATGTGAGCCGCTGAAGTATAACAAAGTATCACTCCACGACTGTAGACCGTTTGAAACAACCACCAGGAAGGATGACACTCGATGTTGATCATTTAGCCATAAAATCTTTTTGTAAAATCTCTCAAAGTATTTATGATTATAAAAACATATTTTGCTAATACTTTGAGAGTTTTGTCTTTTATGAAATACTCCCCCTTCACATGTGCTCATGAGTTTTTAAAGAAAATCTGCACATTGAGGGTAGAGTTGGTAATTTTGAATTGGTCGATTTTCAATAGACATGACCTTTGCGAGACACGTTTACATCACTGGATAAACCAGCTTGAAATTATTACCCGTCCCGGTGCAAGTCTAAGGAAAATCTCTCGAGATGGTACATTATACTAAGACAAGTCCTTTGCGAGACACGTTTACATCACTGGTTAGACCAGCTTGAAATTATTAACCGTCTAGGAAAAAGTCTTTTCGATTACTAACATTGTTTTCTCGTCAATTCATTGGCTAAGTCTGAGTTACACGCGATACGATACATTCTACTTTGACAAGTCCATCGCGAGACACGTTTACATCACTAGATAAACTAGCTTGAAATGATTATCCATCTAGGAACAAGTCATTTCGATACTGGCATATTTTCAATCAATTTTTTGGTTATATCTCACTTGTACTTTTTTAACGTTTCGCACTTATCAACATATTGGGATTCTACACTAGGACCACCAATTATTCTATGGCAATTCAAAATAAAACCCTAGTATCCTAAAACCGGCCTCCATCAATCCCCTTTATTCATGTTCTTGATTCGATCTACCATAGTGGGTGTCTTATCTTCGTGTTTGTTCATCCCTATTTCAGAATCGCTGCTTGTGAACAAGATTTTAAGGTTTTTGGATTATTCTTTTTTATGGTTTTATTTTAATCGTCTTGTTTGCATATCATCATTGCACCATTATTGTGGCTTGTTTTGTAATATTCTGCACTTCAAACCCTAAACGTTCTAGGGATTCTGACATCTGGCTTCGTGGGTATTTGATTATGTTGGGTTGTTGGTTTGGGTTGTGGGTTTTGCCATTAAAGATTGGGCTTCTTCGTGAGTTTCTGATTGTGATCTTGTAAGTGAGTTTATGATTGCTGGTGGGTTGTGGTTATGACTGATGATTTGGGAGAGGATACTACATCTTCTTTGTTAAGTTCGTTAGTTAAGAACATTAAACATATTGATGGCAACATGATTAAGTTGAGTAAGCAGCTTCGTAAAGCTGCTCGCTTTGGTGATCCCGTGGTTTCTAGATTGCCTGGTCGTAAGGTACACTTTTATGAGCATGTGGCCAATGTTGGGGCACATACTTCTGATGATCAAGTTACTAAGGATGCTCAACAACATGTGGAGGGGTCGAATGCTTATGAATCTCTTATTAACATGCTGAATTCTAAGCCAACAAGTAAAAAAGTTGATTCCAAGTATCCTGACGCACATGTGAACTTGGAGACTAATGCACAGACTGGTACAAAGGTTACATTTGATGTACATGATGTGGGTCATGGTGAAGATTCTGGTATGTCTCCTGTTAGGAATTAGAAATTCCAGGTATTAAAGAGTCGGTCACCTCAAGTATATGTAATTATTAGAAAGCTCGTAGTCGTAGTTATTTCAAGCCAAGTAGTATTTAGTTAAGTAACACCGTGGAGGACGGACGGGTCTTTACCCACTGTATGCCTGATCCACAGCCCGTTGTGTGGCGTTTTATGTAAGACTATAAATACTCTCTACCTCCCAAGGTAGAGAGTTGGAGCTCATAATAATATCTTTCACTTTCTCTCACTAAGTTCCCTAAACCTCTAACTTTCTCTCTCTAGAATTCCATTTATACGCCAACTTGGTGTTTTGGTTTGATGTGTAAGTGAAAACTAATATCTTACAATTGGTATCAGAGCCATGGTTAGATCATATCTTGCACATCTTTGGATTTCTAGTGGTTTTTAGGTGGTTTTTGAGTTTGAAAAAGTTTAGTGGTTTGTGCATCATTTGGTTGATTTCTTGTGTTAAAGCTTGGATTTTGGTAGTACTTTTACGTTTAGAATCATCACAAGTGTTTAGGTTTTCATTTGGTAAGCTTGAATCATCTTGGTTGGGTTGTTTTTGGATTGAAAAGTGATGTTTGTGAAGTTTTCTTGCTAGCGACTTGATCTACGGATTATTTTTCCTTGTAGCGACTTGCTTTACATTTTTGTAGCGAGTTGAAGTTTTTGGAGCTAGCGACTTAGGCTTAGCGACTTACAGTACAAGTAGTGGACTCTCCACTACGGGTAGCGACTTGGTGAGTAGCGAGTTGCTATTTAGCGACTTGATTCTTTAGCGACTTGAATCTTAGCGAATTGCTGTCAAAATTTTGCTAGCGACTTGAGGCTTAGCGAGTTACTATTTAGCGACTTGCCTTTGTTTAGCGACTTGGGACTTTAGCGACTTGGTGGTATAGCGAATTAGGTGTTAGCGACTTGGTGCATTATCTTCTAGCGACTTGGGTGATTTTTTTACGGTTTTTCTCTTGATTTAGTAAAATCCCGTGAAAGAATCTATTTCCCGGTTTAATCATAGAGTTATAAAATCCTGTATAATCTGTTAACATGTCTACCAACGTTCCTACTATCATCTCCACTGTTGCCGAGGATGTTCAAGCAGCTGGTTCAGATACTCGTCCACCCATGCTTGACAGAACTGACTACGGTTCTTGGGCTCAACGAATCAGATTGTACTGTCTTGGAAAGGAAAATGGTGTCAACATTCTCAAATCCATTGATGAAGGACCGTATCGAGTTGAGACGACTAGAGATGTACTTGATACTGCTGAAGATGGAACTCTGATTTACGGAATGGACAGACCAAAGATGTATGATGAGCTTGATGATAAGGAGAAAAAGAGATTCGATGCTGATATCAGGGCTTCTAACATTGTTCTTCAAGGTCTTCCTAAAGACATCTACAAGCTGATCAATCACAACACCGAAGCAAAGGCAGTATGGGATAATGTCAAGATGCTTCTCTCAGGTTCTGAATTAATTATGGAAGACAGAGAATCACAACTCTATGACGAATTTGAACACTTCAAGATGAAACCAGATGAGAGTGTCTATGAGTACTATGTGAGATTTCATAAGTTGGTGAATGATATGAGGAACATCAGAATGACTATGCCTAACATTCAGCTGAACTCAAAATTTGTGAACAACATGAATCCCGAATGGCACAAGTTTGTCACCTCTGTGAAGCTCACTAAAGGATTGAAGAATACAAACTATGAGCAACTCTATGCCTTCCTCCTTCAGAATGAGAGACATGCTATGTTTGAAAAAATGATTCTTAATCAGTTCAAAACCAACCAGGGAGAGACAAGCTCGTCTAATGACTCAACTGCCTTCTACTCAAACATCGGAATCACAACCAAAGCCTCACAAGTCATACCCATGGGTAATGGTAATCACAAACTCATTCCTGATCCTATGTTCAAACAAGCTGATGATGATGCACACGTGGGTAACATCATTAATCAACTAGCTCTTCTGATTAGTCAAAACAGGAATTGTCTCCCACAAACCAACAACAACCTCAGAACAGCATCTAACCCACACAATCAAGCTACTGTTAAAGATGGGAGGATCGTGGTGCAACCAGTTCAGGAAAAACAGTATGATCAGGGTAGAGGTGGAGCTGGTAGAGGTTATGTTGGTAATCAGAATGGAGGAAGGAATGGTAATCAAGGTCAAGCTAAGCCGATCAAATGTTATAACTGTGGTGGTGAGGGACACATTGCAAGGAACTGCACATCTCCAAAGCGTCCACAGAATGCTGATTACTTCAGAGATAAGATGCTGCTTGTACAAGCTCAGGATAATGGCTCTGCTTTGGATGAAGAGGAATTGTTGTTTCTAGCTGAGGGCAATGCCAAGACCTATGATGCAGATGCGGATGAGCAGCCTATTCAGGAGATAGGTCACAATCATCAGAATGCCTTTCAAGTCGCTGATTGTGATGCATACGACTCTGATGTGGATGATGGACCTACTGCACACACAATTTTTATGGCTAGCATTTCTCCAATGGTTTCTCCCAAGGTCTCTTCTTCACCACAAGCTGGCTCATCCAAAGACAAACTCATCTCAGAGGTATTAAAACTATATGATGATGCTGATGTGCAAAAGATGCATGACAAAGTACAATTAACTGAAACTTTTGAATCAAATATTGAAAATATGGGTAATATCAATGCTGTCCCATATGATCAATATGTGAAACAAAGTGAAAGTGAAGTTGTACGAAGTGATGCATCTTCTGCAGTCAACAATGACTATGTTCTTGATGAATACACTGCATGTGCCCCTGATGATTCTGTAATTTCTGAACTAAATGCCTATAAAGAACGTGTTGCTATCTATGAACAACGTGCAAAATTTGAGTTGACCTCTCGTGAGCAGGAAATGGATGACCAAGTGCGTACAATCATTAGAAAAAGTAATTTTTGAGAAGAAGTATTAAAACAAGAGTTAAATTCCTTGCAAGAAAAGCTTTCTAAAACTGCTAAGCAAAAACAAGAACTTCAAGAAAATGTGAAAATGCTTAAGCAAGAATTTAATGCAAAGGAATCAAAACTCTTGAAAGATTTTTCTAATCTGAAAACTTTGAAAAACACACTTGAAAACAAGTTGTACATACAAGGGAACACCATTCAGACTGCTCACATGATCACTAAGCATAGAGTCTTAAGCGATAAGCATAACATTCCCCTTGTTGAGGAACCAAATCCAGAGGTCATTAAAAGGGCTAGAAATGCTCATAAGGTTCTTTATGATGGCAATGAAATCCTTAAACCTAGACAGAAACCTAGTTGCGTTGAGTGCACTGAGGAAGATAAGAAATCAGATGAAGTCACTAGGGAAAAGATGAACAAGAAATTAGATGATCCTAAATGTAAAGAGAAGAAAATAAAGATCACACCCCATGATTACAAGAAGGAAAACTGGATTTCCTTGAACATGTTTAAGCCTCAGACATTGTTGACTCCCGAACAAGTTTTCTGGAAAATGGATTTAGATAAGCAGAAAGCTGAAAATATTGTTGAAACAAACCCCCCCCCCCTTTGGAAAATGCCTAGAGCGACTGTGTATCCTCCTAATACACCAATGCATCTTGTTCCTAGAACAATTGCCACTAAAAGCAAGACCTTAATTAGCCAATATATTATATTTCAACTATTTGTTGATTTTGAGAAAACTTGCAAGAAAAGGATCACACCCACTGGTATAACTGAAGGAGAAAGGGGTTTTGAGCAAATGAAAGAATGTTATTTAACTGAGGTCATGCCTTTCTTTAAACTTCTAAAAGATCACTTTGAGAGTCTTAAAAAGGGGATAGAAACTGATATTAAGGGAATGGAAAAGGAATTTGATGCAATGATAGTTGAAGTTAGTGACTATGAGCGAGCACTAAAATATAATGAGATTGAGAGGAAGAACTTGCATACACTAAATGAGAACCTGATTTCTGAATGTATTGCTCAAGATGTGTTTTTCACTGCTACAAATTGTTCCATTAATGCTTCCAAATTTCATGAATTATCGGTTGCCCTGAAAGTCTCCCATGATCGTGTCATTGAGCTTGAAAAAACTAATTCTGAACTAAACGAGAAAATTGAACTGGATGATCACGACAATTTGGTTAAACATTTTTCTAAACTAGAAGTTGAGCATTTTAATTTACAACTAAAATATCAACATCTCAAAGAAAATGTCAAAACTTCAAATATCAAGACATCCTCAGATGCTCCAGAGTTTGATGCAGTTTTTCAAATTAACAAACGTGATGAACAGATTCAAGCTCATTGCAACACGATCAGAAAGTTGAAAGCCCAAATCTCTCAATTAAAGGGTCAAACGAACAATATGACAGGCTCCTAAATGCCTCCTCCTTTAGATTCTCAGAATTCTCAAACGTTTCATCTTCAAAACCTAGTAATTGCATTACAAAAGGAAAACGAAAGTTTTCTAGAAGAAAATGAAAAGGTTAAACGTCATTTCAATGAGTTATTTGAATCAATAAAGGTCACTCGTAACAAAAATAACGAACAAATAGCTTCATTGCAAAAGGAAATTAAGAATCTGAAGAGTCAGGTAAAAGGGAAAATGCCAATGACCAATGGGGAGAATGGTGTATCAAAGGTTCACTCTTGTAATAAATATGCTTTGTCTGTGAAATATGTCCCTCCTCATCTCAGGAACAACAAACTTGCTGTTCAAACATACTTCTCATCCCTTAAGGATTGCCTAGAATGTCTGCGTGAGATTGTTGAAGAGGATAAGTTAGAGAAACCTCATGATAATGCAATTGGACGTGCATGCTTATATGCCAAACGATCTCAAGAAATCCTAGAATGCTTGATCACAATATGCCCAAAGTCCTTAGGTGAGAGAGTTAATCCTTTGATTCCATGTTCGATGCCTAATGCCAAGTATGATATTCATTCGATGCCCAATGTCTTGAATGTGAACCTTAGTGTGCCTTTAAGTAGTTCAGATTCCAGATCTGTCAATGCTATGAAAGAGAACTCAAGTGTGCCTTCTAGGAGTACAAATCCCAGCACTTCTAGTTTTAAGAAAGTGAACCTTAGTGTGCCTGCATGTAGTTCAGATCCCAGCACATCTAAACAGGTGATGCAAAGAATAGTAAAACCAACTAATGTTCCCATTCCCTCTACAGGAGTAATCAGTGACATTAAAGGGAGCAGGTCAAAGTCTCAAGACAATACAAGGAATGATAGGACCTCGCAAGCTAAGAATGTGCACTGGAAAAGAGTAGAAGAACAATCTAGGAACTTTAAGCTTGAATCGAATAAAACGAATCGTGTTGATTCTAGTATTAGCCATAGGCGTACTGTAATTAATGCGAATTCTGATACTATTTGCAAACCTTGTTTTAATGTCTGCTTGAATTCTGTTTCTAATCATGAATGTGGTGTTAATGTTTTGCCTAATGATGTTAATTGTCCAGTTAATGTTGTTAATGCTAAAAAGGCTAAAAGGCAAAAACGAAAGAAAGTTAGAAAACAGTGGAAACCCACAGGAAGAACATTTAGTAAGATAGGCTATTATTGGATACCTGTTGGTCATAAGAATAATCAGACAATGCCCACTAGAAAATGGATGCCTACTGGTAGAACTATTCCCTTAAGAAGTGAGCACACTGTGAACAGGGCTAATACAGACACTAGTACTGCATCTATTCACAATGATTCCAGTACCTTAATTTCTGATATGAATGCTTCTTTTTCTGATGTGGGTGTTCTAACCATTGTTACTAACCAAATGGAACCCATTCTTGCATGGGGATCCCAATTATCCAGTTATCCATTCTTGTCTGTGTTCAACTGCAGATCGTTCAAATCGTTCTGTGGTACCTGGACTCAGGCTGTTCCAAGCATATGACTGGCGACCGGTCACGGCTCATGAACTTCGTGAGCAAATTCATCGGGACAGTTAGATTCGGGAATGATCATTTCGGTGCTATTATGGGTTATGGAGACTATGTTGTTGGCAAAAGTGTTATCTCCAGGGTTTACTGTGTAGAAGGTCTTGGTCACAACTTGTTCTCTGTTGGTCAATTCTGCGATTCTGATCTAGAAGTAGCCTTCAGAAAACATACCTGCTTCGTTAGAGAACTTGATGGTAAGGAACTTTTAAGAGGTTCACGTGGTTCAAATCTATACACCATCTCTATCGAAGATATGATGAAGTCTTCTCCAATTTGCTTGCTGTCAAAGGCCTCTAAAACAAAGTCATGGTTATGGCATCGTCGTCTCAATCACTTGAACTTTGGTACCATCAATGATCTCTTCAGAAAGGACTTAGTTGTAGGTTTACCTAGACTCAAGTATGAAAAGGATCATCTTTGTTCAGCATGTCAATTGGGAAAAAGCACGTAGTATGCCCATAAACCCAAACCTACTAACTCTGTCGCAGAAGTTCTTCATATGATTCATATGGATTTATGTGGACCAATGAGGGTGCAGAATATATTTGGGAAGAAATATGTGTTAGTTATGGTTGATGATTACTCTAGATTCACCTGGGTCAAGTTCTTAAGGACAAAGGATGAAACTCCTGATATCATCATCAAACTCATCAAACAGCTGCAGGTTCGACTCAACAAAACAGTCAGAATAATCAGAACAGACAATGGAACTGAGTTTGTCAACAAACAACTCAGTGAATTTTATGAAAGCATTGGAATCAGCCATCAAAGAAGTGTTCCACGAATTCTTCAACAGAACGGTGTAGTTGAAAGACGAAATCGAACTCTTTTAGAAGCCGCTAGAACAATGCTGATTTACTCAAAGGTTCCAATGTTTCTCTGGGCTGAAGATATTGCCTCTGCATGCTACACACAAAATCGTTCCCTGATTCACACTGTTCATGGAAAAACTCCATATGAACTTGTCCACAACAGAAAACCTAATCTCTCTTTCCTTCGTGTGTTTGGTGCATTGTGTTATCCAACTAATGAGGGACAAGACTTAGGCAAACTTAGAGCTAAAGCAGACATTGGAGTATTTGTAGGATATGCTCTAAACAAAAAGGGATACCGAATCTACAACAAAAGAACCCGAAATATCATGGAAACAATTCACGTTACGTTTGATGAGCTGACCGGTCAAATGGCTCCTGGACACTCCAGTTCAGGACCCACACTTCTAAACAGTCCCATTGGTTCATCCCTTGTTCCAAACTCTTCTCAAGAAACTCCATATGTACCTCCATCTGAAGATGATTTAAAGAAATTGTTTGATCCTATGTTTGATGAACTTTATGACCCAAGTACTAATGAGGTGTCGATTCCTATAACAGAGGCTGCTCATATTCCTGTGAATGAAGTCAATCCCTCAGTCTCAATATCTTGAAGTCAAGATGCACCTGCTGCTGATCCTTCAGTCTCATCAACAAATCATCATTCTTCAAATGTACATAATGGAACGGTTTCTGGCATCAATGATGAAGTTAATCCCTTTGCTACTCCTGAAGATGCTCCATTTGAAAACATATTTGCTCCTGAATCATCATCAGAACCATCTTCTTCAGGAGACATCGACTCTGCTACCTCAGTCCCTCAACAACTGCCACATGAACACCTTAGAAAATGGACTCACGATCATCCACTAGACAACATCATTGGAAATCCCTCACGTCCTGTATCAACACGGAAACAACTTGCAACCGATGCCTTATGGTGCTTCTTCAACTCCGTACTATCTAAGATCGAACCAAAAGATGTTAAAACCGCCATGAATGAAGATAGCTGGTTCAATGCCATGCAAGATGAAATTCATGAGTTTGATCGACTTGATGTATGGGAGTTAGTACCTGCTCCAGACTGTGCTATGATTATTGCTCTTAAATGGATCTTCAAAGTGAAACTTGATGAGCATGGTGATGTGTTGAAGAACAAGGCTCGATTAGTTGCTAAAGGATACCGTCAAGAGGAGGGTATTGACTTTGAAGAATCTTTTGCTTAAGTTGCTCGAATCGAGGCAATCAGAATCTTTCTGGCTAATGCTGCTAGTAAGAACATGGTAGTCTATCAGATGGATGTGAAGACGGCATTTCTGAATGGAGACCTTAAAGAAGTCGTCTACGTCAGCCAACCTGAAGGATTTGTAAATCAAGAGCATCCTACTCACGTTTATCGTTTGAAGAAGGCCCTTTACGGTTTAAAGCAAGCTCCAAGGGCATGGTATGATACACTGTCAATGTTTCTCCTATCAACCGGATTTAGCAAAGGAGCAGTTGATCCAACACTGTTCACCAGGAAGTCAGGCAAACATTTAATTCATGTTCAAATTTATGTTGATGATATTATTTTTGCCTCGACAGACCCAATGGAATGTGATCGTTTTTCAAATGAAATGAGTTCAAATTTCAAATGTCAATGATGGGACAAATGTCATTTTTCTTGGGATTACAAATTTCGCAAAGTCCCGGAGGCATTTTCATAAATCAATCTAAATATGCAACTGAGATCTTAAAGAAATTTGGATTTGATTCAAGTGACCCTGTTGACACTCCCATGATTGATCGAACCAAACTAGATGAGGACCACTCAGGGATCATGATTGACCAAACAAAATATCGTAGTATGATTGGATCCCTGATGTACCTCACAACTAGTAGACCAGACATCTTGTTCGCTTTTTGCATGTGTGCTAGATACCAGGCTAAGCCTACTAAAAAGCACCTTGAAGTAGTTAAACGGGTCTTTCGGTATCTCCAAGGAACCATCAATATGGGTCTTTGGTACCCGAAGGACACCGGCATGTCACTAACAGCCTATGCAGATGCTGATCATGCAGGGTGTCAAGATACTCGTCGAAGTACATCTGGAGGTGCTCAGTTTTTAGGTGATAAGCTTGTGAGCTGGTCTTCAAAGAAGCAAATGAGTACTTCTATTTCCTCTACAGAGGCTGAATACATAGCCATGTCATCTTGTTGTGCTCAAATCTTATGGATGAGATCTCAATTATCTGACTATGGCTTTGAATTCAACAAAATCCCTCTGTACTGTGATAATAAAAGTGCTATTGCTCTCTCATGCAACAACGTTCAACACTCAAGAGCAAAGCATATCGACATTCGACATCATTTCATCAGGGAAAAAGTGGAAAAAGGTGTGGTGGAACTCTATTTTGTGAGGTCTGAATACCAGTTAGCAGACATCTTCACCAAAGCTCTTCCAAGAGAACGTTTTGAGTTCATACTTCCACGACTAGGTTTGAAAAGCCTTCAACCTGAAACACTCAAACGTCTTCAGGAGGAAGACGAGGAGTAAAGGTCTATGCTCATCTATCTCTTCTAAATATCTCTTCAAAAAGCAAATAGAAAATTTGAAAAATCTTGAAAAAAAAAAAAAAAAAATTCCAAAAATATTGTCCTTTTGTCATGTTTTCCTCGATTCGATAATATCTATGGTCTTTGAGATGTCATTCAAAGAATGACACGGGACTTTAGATGTTGTTCGAATGTTAAAATGAAAAAAAAAAAAATTTTGGGAGAAAGAGAAACAATGGTTTATTGTCATTTCAGGCAGTAACCCGCTTTTTAAAGAAAGAACATAGCCATTCTTTATCATGTTTTTCAAAATTCCATGCTCTGATTTTATAAATATTTATCTGCTGAAAACTAACTGCTTTGAAAAATAACTCAGTCTCTATTTTTGATAATCATCCGGACTTATTTGTCAAAATATCAATCTCTCAATCAACAACCTATGTCATTGATTGAGGGGGAGAATGATTTCAATTAAATTAAAAAGTTATTTGGCATTCAATTGTTTTCAAAAAGATATACATGCATGTTTTATCAATGGAGTTTAAAGTTTTAAAATCCGATCCTTATCAGTTAAAACGCTTTCATAATCAAGTCACAATTCTCCTCAAAAGCTTTCAGAATCAATTTAAATCTATAAGAGATCACAAATCTCAAATGATTTGATAATTGTGATCGGGGGAGAATTTGTGATTTAAATTGGACTTAAACTGAGGATTCGGTAAATGGTTTTACAAGGATGTACATGTTATCCTCCCCGCATGTGACAAACGATTTCAAATTTTCCATTCACATGTTGAGGGGGAGCATCTATCTTACACCTATGATTTGAAATGTGATCATTTATCTCAATGTGCAGGTTCCCTCTAGTATGTGCAAAACTCCTTTCATACCTTGAGGCACATATTGAGGGGGAGCAAAAGTATGAAAACCTCATCCTTCCCCAAAATACTTTATCTACTTGATTTGATTAGGGATGAGATGTTGATATCTTTTAGAAAATGGTAATCAAAGAAGTTAATTCTTCCTCTTGCCTCCGTGTGCAAAACGATTTCAAACATTTGATGCACATGTTGAGGGGGAGTTCTCGTTCTAAAAATATCAAAAACAATTCAGGTACAAAATGCTTTGATAATACATCTTAAGTATCTGGATTGATTTTCAGATGGTTTTCAATTGGTTCCAATGGCAGATGAACAATACCAAATAGACCGACCAACTTTACTTTATGTACGGTGATATAAGGATGATAAGGTTAGGTATTGGTTCTCATGATCCGCCAGAACTGGAGGGATCTACCCAGGGACAATCCACTAGTTAGTGTAGAAGTCCTTAGGTATGATGATAAAAGGAGAAAAGTGAGATATGGGAAGAATGCGGACTGAGGCAGAGCAAGTATTGGAACAAACCCAACAAGGTTCTTGCAATGAAGTCTCGGTAAGCACTGAAGGGGTTGAAGAATTAAAAAGAATTTAATGAGAAAAGGGTGAAAACAAATAGCCCTCCATTTATTCAACCTTAGGGCAGAAACCGGGTTCAATTCATATGCTACTGATGGTAACATCGGTATTGAAGACATGACGTCATGGACCCAGTGACGCACTGCACTTCAACTTTCCAAACCACTCAAGATCCTCTTAAAAGGACTTGTTTCATTCTCACGGGGAACCAACATTATCTATCGACTTTCTCTTAGAGATTGTTGATATTGAAGAAGGAGACCCTCTCCCTAGTCTCCGGCACATGATCCAAATATGCACATATTGAGTCTAGAGCCACGAGATCATCAATAAATCTCATTAGGACACTTTCAATGAAGACTCTCTGTTTCACACAATGTGGAAAGAGAGATTATATCTTGAGTCCTACGCATTATCCTTGTGGTTTTGCCAGAACATCCGAGTGATATGTGAACATATTCACAGTGAAGATGGAAAACCTTCTGGAGCCAACATCAAACAAGCTCCTGGTAGGTGGCATGTGAGATCTATTATATAGATCAACCATGTGACAACTGAACAGAAACAATGGGGCGATTCAATCTCTTGAATCAATCCTGGTTCAGGTTATGGATTGACGGATACCTTTGAAAAACCGGTCTTTGTGCTTAATAACTCTTTTCTTTAGCACATCGACCGTGTACTAATTTTTCAAATCAAAAGGTGTTTTTATGATTGATAATTGATTTTCAATAAAACCTTCGTTGTATTGCAAAAACAATTTCTATTGAGCAATACACGATTGTTTTTCAAATCTCTTTTCATCAATCAGTGGACTTAAATTCGCTGGTTCACTCACTCTGTGTTGTCTTCTTTGAGACGTTCCGGTTTGAGAACAGCTAGAGCAGCTGCGAAACCCTGTCAAGGAAATTCTTCGGAATTATACCTGATCACAGGCAGTACATGTACTGATCAACGGGGAACCGTGGGCCGTGTACCTCAATTCAACTAAAGTGGTCAAAGACACTTTTGTACGCTTTATTGCTAACTGTTGTATGCAGGTACGCCCGATGTTTGCAGCTGATCAGAATGAAGCGGTCAATCCATAGCCGCATGCTCACACAATACATTCATCTCTCAAGAAATCATGATAAGTGCATCAATGACTCTGATATTTTTACTCCATGCTTCTGCTACGCTGCTGCCAATATCATGAATCAACGAAAGCTTCCGCTACTCTGATGAGAAGATATCATGATCCAGAATGTGAGCATGTCGGTCCGAAAGTCACAACATCACATAATACCAACACCACAATGGATGTTTCAGAGATTCTTGTTAGCTGATGATCTCAAAAGCTGGCTCAAAAGTTTTATCACGTGGATCAGTAAAAGACCTCCACCTGAAGTAACCAAACATGCAATGTGAAGAATCAATGACTACGAGCTTCGGAGCAAAGTACTACATCAAGAATACAAGAACAATTGTTAATGACATATCTGTTTGTATTCAATGTAATTTTAGTATATGTTTGAGGTGACCTCCCTTAGGGGGAGATTGTTAGGAATTAGAAATTCCAGGTATTAAAGAGTCGGTCACCTCAAGTATATGTAATCGTTAGAAAGCTCGTAGTCGTAGTTATTTTAAGTTAAGTAGTATTTAGTTAAGTAACACCGTGGAGGACGGACGGGTCTTTACCCACTGTATGCCTGATCCACAGCCCGTTGTGTGGCATTTTATGTAAGACTATAAATACTCTCTACCTCCCAAGGTAGAGAGTTGGAGCTCATAATAATATCTTTCACTTTCTCTCACTAAGTTCCCTAAACCTCCAACTTTCTCTCTCTAGAATTCCATTTATACGCCAACTTGGTGTTTTGGTTTGATGTGTAAGTGAAAACGAATATCTTACATCTCCAATAAGTATCGTTAGATCAGCGGATATGAACGTTGCTGCCACTGTTGGTATGTCGAAGGAAAATTCAGGTTTACACAGGGATAATAGTGACTTTTGTATTAATGAACATGTTAATGTTGAGATAAATGTTCCTGAAGATAAAAATGCCAAAGAAAGTGGTGTGGCTGGTGATAAAAAATATACGCATGCTGCTAATAATGTTTCCATTCCATATGCAAATGTCATCAAGCTGAAAGCTCAACAATGCAAAGCCAACTTCCATGCTTTGGAAACTAAAAACATATGTGAGGAAGCCGAGTTGTTGATTCCTATTAAAGTGGTGGAAGAGATTAACAATCGGTTTGGACACACTTTGTATGGGTATTTTTTTGGCAAACGGCTTGCATTCTCGGTTGTAGAGTACTATGTTAAAAATGCATGGGCTAAATTGGGGATTAACAAGGTCATGATGAATGCCAAGGGTTTCTTATTCTTCAATTTTGATACCCAAAAAGGATTAGAATATGTTCTCGAAGAGGGATCATCGATAATTCAGAACATTCCTATAATTCTTAAAAAGTGGATGATGAACACAAACTTATTAAGCAGGATCTTACTCACATCCCGATTTGGGTTAAACTTCAAGATGTCCCTATGTCTGCGTTTTCGAAGGATGTTCTTAGTCTCATCGCAACAAAGCTCGGTAAGCCTATAATGTTTGAATCTTATACTAGTACGATGTGCATAGAGTCTTGGGGTCGATGTAGTTTTGCTCATTGTTTAATTGAGGTTAGAGCAAATGAAATGTTGAAGCAAAGTGTAGCCATGGCTATACCTTTGCTTGATGATGAGGGGATTACCATTGAAACGGTGCGGGTCAAATACGAGTGGAAACCACCTAGATGTGATACTTGTTACGTTTTTGGCCACACTATCGAATCTTGCTTAAAGACTGTTCCTAAACCAGCCCCTACTGTGGAGAAAACAAGTGATGGTTTTATAAAGGTAGGTAAGCGCCAAAGTGGTAAATCTGGTGGTGCGAAAGGAGGGGGTAAAACCAGGTTTTCTGTTGGTTACAAAGTTCAATATATACCAAAAGAATACTCTAATCTTTCTTATGTGGCTACTTCTAAGAGTTGAACTACTAAGTCTAAAAATGTTGATGCCAAGGTGGATTCTAATGTATCAAAAAAAGGCAAGGAGGTAATTGGTTCGACTTCTAATAATTTTGTCAATACCTTTAACAAGTATGATGTTTTATCCAATGATTGTGCTACTAGATTTGGAGAAACTAATGTGAATGATAAGGCCTCAAGCTCTAGCAAGCTTCAGGTGGACATGGAAACAGATACGAACAAGGTTGATGATCCTTTTGTGGATGTGGAAACGGATAGTGAAGATGAAGTGTTTGATAACTACGATGATATTACTTATTACGTGAATGTAACAAGCACTAAGGTTAAGAGTGGTTCTTCAAGTGACTTCAAGGTTCAGACTCACAAAAAGAAGAAGTTAGTTGTTTATGTTTATGGCATGTCATAAACATATCTTCTTATTTTTCTTGTTAGCCAGTTTTTTAGCTTGTTAGCGTTGTTTTGATGCACGTGTGGTGCATTTGTTTTTTAGCCCTGATCGGGCCCAGGTGGGGGATTCACCCTCATCAATTGTACTTCAACCTTTTTTTGGTGTAATATATCCTTTACCAGCGCCACCCCCCCCCAAAAAAAAGAAAAGAAAAAAAGAGTCCACACTGACCAACATAATTCAATCTTATTTCTCCCCCTCAAAATAGCATATCAGTGTTGTTTTTGAAAACAATGAGGATTAAAATATGCCTTTTGAGGTGTTTTGAAATCATATAGGAAGAAACGGATCACAAGAACGTTTAATGAGAACAAAGCTGTTTTGTATTAAACAAAAATTCTTGAAAAACTTTAAAAGAAAATCTTTGATAAGGTTAGAATGAATTTTTTTTAAGGTTAAAAAGCTTTTGTTAGTGCAAATATAACGATATTTAAACTAAACGTTTTCTTCGGTTTTAATAATGACAAACATGTAACTTGTAGTACATAACATAAAATGCGCAAGTTACTTGTAAACACAAATCATCAATGCATACTTACATCAACATCTCTCGACGTCTCAAGTATGCTTCAACAAAGCTGTAGATTTCCATCTAGACGTAAATCACTCAAGGTATGAAAAAACGAATCTACAACTTGACTAATGATCAAAGGATTATATTTTGTTCTAAACTTCACATTTTTAATGTGACAAAATATTTTTTCCAAAATACATTTTACAAATTATTTTTGAATTAAAAAGAAATGTTTTAATTGGAAAAATAAGTTTAAAAATCCCAACAGCTAACCCCCCCGAAAACAGCTCCAAACATCCCCAAATAAACCTTCCCAACTAAAACAAAAAGAGGAGCGTTTTTTGTACCGACAGTACCACTAAATTTAATGGTACCGTCTGACAATTAGTGGTACTGTCTGACAATTAGTGGTATCATCTTTCTGTAACGGCTAGTTTTTCTTTGCCTATAAATAGTGGACCATTTTACACTTCCAACTTGATTTTTCCAGCTAGTTTTCTCTGGTCTAATCCTATTTTATTTAGATCACTTTCTTTGATCATTTAGTGAGTTTTAGTTTGTTTAAGAGTGATCCAACTATCCATTCTAGAGATCACCTTCATTCCTCTACTAGTCCAAGAGAAGAACACATCGTATCAAGAAGATAGAAAGTGTTGTAGTGTTAGTGTAGTGTGTCCGTAACACTTGTTACGTACTTGTTGTATCTAGATATACATAAAGTTGTCCATCATCTTGTTTAGTTAGATTGGGTAGATCATTGTGATCTTGTTGAGATCAAGAAGGTCTCGTGAAGCTTGTGTTGTTCGTGTGTAGATCGGGTAGATCGTGTAAATCGTGAAGATCGGGTTGATCGTGTAGATCGCATAGATCGTGTATAGATGTAGCTTGTGTGATTTGCAAAGATCGGGTAAATCGTGTGTGATATTGGTACTAGCTAGATCAGTACTCGACATTTTTAGCTTAGTGTCGAAAAATAATGTAAGCGACATTGTATGATTTTCTTCGCCGAGAAGGGAGCTTTTTGATTAGTGAAGTAACTCTCAATTTGGGTACTCGAGGAATGGAGTAGGGCGAAGAGCAGTTTCGTGACCGAACCACTATAAATCATCGTGTCCGGTTTGCGTTTTCTTTACTTATCTCTTTACTTTTATTTTTGCATTTATTGTTTTACATTTATATTTTGCATTTCGTTTATATTTGTGCGGCTTGTGCTTATGTTGTGTTAGTTGTGTTTTTGTCATGGCATGTTATATGTCTTAGTTTGTGTTATTGTGACATGTCTTAATTGTTGCTTTATATTCTCTAGCTCTTGTAAGACTAGTAAGATTATTGTTGACACTTTTCATATTACATCACACTTGATTGGTCATTTGATACACAAGGTTTTAAGTTTTTAAACGGGAACGTATTCACCCCCCTCTATGTTTTCCATAATTGGTATCAGAACCAGGTTGCTCAAATTTTTAAAACAAATGGTTTTCAAAATTGAGTACGATCCATGTATCAAATTACCCATGAAGGGGGATAAAATATGAAAAGTATTTAGTTGCTTAATACTTACAAATTTTGTTGATTAAGCATACTTTGTCATACTAGCTTGAAGGTTTTCTTAAATTAATAAAAGAATAGAGTTTATAAGTGTCCGGTCATGTATTTAGAACGAGTCGTAAAGTGATGCGGTTTTGAAAGGAACGTTTGGGACAACTCTTTGTTTTGTAGTAAAAGTATGTTCTTAAATTGATTTTTAGTCGTAAACGTGGAAATGATGTTTAATATATATTCTATATGTTTGATATCTAATTTATTAAGTCTTTCATCTCTTCGTTACGTCGAAACAGAAAAATAGTTTGGACAAAACTGAAACAACAGTGGACGGTACCACTAAATATAGGATGGTACCATTATATTTAATGGTACCGTGTGTTATTTAATGGTACCGTGTGTCTGTCTGTCCGATTTTCAAAACTGGGTTATTTTCATAAATTCATATAAAATCAACCGTAAGTCCGTAGGAGTTGTGACACCTATCGGTTTAAATGTAACTGAATCTAATTTAACATAAGGATATTTTTATGAATTGTTTATATGAAAATATATAAGAGTCTTTGATTTGTAACAAAAATCTTTTTAGTTATACTATTTGCGTAAATTTTTGGTCAAAATAAAAAGGGTATTTCAACTTTTCAACGTTGATGTATTTTTAAAGTGACTTGGTAAAAATCTTTGAAATGGGGAGGAAACCAATTCATTTAAAAAATAAAGTCAAGCTAGGTATGCATTGTTATACTTAATACACAAAATGACGATAAGTATTTTTGTGTGTTATGCTAAATGACTATTTGTTTTTCTTTGTGTCTTAGTATTGTTAATTAATATTTTTGAGTGTTTATAGTTATTTTTAGTTGAGCTAATTACATCTATAATCATAAGAGTTTTACATGCCTTATTGGTATGTGTTGATTATTAGTTTTTCGGTTTATGCGCCAATAGGACTTAGACTAGACTTCTTGCACTAAGTTGCATAATTGGTTTTGCATTGCATATAGGCATAGACCACTTTTCTTAAATATGTGTTTTCGACATCTTGCAAGTTTTAAAATGCTTTAGTAACCTTCTTAGAAATGGAAAC
The DNA here is from genome assembly GCA_019973895.1 of Chrysanthemum seticuspe. Lineage (NCBI taxonomy): Eukaryota > Viridiplantae > Streptophyta > Magnoliopsida > Asterales > Asteraceae > Chrysanthemum > Chrysanthemum seticuspe. The sequence continues at coordinate 138,436,812 of BPTQ01000001.1, read as the reverse complement.
TAAGTTGGTTGATCATGTGTGTCGAACGATATTGTCTTACACAATTATTTTTCCAAAGGTTTAAGTGTAAAAATTATAACACCTCAAAATATTTAACACTTTCATTAAATCCGTAACATGATCTTTAAAACATTACATCCTCTTGTCTTGCTTGACCATGGGTTGTCTAAACAAGATAAAAGATCATATTAATACATTAGTATTTAAGTAAAGAAAATGTATTAAACTTGCATTGATCTAACACACACACAAAATATTTTAAACACTTAGTATTTTACGTATGTTGTATAAAAATGGTTAAGATAATTATTTTTATACTCATGATATGTCAAAAACTAAGAATATTATACTTAATAATAAATAGTTTTTTGCACATAAAAATAAATGACAATCTCGAAGTAGTAAGTTAATGTGTCATTAACCTCACACATACAACTAGTATTAGAATAAATGGAACACATTCCTTAATTTTTTTTAAAAGGAGTGATCGTGAGGGTCAGAAAGATTTTGAGTACATATCAATTCATTATTCAAATTATGATTGATATCATCATCGAAACTAATTGACAAGTTTTCGAGTACGGACATGAAATTGAAGTCATTATTTATCTAGCTTCAAGATAACATCAAAATATAACAAAATATATTATCTTGAATCTACATACTCAATCACACTCGGTTGTTATGTAAATAATGACGTCCTCTCAAGACAAAGATAATATGCATCGGATCATAACTCACACTTGTGTTGATGATGTCATATTGAGTCTTCTTGTCCAATGGTTGTGTTCCAAACATTAAACTAATATGTTTAAAAGATGCATAAAATACATAACTAAGTAGGATTGACAACGTGGATGTTTCATCCGAAATATTCAAGTAATTTACTTTGCAATGCAATTAGTAAATTTGTTATTTTCGAAAAACCAAACACGAGCAAACAAACAACATATGTAAACTTTGCTCATGAACGACTCAACATTCAAAATCACATGTCTAGTAAAAGTGTCACACATAATATGTTATTAACTATTATGTACGTCATCAATCTTCGAGAAGATCACAGTATCTCTCTTATCAAAAGATTGACAAATGATAACTTATATCTTATGCATCTTATTTTCTTTGTAACATGAATGGTTATGTTACAAGAGAATACATTGCATCTTGTTTAACAAATATAGGATATTAGATTTGAATAATAACCCAATACAACATGTGTCATTGCATAAACAAGTAAAATTGGTCATACAATAAAATACTTGTTTTACTAAGTATTCGTAAGAGTGATAAGTTTCCTCTTAGAAAAGAATATTTGTTGAAAGATACAATATGTCTCATTTCAATCATACATCATATAATACTCACAAGATCTATTAAGGTAAGTAACCTTTACTAGATTTTTTTCTCAAGTTATGCAAAAGAGCATTCTTAAAACACTCTCGATGTAGCATATTCTACATTGTATCACATTAAGGCATCTCTTGGCTCTATAAAACCAAATCATGTTAAAATAACATGTAATAACTCGACAAAAAAGGATGTCATCCAAGAGATCAGGAAATGCACCATCTAAACCAAACAAGCTCTAAATCTCAAACACAAAATTGAAACATTGTGCTTGCCTTTGTTAGGATATTGTGTAAGACATGTCATCTTCCTTAACCGGCTTTTAAAATATGGTTAGTTGAGTCATATTAGGCCATGTATTAGCGGAACAAGCTAATATCATCTTTGCTACACTTCGATAAGCAAATATAGGAATTTGAATTTTTCTAACATGAGAATGACTACTGGAGAACCTATCAGATTAGAAATTCAATTTGACCTAACGGTTGAATTGCTTCTAGGAGAGAAGTTGGGTTCGTGGTATAACCCGTAAAAATGGTCGTGTTTAGCCTGAATTGAGCACCGCTAGTGATAGTCTCATACTCATTCTCTAACTTGAAAAATTTTCATTCCTACATTTGACTAAAGACAGTTTGCATCGATGAACTTTGTCTCCCATTAGGATTTCAAACAAGTAGTAATTAGGATTCTCCTTAGCGAACCTAGATTACTTGCATCCCACATATGTGTTTCAATGTGATAACATGCTCTTGTGAGATATGATTAACTGCCTTCATGATTTCTTAATGCTCAATGGTTATTACCTTAATTGTTGAATGCATGTTTGTTAGAAAGGTTTTTGTTAATACAAATAAGCCGTAAAAACGTTTATTTATATTTTACGATCTTCTAATGTTTTGTCGATAACAAACGTAAAATCATTTTGTTAGGTCACCATATTGTAACACAAGCATCAATATGTAAGAAATATAGAAGAGAAGAGATTGGATGAACACTAAACACACAAACACGTATGATATGGAAAAGGTTATACATATGAATATATGTAAAGTGAACAACTAACCTTCAAATGAAGGTTTACAAGTCTATTTATAGGAGAAGGGACTAGGGAAACACTACAAGTCCCTTTCCTTCCTTATTGGATTTGGGCCAAGGCTTATGGGCTTTCTACATAAGCCTTGCCATTAATACTAACATAAAAGCCTAATTAAGCAATCTATTACATATTGATTACAAACACTTGAGATATAGTTTAGGAGTGATTCCAACAATCTCCCCTAAGTGTTGGTAATTAATTACTTAATTAATATTGAAACGTTGTTGGTACTGATGTAATAGTTGCTTTGACGTCTTCTGACATTCTTCTTTCTTGTGAGAAGATGTGCCTTGATTCTAAAAATCTCCCCAGTGTGAGGATCTTGTTTTTCTTTGAAGTTTTCAGCTTTGACGTCTTCATTTATCTTTGTTCTTTGTTCTGGTGTAGATATGGTGATGTTATGTTGTGGCAGTCTGCATCAGGTCCGCTTCATTGCTTAGGTGTCTCCACGTCCTTCTCCAACATGCTCACACGCTCTCTGATGTTGGATTTTAGGATTGATGTAGTTCTCTTTAGTCTTTAAACTTTGTAGATTCTTTGGCTTTGACGAAGAATCATTATGAATTTTGTGTTGCCTTTCGAGAGAACTTCAATTTGTGTTGTTGTTGGTATGAGCATGTGAAGAATCAACACGATCATCTCCCAGGAGCATCCATAAGAAGAAAACATAAGAATGGGTTAGTGATAAACACCAATCGATCATTGTGGCCGTTTCTTAGAGAATTGACCACTACGATTGTTCTTCTGATGAATGTCTTGATTCCATTCACCTTGGTCGGGAGAATCAGCTGTCCGAATCCCATAAGGGATAGTTGGCATTACATTGAACAAGTTCAAGTAATGACCCACATTTTCAGGACTCGATTCTTGAAAGGAATCTGTTGGGATACAGAATGTTAAAGTACTGAAGAGTTAAAGTGCTGAAGATTAACAAAGTACTGCAGAAAGACAAAGTACTGCAAGAAATCAAAGTACTGCTAAGTAAAAGTCAAAGTACTGCTTATTCATCGAAGTACTGCAAAGATTAAAGTCAGTTGTAATTGATTAAAGATAGAAAGTAATGTTTATCTATAACTTTCTAAGTATTGTTTACTTGACGTACAAGGATAAGAATTGTAAACCGTTTAGGGTTATCCTTGAGCCTATAAAAGGACCCCTAGATTGGTATTAGAGATATGTGTGTTTTTAGAATTCAAAAGTACGATCAATATTAGAGTTTTAGAGAGTTCGATATTTAGTATTTTAGAGTTATTAATAAAGTTATATTCTTCTTAACTTTGTTAAGTAAATTCCGCCTACTTGATAAAGATTAATCAGTGTTTCATTGTTAATAGCAGGATTTATCCGAGGTTATTAAAATTTTAACAAACTATTTAAGTTAGTTTGGTTAGAGTACATCGATCCAACAAGTGGTATCAGAGCTTGTGTGGAAACTCTGACTAAGAAGAAACCCTAAAACCTAAAGATGTCGACTGATGCTGTTCCACCACCTTCCATCACCTCAATGAGGATACCTGTCATCAAGAAGGGCGAATACGATCTATAGAGCATGAAGATGAGGCAGTACATTGCAATTACAGACCAACCACTGTGGAATATAATTGTCAATGGTAATGAAGAACTTCCAGAACCCATTGATGTTCCTGGACAACCCAAAGCACCTAAGGCAGTCTTACCAGCAGCAACATTAAGGAATCAAGAGAAGACTCTCAACATTCTTTTGTCTGCCATTCCAGATGGTCATCTTCTCAAGTTCCATGATGCTAAAGATGCAAAGCAACTCTGGGTTGCTCTCAAGACAAGGTTTGGAGGCAATGATGCTTCCAAAAAGATGCATAGAAATCTGTTGAAGCAGCAGTTTGAAACATTCACTGTTGGAGAAAGAGAAAACCTTGATGCTGCTTATGACAGATTTCAAAACCTTCTCAGCATGTTGGAGCTGTACAAAGCACAAGTTTCAGTTGAAGATGCTAATCTCAAGTTCTTAAGGAGTCTGCCATCGACATGGCATGTGATAGCTACAATGATCAGAGGACAACCAGGTTTGGATGTTATGGACTTTGATGATCTCTATAATCATCTGAAGGTGTATGAGCATGAGATGAATGGCCAAACCAGTTCCAAATCTCACATTATTGCTTTTCTATCATCTGAAAGAGAGGCAGTACTTCTATCAAAAGTACTGCTTCTCCCACTCAAAGTACTATTGCTAAAAGTACTGTTTCCTATACTACCCCTACTGCTCAGCAAGCCCCACCAACCATCCACTCAGATGAAGTTGTATGCTCTTTCTTTGCACAGCAAGCTTCTCTACCTGTCACTTATGAAGAAGATCTCTCACAAATTGAAGAGGATACTCTTGAAGAAATTGATATCAGGTGGCAAGTTGCTATGATCACTGCAAGGATAAAGAAGTTCATGAAGAAGACAGGAAGAGGCATTGACTTCAAACCAAAACAGGGAATAACTTTTGACAAATCCAAGATTGAATGCTTCAATTGTCAAAAGACTGGACATTTTGCAAGGGAATGCAAGTTTGCTAAATATCAAGCAAACAGGATGACTGAGAAACCAAAGCTAGAGTTGAAAGAAATTCCTATTACAGAAACAAAAGCTTTGGTTGCTCAAGAGAAATTATCAGAGGTTGACTGGAGTGCCGAGTTTGATGATGAACCAGTAACCTACTGTATGGTAGCTGTGAAGGATTCTGTGGAAGAGTTAGACTGGAGCACAAATTTTGATGAGGAACCTGACATGCTGCTATGGAGTCTAAAGATGGTTTTGGAAGCTTTGACTGGAGCATGGAGAGTGAAGATGATCCTGTTCTACTTGCTATGATGGCTACTTCAACAAGCTCATCCCCTATCTCTGAGGTATGCTCAAACTGTCATGAATTTTATCAAAAAGTTCTTAAAAGTTATGTGATTGAAAGAGATAACTGTATTAAGGCTAGGTCTGAGGTAGCAGGTTATCAAATAACCCTAGAGTCTATGGAAGCCAAAATTATAACACATGAAAATAATGAAATGGCTTGGGCAGAAAAATATGAACAACATGATTATCAGTTAAAACTAAGTGAATGGAAATTAAATTGTAAGATTGCTGAAATTGAGAAACTGACTAAGGAGAGAGATGATTTGTTAGCTAAGTTTGATGCCTGGAAAGAATCTGGTCTTTCTCAGGTTAGTTATGTTGAAAAACAAAGAAGAGCTTACAATAGGACTGGTTTAGGTTTTGGTATGGATTTCAGTAGTGTAGAAGAAAACCAACCTAGTGATAAGGATGACCTTGATTTTGAGGATATAACCACTAGTGATGATGAGCTTATTAATTATGTTGACACATCTAGTAATGAGGAATCATTTAGTGAACCACCTCCTGAATATAAGAAAGACAAGGGTTATCATGCTGTTCCACATCCCACTGGTAGTCATCAACCCATAAGACCTGATGTTTCTCGTTTTGGTGTAGACAATCTAGAATTTAGAAAGAAGCTCATTGGTCAATCTAGGTCTGAAACCCAACAGGAAACAGTTGAGACACCTAAGGTAGATGATGCTAAAAGTCAAGCAGTACCTTCACCTCAAAGTACTGCTACACCTCAAAGTACTGCTACACCTTCAGCAGTACCTTTAAGAAAACCTTTTCATAATCATACTAAACCTTTTTGGGATAACTTTGGTCAAAAAACTTTTCATCATTCACCTAGAAGACATGATAGGTTTGGTAATACACATAGAAGAAGAAATTATGGGATTACAGAACAAAAACTCTGTTTTGTTTGTTTTAGTCCTGATCATTTGATTAAGGACTGTGACTTACATTCAGAATACCTAAGTAAGTTCCCTAAGAACAGACCTGTCAATCAAAAACCAAGAGAGAGTAGACCAGCTTGGAACCATTCGAATAGGGTCAACCATAGAAACTTCTCACCAGACTACAGGCACCCTCACCAGAGAAGACCTTTTTCAAAACCACCAGTACCTTCAAACACTTTCTAAGGTACTGTTAAGCAAAATACAGTACTTTCTCAAAGTACTGCTCAGTCTTCACCAAACACCTCTTGGAATAGGAGTCCTAGGAGACCTAATTACTATCAATCTAGAAGGAGTTACAATTCCAGAAGAGTAGCTAGAACAAGGGACTCTACACCAGAAGTTAAAACTAAATGGGTTAAGAAGGAAAGTACTGATGATGAACAAACAGTACTTTCAACAAGTACTGGTGAAACAAATGATTTTGTGGTAAAAGAAAAGGAGATTTTTGTTGAAAAAGAAAGTGTTGCTGAAAATTCACCACAAGTTTTAAAACAAAAGATAATGCTTGATTCTGTCTACAAAAACTGTGAAGATTACATACTCAAAGAATTTGAGTATGTTACTCCACAAGGGGAACACAAGTCCGTAATGGCTTGGGCTCCTAAAAGACACTAACTCTTTTATCTTTATGCAGGGCAACCCAGAGGAGGAGCTTAAGGATCATCTTATTGTGGATAGTGGTTGCTCTGGAAGCATGACAGGAGACAAGGAGATTCTGTCAGATTTTAGATTTATTTGTGGAGGAAGAGTTGCATTTGGGAATGATCCCAATGGAGGAAGAATAACTGGAAAAGGAACCATCAAGACAGGGAGCATAGATTTTGAGAATGTTATGTGAAGGAGCTCAAGTTCAACTTATTGTCAGTATCTCAAATCTGTGATAAAAAGCATCCTGTGTTATTCACTGACACATAATGTCTCATCCTTTCACCTGAATTCAAACCTATTGATGATAGCTTGGTAGTACTTAGAGTACCAAGAACCAATGATGTGTACAATATGGATATGAAGAGTCTTCACTCTTCTGGAAGAGCTACCTGTTTAGTGGCAAAAGCAACATCTGAAGAAGCACATCAATGGCATAGAAGATTGGGCCATGTGAATTTCAAGAATATCAACAAACTAGTCAAAGGAAATTTAGTTAGAGGTTTACCTTCAAAGACTTACAAGAATGATCACTCCTGTTTGGCGTGCAAGAAGGGTAAACAACACAAAGCTTCATGCAAGAAGCTTGAGGAAAGGACTGTTAGAGAACCATTGGAGCTGTTACATATGGATTTATTTGGACTTGTCGCAATTGCAAGCCTAAACAAGAAAAAGTACTGCTTGGTTGTGACAAATGATTGCAGTAGATTCAGTTGGGTATTTTTCTTAGGATTTAAAGATGATACTTTTGATGCTATTCATACTCTTATAATAGCACTTGAAAACCAACTGAGACTCAAGGTTAGAGGTATTCGATGTGATAATGGGACTGAATTCAAGAACAAACTTATGGATGAATTTTATGCTAACAAAGGGATCAAGAGGGAGTTCAGCATTGCAAGAACACCACAATAGAATGGTGTTGCAGAGAGAAAGAATAGGACTTTGATTGAAGCAGCCAGAACTATGCTTGCAGAATCTGTTTTACCTATTCAATTCTGGGCTGAAGCTGTAAGTACTGCTTGCTATGTGCTTAACAGAGTCTCAGTCACAAAACCCCAGATGAAGACACCTTATGAGTTGCTGATGGGAATTAAACCCAACATACGATTTCTGAAGCCTTTTGGATGTCCTCTCACTATTCTAAATACTATTGATAATTTGGGCAAGTTTGATGGCAAGTCAGAAGAAGGTTATCTATTAGGGTACTGCACCAACATCAAAGGCTTTAGAGTATACAATAGAGTCACTAAGAAGGTTCAAGATTGTCTTCATGTTGAATTTTTAGAAGATCAAGACAATCAGAAGGGTAAAGGTCCTGATTGGATGTTTGATCTTGAAGTTTTAACTCCTTCTATGAACTATGTACCTGTTAGAGAAGAAAATCAACCTGTACAAAATGAAGAAGATTTATAGTATGTTGTTCATGGAGTTCATATTAGACCTGATGCTGTTCTTGATGAAGAACCAATTTCTGTTGAACCAAAGAAAAGTACTGATGCACCAAAATCCTCATTGTCTGCTGAGGATCAATCTATTCAAGATGAACTAAATCAGATGCTTCTTCAAGATGTCTTAGCACATTCTTATTCTGATGACCAAAGAAGAGCTTATGAAGAAGCAAAGAAAAAGAACAAAACTGCAGAATACTCTCACAGTACTTTTGACAGTACTTTTGACCAAAGTACTGCTGCACCAGTTTCCAGCACTTTGGATGATTTGGATGATCCTACTATGCCTGGCTTAGAAAATACTGATGATGAGTTTGAAGTTGAAGGTATTTTCTCAGATTCCAATGAAGATGCTGATTTCACTAATTTGGATGACACTTATGGAGTTCCACAGTCTCCTAACTTAAGAATTCATAAGAATCATCCCACTGATCAAATCATTGGCCCTTCTACTTCTGGAGTGATGACAAGACACAAAGCTAAGAGTTTTACTAAACCTCATAATGCTTTACTTAGCTTTGTCTATAAACAAAACAGGATGAATCATAAGGACCATCACACATGCCTGTTTACTTGCTTTATCTCTCAAGAGGAACCCAAGAATATTGCTCAAGCATTGACTAAAGAAAGTTGGGTTGAAGCTATGCAAGAAGAACTGCTACAATTCATACTTCAAGAAGTTTGGGTATTATGTGATCTTCTTGATGGTAAGAAGGTCATTGGTACAAGATGGGTGTTCAGAGTCAAGAGAGATGAAAGAGGGAATGTCATCAAAAACAAAGCAAGGTTAGTTGCACAAGGCTACAGACAAGAAGAAGGAGTTGATTATGATGAAGTGTTTGCTCCTGTAGCAAGGATTGAAGCAATTCGAATCTTTCTTGCTTTTGCATCTTATATGGGATTTCAGGTTTATCAAATGGATGCAAGAGTGCCTTTTTATATGGAAAAATTACAGAGGAAGTATATGTCAAACAGCCTCCTGGTTTTGAAGATCCTAAACATCCTAACAAAGTCTACAAAGTTGTCAAAGCTCTTTATGGCTTACATCAAGCACCCAGAGCTTGGTATGAAAGGATATCTACCTTTTTATTGCAACATGGTTATAGGAGAGGAGCTATAGATAAGACCTTGTTTATCAAGAGAGATAAGAAGGATATCATGCTAGTTCAAGTGTATGTAGATGATATCATCTTTGGAGCTACCAAACAATCTATGGTCAAGGAGTTTGAACAGCTGATGCAGAATGAATTTCAAATGAGTTCAATGGGTGAGTTAACTTTCTTTTTGGGACTTCAAGTTAAGCAGTCAAAGGAAGGAATTTTCATAAGCCAAGACAAGTATGTAGCTGACATACTTAAGAAGTTCAATTTTGATGAAATGAAGCCTGTTCCTACACCTATTAAATCTATCAACTCATTGGGCAAGGATGAAGATGGACAACCAGTTGAAGTCAAGTTATACAGATCAATGATTGGCTGTCTTATGTGTCTTACTGCATCAAGTCCTGATATCATGTTTGCTGTTTGTTTATGTGCAAGATATCAAGTCTCACCAAAGATCTCTCATATGAATGCAGTGAAGAGAATTTTTAGTTATTTGAAACAACAACCTAAGTTGGGGTTGTGGTATCCAAAGGATTCACCTTTTCACTTGGAAGCTTTTTCAGATAGTGATTATGCAGGTGACAACTATGACAGAAGATCAACCACAGGTGGATGCCAATATCTTGGATGAAGATTAGTTTCATGGCAGTGTAAGAAGCAAACAATTGCAGCAACATCATCAACTGAAGCCGAATATGTGGCTGCTGTAAGCTGTTGTGGACAAGTGTTGTGGATGCAGAATCAACTCTTGGACTATGGGTTCAATTTCAAGAATACTCCTATCAATATTGATAATGAGAGTACCATTTGTATTGTGAAGAATCCAGTTTATCATTCCAAGACCAAGCATATTCAGATTAGGCACCACTTCATCAGAGATTGTTATAAGCATAGGCTCATTAATGTTGTCAAGGTGCATACAGATGATAATGTAGCTGATTTACTCACCAAAGGATTTGATGTTTCAAGATTTACTCACTTAGTGGTAAGTATTGGCATGATCAATTACTAAGCTACATTTAAGGGGAGGACTATTAAGTATAGTCCTATGCATTGCTTGAGGGGAGGATATTCATGTTTGCTGTTGTAAGGAAGAGAATGGAAAAGTACTGCTTTTTGATTTTATGAAAGTACTGCTTGGAAAGTACTGTTTGGAAAGTACTGCACACGTGGAAAGTACTGTTTGTCTTATTAAAGTACTGTTCTAACGGTAATATTGAGGGGTAATTCCTACTAACGGTAACTTTGTTATTAATGGCTGTGATTTTTTAAATCTCATCTATAAATAACTACTCTCCGAATTTCCCTCTCATATTGATATCTTCAAATCTTTTCCATATTTCTCTCTCTTTCACCCATATAATTCGATATCTCACTTTCTGTGAACATATATCATCAATGGCGAATCGTAATACCGTTTCTAAACACAACATGGTGGCGAATTTAGACAAGACTGAAGCAAATGTAAACTTTCATGATATCATCGATTTTCTTACTGGGTCGCCAATTAGTTATGCACTATTAGTAGAACCAGATGTTATTGAGCCCTGGATTCAACAATTTTGGGAAACTGCTAGGGTTCATATGGAGAATGATGTAGAGTATATTCAAGCTACAGTTGTTGGGCGAACTGTTAAGGTTACTGAAGCCTCAATTCGTGTAGATTTACTGTTTGATGATGAAGAAGGGGCTATTCGTTTTGATAAGAAACTGATTTGGGATTCGTTTAGGGATATTGGTTATGAAGGATCCTTAACTGAACAAACATTCAGGAAACCTTTATTTTTTCCTCACTGGAAGTTTTTAGTGCATGTCTTGCTTCATTGTATTAGTGCTAAAAGTACATCATGGGAGCAATTTGGGTCTAACATAGCATCTGCTATAGTGGGATTAGCTACAGATCGTATTTTCAACTTTTCAAGGCTAATTCTAGATGGGATGCTTTCACACATCACTCATGGTTCAAAATGGTTGATGTATCCTCAGTTTATTCAAGTGTTTCTAAATAAACAACTTTCAGATGTACCCAAGCCTACAAGTCTTTTACCTGTTGTGGTCCAACAAGCCAAGATTTTCACTTTCATGGCTAGGAAGAGTGATTTATTCACTGGAAGGGACACTCCATTAACTACTTCTATGATGGAAGTTGTTCAAGTTGTCAGAGATGAGGCTGCAGCCAGTGAAGATAGAGAAGGTACTGCTTCTGAAGGTACTGCTACTCAAGGTACTGCTTCTGAAGGTACTGCTTCTCCTAGTGCTGCATCTCAAGAAGGTAGTGCATCCCAAGGTACTGCTTTGCAAAGTACTGAAGTTCAAGATGATGTTGCAGTTTCACCTTCACCATCTCCACAAATGTCTGTTTCTGATTCTCAACCAAAGGAACATTCACCAATTCGAGGAGATAATCCCCCTACTATACCCCCTAAAGGTTTGGTATTGGATAATTATGTTCTGACACGGAAGTTAGTCAAATTGAAGAAAACAACTGAAGCTCAAGCTAAACAGATTAAGAAGTTAAAGCTTAAGTTTAGAAGACTCAAGAATTTTGTCTGGCCATTGGTTCAACATCATCGTATATGGGTCAAATCTAAAAAGAAGGAGCAACGACAGCTTAAGAAGACCAAACACTAGAAGGTTCAAACGCAATCTTCATTCCAATTGGGGAGGAATTTAGAAGATAAGAATTTGAATGAAGAATCTGAAGAACCTCAAGGTACAAATATTCAAACACAAGATACTGAAGAATAGGTTATTGAAAGTACTGAGGAAGAAATCAAAGTCCAAAGTACTGAGGAGCAAGTTATTGCTGTTCAAGTTCAAGGTACTGCTGATCAAAGTACTGTTTTTCCTGGAACTTACTGACAAGGGTTAATTTCACCAAGGTTGATAGATTTTGAAGAGGAAGCTGGTCCTTCAACTGTCATACCAGAAAAGGAAGCTGATACACTCAAACCTATACATACAGCAAGTGATGATGAAACCATTGCTGAGATCTTGCATGATTTATCAAGGCCAAGGGGTGTTAGTATTCCAGGAGTGCAAGAAGAGGAACAACCAAGAGCTTCTCAACCTGTTATTGATCCAAAAGATAAAGGAAAGGGCAAGTTGGTAGAGACAAAGAAGAAAAAGAAATCTACTTTAGCACAGATAAGAGCTGATCAAGTTGCTATGAATGAAGAAGCACCTAGAAAGGTACAAGCTGAACTGAATGCTGAGGTTGTTAATGAAGAAGATGCTATGAATGAAGAAGCAGCTAGGAAATTACAAGAAGAATTGAATGCTGAAGCTGCTATACCATCACCACTTCCTATTTCTTCTCTACCAAGAAGACCAAATCTTGCTAAGGAAAGGAATGCAATGATGACTTATCTGAAAGGAAGAGGATATGTTGGATTGAACAAGCTGAATTATGTTAATATGAAAGAGTTGTATGATGCTGTCAGAGAAGATTATCAGAGACAAGTTGATAATATTAAAGATTTTAAAGATGATGATGCTTACAAAGAAGAAGAAAGAAAAGAAAGCTTAAAAAGAAAAAGAAAAAGAATAACTGGAGTTAAAGATCAACAGCCGTCAAAGAAAGTTGAATTAAGATCTGAAACAAATGATGAACTGAAGAATTACTTAAGAATTGTAGATTTTGAGTATTCTAAAGATGATGCTGAATTGAAGATGAACAAATCTCCAATAACTACTTTTGAAGTAGTAGAGTCAAAAGAAGGGAATTATCTGATGTTTCACAAAGAAGATGAAAGTTTCAAGGTGTTCAATATGCTATGGGATTTATTGCATATAATTGATAGAGTGGATTTATTCCATTTATATCATGTGGTGAAAGAATATAATGAACACAATTCATTAGAAGGGTTTGGATTAGTCTTGCTTGGAGATCTCATAACTCTTTGGGAAACTGAAGAAACAAGTACTGCTGAGATCTGGAAAAACCAAGAAGATTGGGAGATTACTTGCTGGAGATTCTTTGAAGAATCTGGAGTACATGTTCTAGAGCTAGAAGATGGGACAATGATTCACATGTTAGCTGATAGAAGATATCCTCTTACATCAGATCTCATGAGGAGGATGCTAGAGCATGGAATGGACGTTGAAGAAGACAATGAAACAACACTTATGGTTATCAAATTGTTTATCAGATGGACATATATAGCTGATGATGATGATGAATAACTGGTATGAATCTTAATTGATTAAAATTTTGATATATCAGTACTTTATTCAAAGTACTGCTGATCAAACAGTACTTTAATCAAAGTACTGCTTGCAGATTTTAAACCAGTTACTGATTTTGAAAAAACTTTTGTTAAGTACTAAATATTTTGAAGCAAAGTTTAAAAGAAATAAATGGTTTTTGAGATGGTAACACCAATAGGTTATCAATCTACCATGGTTACAAAAGGATTGGCTAATCCATGAGCAAACAACTCTGGTAAAGATATCTCAAATCCGTTTTATAGTTGACAACTTGCTAATAAGTTGTATGGTAATCAACTCACCATATTAGTAATGTGAAGAGTTGGCTAGCCTACAAGAAAATGGCTTGTGGTAAAGGCTGTGGAAAAACCATTATATGGTAATTAGTTCACCATGATGAAAGAACTAACTAGTCCAAAAGGGTACAGCTTTTGGTAAAGACAACTAAAATTTGTTGATAGCTGATGATTTGCTAAAAATCATATGGTTATCAGTGTACCATGATCTTACACATCAAAACATTTGGCTACTCCAGAGTTAATGGCTTTGGTAAAGAGACATTAAATCCATTAGAATTTTCAATGATTCACCTCTCACAGGAGTTTACACACCTGGAAGTGATGAGAATAGACTGAAACTTAACTGAATTAAATGTACAAATTGTCTTATGTTGCTGAAAAGATGGAGCTTGCTGAATGTTGCAGAAAAGAAATAAGATTGCTGTTTGATGCTGAAAAGAATTATACAGATAAAGACTACTTTGATGATGATATAAGCAGAGAATCTACAAAGATAAAATTTGAAGATAAAGTCACAATTCCTCTTTGAAGACAAAGATGTTAAAGCTAAATCTACAAAGGAACTTGAAATCAAACAAGTAGAATTCAAGTTAGGGGAGGATTGTTGGGATACAGAATGTTAAAGTACTGAAGAGTTAAAGTGCTGAAGATTAACAAAGTACTGCAGAAAGACAAAGTACTGCAAGAAGTCAAAGTACTGCTAAGTAAAAGTCAAAGTACTGCTTATTCATCGAAGTACTGCAAAGATTAAAGTCGGTTGTAATTGATTAAAGATAGAAAGTAATGTTTATCTAGAACTTTCTAAGTATTGTTTACTTGACGTACAAGGATAAGAATTGTAAACCGTTTAGGGTTATCCTTGAGCCTATAAAAGGACCCCTAGATTGGTATTAGAGATATGTGTGTTTTTAGAATT
>BPTQ01000001.1:138387175-138397538 GCA_019973895.1 Chrysanthemum seticuspe | reverse complement strand
CAGTTAGGTAACGGCGTACGAGTGTGTAATGTAAGTAGAGATTTCTTTAGTACTATTCACGTAGTTACTGAGACTACAGAAGTGAGGTACGAAGACGATGCGACGACGGTTATAGTACTAAGTCGATTTCGAAGGCGATGAGACTATTCTACTATAGTACTAGGTCTTACACTCGTACAGCCAGGTTTACAGTGTTGTAGTGTATGATAGTTGTGGTGTTACCTTCTCAGTCTCTAAATGTCAACGACTATTAGAGCTTCGACCAAGTTTATGAGATTGTAGTGCACCTAGTCGAATTCTGGAGGTGTAGTATGTGATGTTGTGACATTTGGACCGACATGCTCACATTCTGGATCATGATATCATCTTATCAGAGTAGCGGAAGCTTTAGCTGAATCATGATATTGGCAGCAGCGTAGCAGAAGCATGGAGTGAAGACATCAGAGTCATTGATGCACTTATCATGATTTCTTTAGAGATGAATGTAATGTGTGAGCATGCGGCAATGGATTGACCGCTTCATTCTGATCAGCTGCAAACGTCGGGTGTTCCTGCATAAAACAGTTAGCAATAAAGCACAAAAAAGTGTCTTTGATCACTTTTGTTGAATTGAGGTGCACGGCCCACGGTTCCCCATTGATCAGTATAAGTACTGCCTGTGATCAGGTATAATTTCGAGGAATTTCCTTGATAGGGTTTCGCAGCTAGATCAAGCCGTTCTCAAACCGGAACGTCTCAAAGAAGACAACACGGAGTGAGTGAACCAGCGAATTAAGATTCACTGATTGATGAAAATGATTTGAAAACAATCGTGTATTGCTTAATAGAAAGTGTTTTGCACTATAACGAAGGTTTTATGGAAAATCAATTATCAATCATAAATACCCTTTAATTTTGAAACATTAATACACAGTCGATGTGCTATGGAAAAGACCTTTTAAGCACAACGACTGGTTTTTCAAAGGTATCCGTCAATCCATAACCTGAACCAGGATTGATTCAAAAGATTGAATCGCCCCATTGTTTCTGTTCAGTTGTCACATGGTTGATCTATAGAACAGATCTCACATGCCACCTACCAGGAGCTTGTTTGATGTTGGCTCCAGAAGGCTTTCCATCTTCATTGTGAATATTTACATATCACTCAGATGTTCTGGCAATACCACAAGGATAATGCGTAGGACTCTTAATTATATTCTCACTTTCCACATTGTGTGAAACAACAAGTCTTCAAGAATATTGTCCTAAGGAGATTTATTGATGATCTCGTGGCTCTAGACTCAATTTGTGCATATTTGGATCCTGTATCGGAGACTAGGGAGAGGGTCTCCTTCTTCAATATCAACAATCTCTAAGAGAAAGTCGATAGATAATGTCGGTTCCCTGTGAGAATGAAACAAGCCCTTTTAAGAGGAACTTGAGTGGTTTAGGAAGTTGAAGTGCAGTGCGTCACTGGGTCCATGACGTCTTGTCTTCAATACCGATGTTACCTTGGTAACCACCAGTAGCAAATGAATTAAACCCGGTTTCTGCCCTAAGGTTGAATAATTGGAGGGCTATTTGTTTTCACCTTTTTCTCATTCAATTCTTTTTCATTCTTCAACCCCTTCAGTGCTTACCGAGACATCATAGTTAGAACCTTGTTGGGTTTATTCCAGTACTAGCTCTGACTCAGTCCGCACTCTTCCCATATCTCATATTTCTCCTTTTATCATCATACCTAAGGACTTCTACACTAACTAGTGGATTGTCCATGGGTAGATCCCTCCGGTTCTGGCGGATCATGGGAACAAATACCTAACCTTAACATCATTATATCACCATACATAAAGTAAAGTTGGTCGGTCTATTTGGTATTGTTCATCACCTATAGGAACCAATTGAAAACCATTTGAAAATCAATCCAGATACTTGTGATATATTATCAAAGCATTTTGTACCTGAATTGTTTTTGATATTTTTAGAACAAGAGCTCCCCCTCAACATATGCATCAAGTATTTGAAATCGTTTTGCACATGGAGGCAAGAGAAAGAATTAACTTCTTTGATTACCATTTTCTAAAAGATATCAACATCACTTCCCTAATCAAATCAAGTAGATAAAGCATTTTGGGGAAGGATGAGGTTTTCATAAGTTTGCTCCCCCTCAATATGTGCCTTGAGGTTTGAAAGAGTTTTGCACATACAAGAGGAAACCTGCACATTAACCACGTTTCAAAACTTAATGGTTTAAGATAGATGCTCCCCCTCAACATGTGCATGGAATTTCTTGAAATCATTTGGCATATGTCGGAAGGAGAGCTTGTACATCCTTATAAAACCATTTACCGAATTATTAGATTATATCCAATTTAAATCACAAATTCTCCCCCGATCACAATTATCAAATCATTTGAGATTTGTGATCTCTGTAGATTTAAATTGATTTTGAAAGCTTTTAAGGAGAATTGTGACTTGATTATGAAAACGTTTTTACTGATAAGGATCGGATTTAGGGACTTTAAACTCCATTGAATAAACATGCATGATTATCTTTTGAAAACAATTGTATGACAAATAACTTTTTGATTTAATTGAAATCATTCTCCCCCTCAATCAATGACATAAGTTGTTGATTGAGTGATAGATATTTTGACAAACTTTTAGGTCCAGGTGATTTTCAAACTTGAGTCCGAGTTATTTTACAAAGAAATTAGTTTTCATTTGATAGCAGATAAGTGTTTATAGAATCAGAGCATGAGATTTGAAAAACATGATAAAGCATGGCTCTGTTCTTTCTTTGAAAGGCGGGTTATTATCTGTAATGACAATAAACCAATATTTTTCTCCATCTCATTTTTTTTAAAGATTCGAACTTCATTTAGAGACCCGTACCATTCTTTGAGTGGCAACTGAAAGTCCGTAGATGTTATCGAACCGACAAGAAAAAACATGATAAATAAACAATATTTTTAGAAGATTTTCAAGATTTTCTGATTTTTATGGATTTTGAAAAGTTTTATATTTTTCTATTTTTGTTTTGTTGGTTTTGTATTTTTGTATTCGGTTTTTGAAAAGATATATACAAGAATGGATAGAGTCGAACACCTTTACTCCTCGATGTCTTCCTGAAGACGTTTGAGCGTTTCTGGTTGAAGGCTCTTTAAGCCTAGTCGTGGAAGAATAAACTCAAAGCGTTCTCGAGAAAGAGCTTTGGTGAAGATGTCTGCTAGCTGATATTCAGTCCTTACGAAGTATAGTTCAACCACACCGTTTTCAACTTGTTCCCTGATGAAATGATGTCGAATGTCGATGTGCTTTGCTCTAGAGTGTTGAACATTGTTGCAGCAGAGAGCAATGGCACGTTTGTTATCACAATACATAGGAACTTTGTTGAATACAAAGCCATAGTCAGATAATTGGGATCTCATCCATAAGATTTGAGCACAACAGGATGACATGGCTATGTATTCAGCCTCTGTAGAGGATATGGGAGTGCTCATTTGTTTCTTTGAAGACCAGCTTACAAGCTTGTCACCTAAAAATTGAGCACCACCTGACGTACTTCGACGTGTATCTTGACATCCTGCATGGTCAACATCTGCATAGGCCGTTAGAGACATACCGGAATCCTTCGGATACCAAAGACCCATGTTAATGGTTCCTTGGAGATACCGAAAGACCCGTTTAACCGCTTCAAGGTGCTTTTTGGTAGGCTTAGCCTGGTATCTAGCACACATGCATACAACGAACAAAATGTCTGGTCTGCTGGCTGTGAGGTACATCAGGGATCCAATCATACTACGATATTTCGTTTGATCTACTATGATCCCTGAGTGGTCCTCATCCAGTTTTGTACGCTCCACCATAGGAGTGTCAACAGGGTCACTAGAGGTAAATCCAAATTTATTTAAGATTTCATTTGCGTATTTAGATTGATTTATAAAAATGCCTCCGGGACTTTGTGAAATTTGTAATCCCAAGAAAAATGACATTTGTCCCATCATTGAAATTTGAAATTTGGAGCCCATCTCCATAGAAAAACGATCACATTCATTAGGGTCAGTCGAGGCAAAAATAATATCATCAACATAAATTTGAACGTGAATTAAATGTTTTCCTGACTTTCTGGTGAACAATGTTGGATCAACTGCTCCTTTGCTGAATCCGGTGGATAGAAGAAATATTGATAGCGTATCATGCCATGCCCTTGGAGCTTGCTTCAAACCATAAAGGGCCTTTTTCAAGCGATAGACATGAGTAGGATGCTTTGGATTCACAAAACCTTCTGGCTGGCTGACGAATACAACTTCTTTAAGATCTCCATTAAGAAAGGCGGTTTTCACATCCATCTGATAAACTACCATGTTCTTGCTAGCAGCATTAGCTAAGAAGATTCTGATGGCTTCGATACGTGCAACAGGAGCAAAAGATTCTTCAAAGTCGATTCCTTCTTCTTGACGATAACCTTTAGCAACTAACCGTGCCTTATTTTTTAGAACATCACCGTGCTCATCAAGCTTCACTTTGAAGATCCACTTGAGAGCAATGATCATTGCACAATCAGGAGCTGGTACTAATTCCCATACATCTAGATGTCACACCCCCAAATTACCTGTTTTGCAGCGGAATGGAATTCCTGGGGATTGACTGTCATAGCATCACAATCACAGTTATATTGAACGACCTAAAGTGTCGTTTGGAAAATACATCGTTTGGTTTAATAAAATAATCAGAGTTTACAAAGTATAGGTCCCAAATGAAAATCAACTTGTGCGGAAATAAGTTTGTTACAATTCAAACGATGTTTTAAAGTGCATAAATCCCATGAGAGACGCGCCGTCACCACGACTCTATGATAAGTCCACATGCATGCCATGAAGTGTATGCCTTAGATACCTGAGATAAAACATGCTTAAAACAGTCAACACAAAGGTTGAGTGAAATCCATAGGTTTAATTAATTCGTTTGAACACAATATTCGTAGTGTGAGTTACATTGTTTCACACACATCGTTGAAAACAAAACATTATTTATTTCACTAAGTTCATGACAACCAAAGCGTAAACCTCGTACCAATAGAAATTGGTAAAATCGTTTCATCGCAGCCCTAATATGGTAAACTTGCCAATTTACCTTAATGATTCAAATATAGTGCGTTCGATTTCCCCTAACTGGGTCAATAAGAACGGGAGTGTTAATTCCAAAAGGCCTATTCACAATATTCGCGCTCACTCGCAAGTGACTAATGGTACATGATGTAGCGACTTCAAACATGGCAATAGAATACTTAGTGACAATAAAGCATTTGGATATAACGTACAGTTCAAAGCATTTGTGTTCGATTAAAAATATAGCATGTATCTCCCCCAAGAGTTTGTAAAACAATTAAGTAATAGAAAATGGGGCTATGAACTCACTTGGTACAATGATGCGATGACAAAAGTGAGTACACTGAAATGAGGCGCAATCTCTAACTGCGACCTATTATGAATGATATGATATATAATAAGTCATGATGTAATGTTATGCATGCAATTCGTATGATATCTATACCACTTGTGAATTTTTGAAAATAACACTTGTCGTCGAAAAATATACTTATAACGTCTTGACAATTTATAAATTACTTTACAAGTATATACGTTGAAATGATATCCTACGATAGTCATTTAGTGATTAATTATGAAATTATAACTTTTCGTCGTTAAATAATGTCATTTGAAAAATTCATGAAAGTGACTAAATAGCCTTGAAAAGCTAGTCGTAAAATGGTGCACGTCGAGCGTTAGGAAACGAACTCAACTGTTTTGGGAAGCTTGTATCATTATCTTAAAGTTTTAGCATTTAAGTTTTCATCCTAGAGGTCTCGATCACGGAGAAAAATATAGGTAAAGTATGGTACTTGTGTCCAAAATATAGTTTAAAGGTAGTTTTCGGCAAATTTTAAGTGACCGTATTTTATTCGTTACAACTCCGCTTGACGAACGGTTGGACATTTTGGAAAATATGCTAGGCGAACTTACTTTTACTAGAAGACATATTTATAAAAAGTACTACATCAATGTTAAAAAATGTTAGGAATTAGAAATTCCAGGTATTAAAGAGTCGGTCACCTCAAGTATATCTAATCATTAGAAAGCTCGTAGTCGTAGTTCTTTTAAGTTAAGTAGTATTTAGTTAAGTAACACCGTGGAGGACGGACGGGTCTTTACCCACTGTATGCCTGATCCACAGCCCGATGTGTGGCGTTTTATGTAAGACTATAAATACTCTCTACCTCCCAAGGTAGAGAGTTGGAGCTCATAATAATATCTTTCACTTTCTCTCACTAAGTTCCCTAAACCTCTAACTTTCTCTCTCTAAAATTCCATTCATACGCCACTTTGTGTTATGGTATGATGTGTATGTGAAAACCAATATCTTACAAAAAACGACCCTCAACATGGTCCTTTGTGGCCGTAATATTTGTCTAATAGAAATATACTAGTTTTTCTTATATAATATAGTTACGGCAACTTTGTGGAAACGTGTGTAATTTAATCGTTACAAGTCCGTTTTCTACGTTTTATATGTCCTTGGCTTCGTATTAAAGTATACTAATATATTTTTGATAAGTCGACATAATTTATAACTCCTAAGCCTCATTTTTGACTCGTAAAAAGTGGACGTAACATGCTGAAATTTCTGAATTTTATACTTTCGTCGTCAAACTTGAAAAATTCATATCTTCTTCGTTATAACTCCTTTTTAACCCGTTCAAGCGGCCACGTTTTCGTTTTAAAGTGTAATTTCTAAATATCTAGTCCAAAATTTTTTACCTACTGTCGAAAATTCCAGATTTCAAAAATATGGACAGACCCTTAAGTAAACTTGTCGAAATGAGTTTTTCTCGCGCCAAACCTATTCTAACCAATTCAAAACAACTCCGAAGCTATTATAATCCTACCATACACCTTCTTAGGGTGTCATGGGTTCCTAGACCTCACCAAAAGTGATATATTTCAAGGAGTAATTATAGGATGATAAATATATATATAACACTTAAAAAAACATTAAAAGGTGGTATAAACATCATTATGACTTGCATGTTTTTCTTAAATATGATGAAATGAACATATAATAAATATGAAAGATGAATACGGATATGAGATGCTTACTAGTAACTTGATGAGGTGAAGTGAACAAGGGTTAATCCTAACACCCTAGGTTTTTATTTCAAAACCTAAACTAAGAGTGTAACTAGGTTGATAAAAACTTGACTTGAAAATTTTTGGTGAACTCTTTCTTGATCCTTATGATGGTCGGTTATGTAGAGAAAAGAGGAAGAGAGACTGTGATCTTTTACACTTTGTGAAAATGAGTATGTATGTATTGTTAGAGTATAATATGATATATGTGTTAGTATAATTTAGATATTTTGCACAAAAATGAAGTGACTCACCCCCCTTGTGTCGGCAAGGGGTATTAGTAGTTACTAATACATTTTTTTTATTATGTATTTAAATGTATAAGTATAAGTAGATGTGAAATTAAGTAAAGGTAGTTAGTAACTTGTATACATATTTTAGCATTTAGGGTAGCGTTAGCTAAAAATAAATTTTAACGGACCAAAACAAAATACATTGAAGTCATAAAAATTATAAAAATACATTTCTCGCAAGAATTGAGTGAATAAATATTTATCGTGTTGAATTTACGAAAACCGTCGTAAATATTTATACATAACAATTTATATACAAAATAAATTGAAAACATCGGGTTAACTAATAATATAATTTTTATAGTCTTAAAATGAGTATAAAAATATATTAGGATAATTTTTGGAAGTATCGGATCAAATGTTCAAAATAATTAATTACGCGATAGCGTTTATTTAATAGGAAATTATGCGTTTAACGTAAAATGCAAAATCATGCATGAACTAATATGATGATAATGATGCTAATGATATGTAGACTAAACCTAGTCTATATGAAACGTCCTCGATGATATGTTCATGAATTCGCAGCTAAACCATTAAGGTTACGCGAATTTGATACTCGTAAACCTAGTTTACGTTAAATGATGAATAGTGAATCATGAATAGTGATTTTTCTCCGGGAATGAATAGTGTTTCGTGAATAGTAAAATTTTGAAATACGTTCTCAGAATATCAAATCGACTTCGAAAACTATGAATAGTAAAATGATGAATAGTAACCGATGAATAGTCATTCCCGAGATGAATAGTGAAATTTCCCAAGTTTGTAAAATGACCTGAAATTACAAGTTGTCACATTCGCCCACCCAAAAAGGAATTCAGTCCCTGAATTCAGTTCGTGTTGGTCTATCGAATTTTGAGTTTGTGTTGAATATCGAGGAGAGAAGACATGAGGAAGTGTCGTTACGGTTATTTATGATTAAGAGCGTACAAAACATCATAGTGGAGAAAATATTGGATGAATATCTCCGATGAGCATCACTTTGACTTTTTGGAATATATGAAAATTCTGCTTGCACTAAGATTTATAAATAACTGCTCCCAACATAACATGATCCCTCCAGAATTAGACATAGTTAGCTAGGCTATGTATAATTAAGGAACGATAATGTGACGTTCAGTTTAGTTGTTATAACCCTCAATGTTTACATAGATTTAAACCGTGTCGTTAAAATGGTCGTCAACGTAAAAGGAAGTAAAATTCTCGTAAGTGATAAAAAATCGAAAAGAAAATAAAGTAAGATAGATGAGAATATTTTACAACGAGTGGTTTATCAAAAAGTAATACATCTTAAGTTATAAAGATCCGGATACGATGGAAGACATAAACTTAGTACGACATAGTACATAAGGAGAAATAAGACTGTTAGTTTCCGAACTTCTTCAGTCTTCCGCGTTGTTGAAATCCTGTTGAGCTTCTCCTCCTTCTAACATGTATGCTTTCCCAAGAGCACCTTCAACTTATTGACCTTGGTTTTGGGGACATTGGTTCCGATAGTGTCCTTGCTCCCCACATCCGAAGCATGTGACTACGGCTTTACCTCTACAATCCCTGGCTAGGTGTCCCGATTTTTGGCACTTGTGGCACTTGGCAGGGCAAGGACCCGAGTGATGAAACTTACATCGATTACATAGTGGGTGTGTTCCAGCATAACCTCTGCCTTCTATTAGTGCAGCGACATAAACCATTGCAGCTTCTTGCCTTCTATTCTGTTGTTGATGATGGTTAGTGTTACGGTTTTGGTTGTTGTTATTATAACCTCCTTGGTCATTTTCCCATTTCCTTTTGTTGTTGTTGATTTGGTTATCGTTGTTGTTGTTGTTGTTGTTGTTGTTGTTGTTGTTTTGGTTATTGTTGTAGTTGGTGCGGTTGTTGGTATTGTTGTTACGGTTGGTGTTGGTAATGTTTCCCTCGTTCAATACTTGTGCCATAAGCTTTTGAGACACTCGAATAGATTCTTCAATCGTTTGCGGATCAAAAGAAATCACATCTCCTTGAATAATCTGGGGAAGTCCCCCAATGAAAGCCTCCAGTAGCTTCTCGTTGTCCGAAACCATAGATGGACATAAAGCAGCCAATTCTTGAAACCTTCGAATGTAGGTCTCGATGTCGTACCCAACAGTCACTAGTTCATAAAATTCCGTTTCCAACTTCTTCACCTCAGTTCGCGGACAATACTTCTTCGTCAATAAACCTTTAAATTGCTCCCAGGTGAGCTTGTAAGCAATTTCCATTCCCATAGGCTGGGCATACGAGTTCCACCACGACATTGCCCCATCTAAAAGTGTACTTGTAGTGAACTTAACCTTGCAATCATCAGGGCAATTGCATAACAGAAACACAGAGCCGCCTTCGACTTCGGCGATCTGAACGACGACGACGTCCTTAATGTCCTCCTAGGCCCCAATCCTCAACAAGTATATTCCTAAAATTTTCGCCTCTAGGGTGATTTAAGTTCCCGTGGTTTCCCCGGTGACGATACCAAGCTACCAAGCTCTTTTACCTCAGACACAAAGACAATACGTTAACGGGACTACTAACGTTCCAATTCAAGTGATGTTCATGTGAAAATCTACCCCGTTACAGCACCACCTTGAGCATACGGGTCGGATACCCTTACCTTTAACGAATGTTCGAGTGGACCCTCGTTAAATTTCCAAATAACTGCTTCTTCATAACAGGCGCTTGACTCCACTTCTTCAACCTTTGCCTTAAAATACTTGATCACTGACAACCCATGCTGTAGCTCTGGATGTAAGCTTCCAAAGTTCTTAACCGACGAAATACAGGTAGATACCAAAGCCTGTTGCTCTTCGATGACCTCCGAAAGTAACCCCCTGAAGGGGTCTAATAAGTTCCTCTACACTAAAGAAAACTAGGCGTTTGCTAACTTCTTAGATA
>BPTQ01000001.1:138368300-138380902 GCA_019973895.1 Chrysanthemum seticuspe | reverse complement strand
CGTACGAATATACGGTTTGCTAGAGTTCTTGAAGATCTTACGAATTAATGTTATACGGGATTTTGGAATCCACTCGTTCAGTTAGGGAACTATGGAACAAGATACGGATCACGGTTCGTATGTTGAGTAAGTTGCTGGTTATGGTACTTACACTTGAGATCATACGGAAGTTCATCAAGTTTTGGATCGTGTAGATTTGTCCTTTACGTTTTTCATCGTTTTGGTTGATTACAAGGGTAAGGGAGATGTCCTCATTAGTCACTGTAATTTCGCTCGTCCAGTTTCAGAGTTCTGTTATGTTCCTTACTATCCTGGAGCGTTCGATTCTTACACGTAACCTTCTCTCATCTTCTGGTTGGATCCTTGAAATTCAAACTCGGCTTATTTTGTTCGTTTTATTCGGCTCAAACTTAAAGTTCCTAGGTTGGTCTTCTACTCTCTTCCAATGCACATTCTTAGCTTGCGAGGTCCTATCATTCCTTGTATTGTCTTGAGACTTTGACCTGCTCGCTTTAATGTCACTGATTACTCCTGTAGAGGGAATGGGAACATTAGTTGGTTTTGCTACTTTTTGCATTTCCTGTTTAGATGTGCTAGGTTTTGAACTACTTGAAGGCATACTAGAGTTCACATTCATGGTATTGGTCGTTGAATGAGTTGTATGCTTGGCACTAGGCATAGAACAAGGTATCAAGGGATTGACTTGCTCACCTAAGGTTTTAGGGCATATTGTAATTAAGCATTCTAGAAGTTCTTGAGATCGTTTGGCATATAAGCATGCATGGCCAATTGCATTATCAAGTGGTTTCTCTAACTTATCCTCTTCTACAATCTCACGGAGACATTCTAGGTTGTCTTTAAGGTATGAGAAATATGTTTGAATAGCAAGTTTGTTATTCCTAAGATGAGGAGGAACATATTTCATAGTCAAAGCATATTTATTACAGACATGCGCCTTTGAAGCACCATTCTCCCCATTTGTCATTGGTATTTTCCCTTTTACCTGGCTCTTCAGATTCTCAATTTCCTTTTGCAATGAAGCTATTTGTTCGTTGTTTTTGTTACGAGTGACTTTTATTGATTCAAATAACTCATTGAAATGACGTTTAACCTTTTCATTTTCTTCAAAAAAACTTTCGTTTTCCTTTTGTAATGCATTTACTAAGTTTTGAAGATGAAACGTTTGAGAATTCTGAGAATCTAAAGGAGGAGGCATTTGGGAGCCAATCACATTGTTCTTTTGACCCTTTAATTGAGAGATTTGGGCTTTCAACTTTCTGATCGTGTTACAATGAGCTTGAATCTGTTTATCACGTTTGTTAATTTGAAAAACTGCATCAAACTCTGGAGCATCTGAGGATGTCTTGATATTTGAAGTTTTGACATTTTCTTTAAGATGTTGATATTTTAGTTGTAAATTAAAATATTCAACCTCTAGTTTAGAAAAATGTTTAACCAAATTGTCGTGATCATCCAGTTCAATTTTCGCATTTAGTTTATAATTAGTCTTTTCAAGCTCAATGACACGATCATGGGAGACTTTCAGAGCAACAGATAATTCATGAAATTGAGAAGCATTAATGGAACAATTTGTAGCAGTGTAAAATACATCTTGAGCAATACATTCAGAAATAAGATTCTCATTCAAGGTATGCAAGTTCTTCCTCTCAATCTCATTATATTTTAGTTCTTGCTCATAGTCACTAACCTCAACAATCATCGCATCAAATTCCTTTTCCATTTCTTTAATATCAGAAGTAATTCCAATTTTAAGACTCTCAAATTGACCTTTTAATTGTTTGAAGAAAGGCATGACCTCGGTTAAATAACATTCTTTGGTTTGCTCAAAGCCCCTTTCCCCCTCTGTTATCCCTGTAGGTGTGATTCTCTTCTTACACGTTTTCTCAAAATCAACAAACAGTTGATGAACAACATATAGGCTGATTAAGGTCCTGCTATTAGTGGCAATAGATCTAGGAACTAGGTTCATTGGTGTATTAGGAGGATACACCGTTGCTTTTGGCAATTTCCTAAGGGGAGGGTTAGAAACAACAAGATTCTCTGCTTTTTGCTTATCTAAATCCATTTTCCAGAACACTTGTTCAGGAGTTAGAAGTGTCTGAGTCTTAAACTTGTTGAAGGAGATCCAGTTTTCCTTAGTGTAATCATGAGGTTTGATCGTTATGTTACTCTTTTTACACCCAGGATTTTTAAGCTTCTTGTTCATTTTCTCCATAGTGACTTCATCTGATTTCTTATCTTCCTCAGTGCACTCAACACAACTAGGTTTCTGCCTAGGCTTAAGGATTTCATTACCATCATAAAGTACCTTATGAGCAGCTCTAGCCTTTTTAATGACCTCTGGACTTGGTTCCTCAACAAGGGGAACGCTATGCTTATCGCTTAAGACTATATGCTTAGTGATCATGTGAGCAGTCTGAATGGTATTCCCTTGTACGTACAACTTATTCTCAAGTTTGTTTTTCAAAGTTTTTAGATTGGAAAAATCATTCAAAAGTTTTGATTCCTTAGCATTGAATTCTTGCTTAAGCATTTTCACATTTGCTTGAAGTTCTTGTTTTTGCTTAGCAGTTTTAGAAAGCTTTTTTTGTAAGGAGTTTAACTCTTGTTTTAATACTTCTTCTCTAAAATTACTTTTTCTAACAATTGTACGCATTTGGTTATCCATATCCTGCTCACGGGTAGTTAACTCAAACTTAGCACGCTGTTCATAAATAGCAACTTGTTCCTTATAGGTATTGAGCTCAGTGGTCAAGGAATCATTAGGCACAAATGCAGTGTATTCATCTGGCATGCATTCATTGTTAATTGCAGAAGATTCATCACTAGGTACAACAAGACTGTCATCTTGTTTCACATATTGATCATATGGGATAACATTGTTATTTCCCATATTTTCAATATCTGACTCAATGACTTCAGTAGATTGTACTTCATGGTAAATCTTTTGCTCATCAACCACATCATATAGTTTGAGTACCTCTTTAATGATGGATTCCTTGGATGGACTGGCTTGTTGAGATGAAGAGGTCATTGGAGAGATATTAGCCATGAAGATAGTTTGTGCACATGGTTCATCATCAACGTCCGAGTCAAATGCATCACAGTCTGCAACTTGAAAGGCGTTGGGATTGTTCTGAGGAGCATGCACTGGTTGTTCGTCCACATCTCCATCATATGTTCTAGCATTCCCATCAGTCAAGAACAATAGCTCCTCTTCATTCAACATTACACCATTATCTTGTGCTTGAACCAACAACATCTTGTCCCTGAAGTATTCTGCGTTTTGAGGGCGTTTTGGTTGAGTACAGTTCCTAGCAATGTGCCCTTCTTCACCACAGTTGTAGCACTTGATTGGCTTTGCTTGACCCTGGTTTCCATTCCTTCCCCAATTCTGATTTGCAGCATAGCCTCTACCAGCTCCACCTCTTCCTTGTTCATACTGCCTTTCTTGAACAGGTTGTACAGTAACCTTTCCAACTTTGACCAAAGCATGGTTGGGTAGATTGGATGCAGTCCAGATTTCATTGTTAGTGTGAAGTCTGTTGGTGTGTGGAGAGAAGGTTAAGTTTTGTTTAACCATAAAAGCCAATTTATTGATAAAGTGCTCCATGACTTCATCAGAATTAGGTTGCTTATATCCCGAATCAGGAATGGGCTTGTGATTATCATTTCCAGTGGGTGTGACATGTGATGCTTTGGTGAAGAATGCAGTTGTATCATTTGATGAGCTTGTTTCTCCTGGTTGAGATTTGAATTGTTCAAGAATCCTTTTTTCAAACATAGCATGTTTCTCATTCTGAAGAAGGAAGGCATACAATTGCTCATAGTTGGTGTTCTTTAGTCCTTTGGTAAGCTTCACTGAAGTGACAAACTTGTGCCATTCGGGATTCATGTTGTTTACGAATTTTGAGTTCAACTGAATGTTTGGCATAGTCATCTTGATATTCCTCATATCATTCACCAGCTTGTGGAATCTCACGTAATATTCATAAACACTCTCTTCAGGTTTCATCTTAAAGTGTTCAAATTCATCATACATCTGTGATTCTCTGTCTTCAATAGTCAATTCGGAACCTGAGAGAAGCATCTTGACATTATCCCAAACTGCCTTAGCTTCTGTGTTGTGATTGATCAGCTTGTAGATGTCTTTAGGAAGACCCTGAAGTATGATGTTAGAAGCCCTGATATCAGCATCAAATCGCTTTTTTTCTTTATCACTCAGCTCATCATATGTCTTTGGTCTGTCTAATCCAAAGATCATTGTTCCATCTGCTGCAGTATCAATTATGTCTCTTGTAGTCTCAACCCGATACGGTCCTTCATCAATTAACTTAAGGATGTTAATCCCATTCTCCTTTCCCAAACAGTACAGCCGGATTCTTTGTGACCAAGACTCATAGTCAGTTCTATCAAGCATGGGAGGACGAGTATCAGATCCTGCAGCTTGCACATCATCAGCAACAGAAGACATGTTTAAATTCTACGGGATTTTACAAATCTTTGACTTAACCGGGAAATAGATTCTTTTACGGGATTTTACAACATCAAGAGATAAACCGTAAAACTTATACACTTATGCGTAGACAACAAAGTTACGCGTAGAAAATTATGCGTAGAAAGCAACGTTATGAGTAGGAACTTATGCGTAGATGAGAGCTTACGCGTAAACAGCAGTTTACGCGTAACTTACAACTTACGAGTAGACACAAGCTTACGCGTAGACAGAGTTTACGCGTAGACTAGAGCTTACGCGTAGAGTTTTAGGGTAAAATACTTAAGTTTATGCGTAAACCAAATCTTAGGCGTAAGAACCTTATGCGTAAGTTTCCCTTAGGCGTAAGACAAGCTTATGCGTAAGAAAAAGCTTATGCGTAAGAATTGTTACGCGTAAGTTTTATGCTTATGCGTAAAATTAGGGTTTTACCCACAAAGATCTCTTACACTTCACAGTGCACAAGATATCCAAAGTCGAAGTGTTTTTCAGGCTTATCCAAGCAAGAAGAACACTGAGTAATCACCAGAAATGAAGATCAAGAGAAAAATTCCTTACGCGTAGGATTACGGTTTCGTTATGCGTAGGAAGTACAAATTTTGCCAAACACGTTTTTATGATCAAAAGCGTTAAGACAACCAGATAAAGATGATAACACAACCTTAAAAACACCAAAACAACAAGTCTCGAAGATCAAAACCACTAATCTCTCTTACGCGTAGATCCGTACACATGTATCCAAACACTCTTAAAAACCAAGAAAAACTTGTAAAGTTTGAAACTTTTTGCAAGAAACTGAAAGTTTAACACTCAATAAACCTTAACCCATAAGAATCTTGGATTAAAAAGTGTAAAATTTAAAGCTTTAAAGATTAAAAAAAAACTCGTATGCGAGACACCATTTTTACGCGTAAAACAACAACTAAACCTTAACCCGAACAATAACTATCAAACCAAGAACATGATCAAACCTTGGCTCTTGATACCATTTGTAAGATCTTGGTTTAACACACAAGAGGTGCGGCGGCTAGGGTTAGGGTCTAGAGAGAGAAAGTGGGAGAGGATGGAAACATAGAGAGACAAAGAAAAATATATTATGAAGCTCCAACCCTTTGCCTTGGAGGGCAAAGGGTATTTATAGGGTACAAGCATAGACGCCTCTATTAGGCTGTGGATCAGGCATACAGTGGGTAAAGACCCATCCGTCCTCCACGGTGTTACAAAGCATTCTAAATACTAACACTGAATTACTACGACTACGAGCTTTCTAACGAGTATACTTACTTGAGGTGATCGACACTTTAAGTACTGGATTTACTAAATCCTAACAGATTTGGTTTAAAAGAAAATTTTTGTATCGTTGTGATTGACTCACCATGTTTGTAAACAACATTTCTAAACTCTTTGATTTTGTGTTGTAAGTCGACAATTTCCTCAAGATAGTCATCTATTTGTTTCCTCGAATGCTTTTTGTATTCACAAAACTATTTTTGACAAGTTAACAACTTAGACTTGGCCTTTTGAGTTTCCGAAGTAAGAGCGTTAAGTTGTTGTTTATGATCATATTTCAGTTGTTCTATTTGAGACAACAAAGCATTCTTGGATGCAACTAGATCACATATCTGCTTTTCCAAAGATTTTTCATTTTGGTACGATTTAGCAAATGCGACTTCAAAACCTTTTTCACGTTTCTCTTTAGTTTGAAAAATGTTGAGTTGAAACTTATAGCATTCATTATCTTTATTAAACAGTGCAATTTTATCTTGCAATTTCTTATTGATGTCAGTGCATTTTTCCATTTGAGATTGGGTGGTCTTAATTAAGTTGGTCATGAGCTCAAGATCTGGATTAAAGGTTCAGCTTGTTCAACGTGAGTCTCAACATGATCATTATTTAGATCCTCAAATATAATCACAGAGTCAAGTTGATTATCAATATTAACCATAAGGTCATCTTGATCGTCAAATATAACTACGGGATCCATTTGATTATCATCAGAATGAGATGTTGAAGATTCATGTTGAACACTCTGAGCCTCGTCGGATGCAAATGTTGGCGGAGATATCAGATCAGTAATGAGAATATTTTGATCCGGTACCTGAGACAAGCCGTCAGTGTCATACACTGGGCCTGTGCCACTCATGTGGAGTTCTTGCATGTTTGCCATCAACATCACAGTTGCATTCGCCTGCAAGTCCTCCATGTCATCATCAGAATCTGCATTAGCCATGAAGCTCTATTCCTTTTTGGTAAGAGTTCCACCAGCTTCATCCTTGAGAGCCAAGAGTAAAGCCTCTTTGTGATAAGCGCTGCCTCTTGTCCTCGACTTTGGGCATGCATTAGCCAGATGACCCTTCTCATTGCAGTTATAGCATCGGAGACCATTAACCCAGTCTGAGCATTTCCTTGATCAACCACTTGAACCCTTTGTTGTTGTGGAGCACCCATGTTATTCCTTCCATTAGAATTAAATCCTTGACCACTACCCATCTGACGAACATTACCACGATTCTGAACTTCAACTCTTCCGTTGTTAACAACGGCTTGATTCCTTGTGTTGGATGAGGTACGAATGCGATTGTTGGATTTGTTAGAATATCGGCCGAAGGCTCTAGCAATCATGACAAACCCTTGTTGCAATGCATCGAAAGCTTCTGCATCCTCATTAGATTCACTGTAAAGTGCTTGATCATTGTTGCTGTTGTATGGAACCAGTTGATTTTCTTGTGACTGTTTTTGCTGTGAGGGATCATATGGTGTGATCCGAGCAGTTGGTTGTGGAGGATTTGTGAAGGTTGTTGGCAAGGTCGGGAATTGAGGATAACATGCTTGAGCCCACAAAGCTAGAGTTTGATTATCTGGAAGTGAAGGCGAAGCAGGGACTCTTCGAATGATTCTTTCTTTGTCGACTTCCTTTTGATGGTGCTTCAAATAGTCATACAACAATCCGTATGTAGCATGATGAAGATTCTTCGCTTGACGGATAAAGATAACATACTTTTCCCAATCAGGACCAAGACTGCTCAGGAACTTTGTGTTGACTGCAATCCTTGGCATAATGATATTATGTTTTTCTAAGTCATTGATGATGTCTGAGAACCGATGATGATATGACTCTAATGTCTCCCCTGGTTCAATCATGAAGTGTTCATATGCTAAGTAGATTTTGGATTCCATGTCCTCTTGATTGAGTTTTGTGCCTTCCATTAGAAGATGAATGTGCTCCCACATTGCTTTAACAGTCGTCTGAGCATCAACACTACGAGGTATCAGATTGGGTAATCCCAAAAGGATATATTGCATTGCAAGTTCATCGGCTTCTAAGTGTAGAAGTTGGTCAGTAGTAAGTTGATCAAGACCGACAACGTTGGTAACATCATCTCTTGGTGGATTAGCATTCGGATCTCCGGGTACAGTGAGAGTAGGCATCTGAAAAGGACCTTCAAGGATGACCTTCTTCAAAAACTTTCCATGTGGCTTCTTTAGATCGCAAAACCTAAAGAACCTTATCACCCATTGATCGTAGTTTCTGGGAGTGAGCATTGGAGGTCTGTCAAGGGATCCATCTTCATGAATGGATTGTTGGCTACTTAAAGCTTCACACATCTTTGCAAACCACGAGGGTTCCTTTGGTGTTGAAACATTCATAGCATACTTGGAAGGATACTGATTTTGAAAGTATGTGTAATGTTGTACTTGTTGACGAGGGTTTGGTGGAACCATTTGTGGTGGAAGAGGAATTGCTCCTTGAGGAAAGTGTTGAAATTGTTGCAATTGTTGTGGAGATGGTGGAGGATATTGTTGATAGAATTGTTGTTGTTGTTGTTGTTGAGGATACTCATGAGGAAAGTAGCTAGAGTATGGTGGTTGAGACATCTTGAAACTTGTGTTGATGATGGATCTTTGTAGTCGAATGAAACTTAGAGTTTGTTGATGAAGTAACCTTAAACGTATAACCAGCTTATGTGTAGAAAGTACCTTATACGTAATACCCAACTTACGCGTAAAAGAGAACTTACGGGCAGGAATAGCTTACGCGTAGACTTGAGGAAAACTTAGCTTAGGCGTAAACTAAAGGCTTAGTAGTAGAATCCTTATGCGTAATATTTGCTTAGGCGTAAGACAAGCTTAGGCGTAAGAAATGCTTAGGCAAAGAAAGATTCTACGCGTAAGTTTTTAAGTTTAGGCGTAAAACTAGGGTTTTGCCCAAAAATCATTTACACTTATACCAGTGTAAAAGATATCCAAAGTCGAAGTGTTTCCAGGCTTATCCAAGCAAGAAAACACTGAGTAAACCAACAGCACTGAAGATCAAATGATGAGAAGCTTACGCGTAACAAACTGCTTAGGCATAGACTTTAGAGCTTACGAGTAAAACTAGGGTTTTGTTACGAGTAGAAAGTACAAACTATCACCAAAACTGATTTTTATGCCCAAAAGTATTTAGAAACCTGATTTTTATGATGAAATAGCTTCAATATCACCAAAATAACAAGAAAGTTTGAAACTTGATGATCCAAATCCAATTTCACCCTTACGCGTAGACAGAACCACACATATAAAACCAAGCTCAAAAACTATTCTACACACGTAAAGTTTCAAACTTGATGCTAAAAACTTAAACTTTAACACTAAATAGACCTTAAACTACAAAAATCTTGAGTTTTTAAGTGTAAAAATCAAAGCTTTTAAGCGTATGAAAAGTGTAGACGCAAAACCCACGCGTATAGTACAAAACTTTAAAATCAAAAGTGTTTCACCCAACTAGATGGCGAATGATACCACTGTTAGGTCACCATATTGTAACACAAGCATCAATATGTAAGAAATATAGAAGAGAATAGATCGGATGAACACTAAACACACAAACACGTATGATATGGAAAAGGTTATGCGTATGAATATATGTAAAGTGAACAACCAACCTTCAAATGAAGGTTTACAAGTCTATTTATAGGAGAAGGGACTAGGGCAACACTACAAGTCCCTTTCCTTCCTTATTAGATTTGGGCCAAGGCTTATGGGCTTTCTACATAAGCCTTGCCATAAATACTAACATAAAAGCCTAATTAAGAAATCTATTACATATTCATTACAAACACTTGAAATATAGTTTAGGAGTGATTCCAACACATTTTAATGAAACAAATAAAATACGTAAATGGTTTGAGCCAATAGTTTTCTAACACACTTACGTTTTCACATAAAACACTAAAACAAGTATAAGTGATTTTATGATTTAGTAAAATACATATGTACAACAACTAGTGTTTACATATTGGGCAAATATATACATAACTAGTGTTTACATATTGACCCATATCCATTTGACTAGATGCTTTGCATCTATTAGATACATTGTATCTAATGAAATACCCATGGACCAACCTATAACCCATGACCCATGAACCATGACCCATTACCAAAAAACCCATGGGCAAAAGAGAGCGTCCCACGGATCCCAGTTAATACACTGGACGGATCCCTCAAGGGAGGGATCCGTGGGATCCGGGGAACAGTAACTAGTTTTCTTCTATAAATAGTAAGCCATTTCTTCCTTTTGGGTTGCCACTCCCACACATAATTTCCCCAAGTATTGTAACTCTCTAACCACAGATCCTAAGGGATCTTTCTATGTAGTTTTTCTTTTGTTTTTGTGTGATTCTCTAGGTTCCTCTTAAAGGCAAGATCACTACTTCTTGAAGTCGTACAAGCTCAAGTCCATGAGTTGCCATGTTTCGTCATCATCAAGACTACTGAGGTTCTCTTGTTGATACTTCTTTCTTACTCCATAGAAGTGTTGTATCAAAGGCATTAGTAAAGGATGTCGAAAGAGTCAAGAAGAAAGCATTAGTGAAAGGTGCTTAAACGTCCGTGTCAAAATCATTAGTGAAGAATGCTAAAAGAGTCAAGACGAAGGCATTAGTGAAAGGTG
Organism: Chrysanthemum seticuspe; assembly: GCA_019973895.1. Classification (NCBI taxonomy): domain Eukaryota; kingdom Viridiplantae; phylum Streptophyta; class Magnoliopsida; order Asterales; family Asteraceae; genus Chrysanthemum; species Chrysanthemum seticuspe. Next base: position 138,370,451 of record BPTQ01000001.1, on the reverse strand, counting down.
CCAAGCGTTTTGTCAAGGGTATTACTGAAAGATGCCTAGGAGTCAAATCATGTGGCATTAGTGAAGGATGCCAAGGTCGTATAATCGATAAGGTGCATCGTTATACAAATAGTGATAGTTTGTTTCCAAGGATGTTGATATCCTTGATGGTGTTGTAATAAGGAGTGGGTCTCCTTTGGGAGTAGGTGTTGTGCATTGTTGGGTAGAAGTTCCTCCATTGTAATGGAACTCGGTACTTAGCCTAGTACCGGGAAGGCGACGTTGTGGTAGGTGTGGTTCACCTTGGTGAAAGAACCTGGTGGTTAGCCTAGTACCGGAAAAAGAGTAGGCGACGTTGTGAAGGTTTCTCCGCCATAAGGAGTTGGTGTCGTGTAGTGATTACGAACTCTCGAGTAGGTGACTCGGGGAGTGGAGTAGGGCAAAGAAGGTGTCCTTATAGCCGAACCACTATAAATACTCGTGTCGTGGTTATGTGATTCTTACTCTTTATCTTTCATTACACTTTTATATAATTATCTATCAACGTCCAACATACACATCTAAATATATTGACATAAGTCGATCTAAATATTTTAAAACAAAGTTTTAATCGGTAAAACTAATCAACCCCCCTTTCTAGTTTTCCACAATTGGCATCAGAGCTTCGTTACCAAGTTTCTTAGAGTATGCTGTACTTTAAAAACTTGATACGATCTGTGTATGTTTGAAAACTACAAAGAAAGTTTTTTTTAAGTCATGTTTTAAAAATCATTATAGTGTTTACTGTTGGACAATGATAGAATGTTCTAATATTTTCCTTGTTAAGAATTCTTCATACTTGGATTTGGGCATACCAAGAAGATCAGGAAGAAACTATCTAAATATTTCTTTTCGTAAAAAGAATTTTTAGCATTGTTTTCCTCATACATGGATCTGGAGATTTTAAGAAGATCACAAAGCATTTTCTCTAAATATTTCTTTCCTTAAAAAGAATATTTAGCAAATGTATGATTGTTAATAATTTACATTTTTTTGATATTATTATTAAAGTCTTAGTTGTATGATTAATCTTTATTAGTAATTACTTAAGTAGTTATCTATATTAAAATCATCATCAAGAATAGTATTCTTCGATTAATTTATATAGACTACACTACTAATCTGTAATAATGATATCTCGGTTATTCGATAGCCTCAATCATTATTCATCACAAAAGGATTATTGACACTTCATCTATGTCAATGAATATCCATGTGAAATTTCTTATATTATGATAAAATGGGATTTTATCATAATCTTTGAAAAACCTCCCAAGAATTGTAACTAATTCATAAAAAGGGAATCACGTCAAATAGGATTAGTATTAAACCGTCAAAACCCCAAATCACAAGTTATAGAGCTTAAACATCAAACTCTAGGCATTTTAGAACTCCCAAACCAAAGTTATCAAGGAATGCTTAAGCTGATTTTTGCTGTCATGCCGGATCCCTGAGCTTGAACTAGCCGGATCTCTAATGAGAGGGATCCGTGCAACAGAAGAAAACATAAGTTAGAAATGATCACTGTGGAAGTTCCACAACCACTTTCCCTTCAAAGACTCATGATGGGTAAACTTGGGTTGAAGATATCTACTTCTTTAACATTAGAATCTTTAGTTCCTTAATTTAATTGTTTCACTTCTAATATGAATGTGTTCTCTAACAATACGAACTTCCTTTACTAGTTTAACGAGGACACTTGTCATTAACCCAAAAACAAGTACTCAGAAACTTCCCTTTCACCAACACCTTGAAGGTGTCACTAGTAAAGATTGAATACAAAAGAAGACAACGTGCCTAGGGAGAGTAATCTCTAGGCCGATCAAGTTCGAGTCCCTAGGCCGTACTGTCGTTTTTAGTCGAATTCGTAAGGAACTATTGAAACCAAACCCTCAAGATTTTACGGATCTCAAACTACAAATTCGAGATATTGAACACTAAACCCCAAAACTGCCAAATTATGATTAGGATAAACTGCACTAAGGGAAAAATACTTAATCAATGTTAAGAACCCTCCAAAAAGTTTCTAATACTATTTTAGGGTAAAATAGTATTATATTCTTTAAAGTGTACCTATAAGTAACTGTATCTACTTCACAGTTATTAGGAAAACACTACTTATTACTAACTCCG
>BPTQ01000001.1:138262665-138332064 GCA_019973895.1 Chrysanthemum seticuspe | reverse complement strand
CAAAGCTAGCAGAAGCAACTAACTAGAAAGTGAGCATGACGTTCACACAAGTCAAATAATTTACAATTAATAACTTAACCAGTATCGTAGCAGTGGAAGTAATAGCAGTAGTCGAAATACAGTAGCCACATGTCCTAAGTATGAATTACAGAACGAACATTATAAACGAATGAATTATCTAAACAAGGTCCTAATACAACAACTAAACAAGTTAACAAGCCAGACCACATACGATGAACCATTTACCAATTCAAACAGAAGTATAAGCAGTAATGTAGCATAGCAGGTCAATAATCAGCAGACAAGAATACTAACGGATAATCATAGCCCATGAACATAACTGAACGAAGTACACATGATAAACAGACAAATCAGAGGGTCACATAACAGTAAGATCACATATCATCAGATGACCACAGGTAAATCAGATAACCGTTTATTAATCATATCATAGCAGGGTAATCAGTAGTCACATAAAACATGAATAGCATAATCAAATCCAATAAACATATAATAACCCGGTACCTGAATGGAATGGTAGAAGAATAAGTCACATAAGGGTATAGGGTAACGGGCAGTCAATGCAGAATATGGTGCGTTGGGGTAAACAGATTGTACAATATAAGTATATCAACAGTGTAAGGGTTGTCAGAAATCCATCTCGAGCCAACAGTACAGTACAGTAATATCAGTAGTGGCAATAGCAGCCCATTAATCAATAGTAACCATCGTATTCGGAGGGGTGACCTCGGAATACCAGACAATAGGAGGGGAGACCTCAGTAATCAATATGTAGTAGCTAGCTCCCAGACTGTGAGGGGGTGTATTGCACACATGCACCACATCACCAGAACAGTATATATATCAGTAACAGAACAGTACAGTACAGATCTAGGATGCATCCATACGCCCCTGCAGAAATATTAGTGGCCATAACAGTAACAGTGAAGCGCGCATAATCAGTACAGTATAGGGACGGTGTGTAACATCACTCGTACACACTGGAGTCATGCCATTGGTGCATCAATGACACGGTCATGGAACCCCCATGACTAGTTAATAGTATTTGGCTCGGGTATCAATCTGAAGGATCAGACAAGGTCCACAGTGTAGCAATATATCAGTCATAATAATCAGAGGTTCAATATCAGTAGTTCACCATTCAAAGGTTCATAGCAACAGTTCAATATCAAAGTTCAGTAGCAGCAGTTCAATATCAAAATTCAGTTTCAAAGGTTTAGTAACATTAGTTCAATAACAGAGGTCCAATAACCGAGGGGTCAATAACAATGGTTCAGTAACAGAGGTTCAATAACAGAGGATCAACATCAAAGGGTCATAGCATAAGGAACCATAGAAAATGGAATATTATAAACGAAGCAAAGTTAAAGGGAAGCCCTAATAAGAAGGCTCAGTGTAAAATATAACGGTTCAAAGCTAATATCGAAAGATGTAAACGAATCATGAGAAACCCCTACTGAAAAGGGATAGAATATCTGTACCTTAGCAATGAAAGGCAATGGAAATGTAAGCACGAAGAAATAACGTCACGTCTTCTTCAACGAATCTACACGGATTACGGTTCGTATAATACATATTAGCTCATTTAAGTCATAACAGATTTATTGCTGATATAAGCCATATTAATATTTTTTTGAGTTATTAAGCGTATTCTCATTTTTAGTAATGGACCAAAATAAATACTTTAGGGTAATAATTATTAATTAGCCAAACTTAGGGGTTACAAAGGATAAATGGTAAACTTTAAGGTTTAATATGATAAATATTCTATTTGAGGACTTTATATGTCAATTTATAAAATTCAGAGTTTGCATGAGACATTTACCAAATATTAAGGTTCAATTTGTAAATAACTTAAATGCATGAAATATAACTCAAGTAGTAATATACAGATTTATGTTTCATTTTTCATTTTCATGTGCATGTTCGATCAGTATTCAAGCTCGCTCGCGGTCCATATGACTAACATTTACGACCTAGTAAACGCGTATTATGATTGACCCCCGACTCAACTACCCCGACACCCTTTCAAAACACCAAACGACCCGACCGTTTATCCCTCGATCACCCTTAAACTTACCCCTCCACAAGACCAAAACTTACATATTTCATTCATACAGTAGTACTTGCACACACCATTTTAACGAGACATTTTTATTCTTTCCACTTAACTCATACTCGACCATGGTTAATCATGCATGACATTACCATTCCTGTTGGAGGAACAAAATGAGTAAACACCATACAAACATGATTTAAGCAAGGAATTACGTTTAGACTCGTTGTAGAACTCACACCTTCGACACACAAACCATACAACCACAACTCTAGGACAATCTGTAGACTCATTTGTTTAATGCCATAAACCATCATGCACTCCCACGCACACCTTAATATATAACATGATTATATGTAGCATATCACTAGATTCACATGGCTTAGTTTTTATATGTTATGTGACATGTTTTTATTGGTACCAAAGCATGCGCATGGGAGGAGTTAGCCAGCGACCAGATTCAAGAAAAAAAATAGGCTAGACAAAGGTCAAAAGGATTACCTTGTAGCGTGTCAATGAGTGAGGGAACAAGGGTCGAAACAAACAAACCAACACCACTCTAGGCCTAGCAAACCCACGACCAGCAGTTCAAAGACCCACGACAAAACAGTCAAACCCGTCGCACCGAATACCAAGATCAAAGCAGTCTCATGACGCCTACGAATTCTCCCCTGAACTTCCTTGGTTGTCGACTGAAAATGGGGAAGAAGAATGGGTTTTCTTTCCGTCACTTTTGCTTGGGAGGATTAGGGTTTGGTCTTTATTTTTAATTGATATGGAGTAGGTAAATGGTACGTGATTTTAGGGGAGGGCATGAGTTTTGGACGATTTTTAAGAGGGGAGGGCGTTTAATGTGGGAGACAAAAATCAAAGTTTATTTCCTTTCCATATTTACTTGATTTATTTAGTTAAATTCATTTGTTATAGCTAGAAATTATCATGTAGTCTAATTAACATGCAAATGTGTGATACGAATATAATTCGCAACATAAGTGTAATTCATTTATCATTGTCTTGCGCAACTTGTTTGTGATATAAAAGTTTAACGTATTCAACGAGATTGACGGTTTATGAGTTTTCGAAATTATTTAACTTCAGGGCAAAATGGTCATTTAACACGTTTACGATTTTCAGGGTTTTACAGCAGCGGAATTTGTAGATGAGCAGTAAACCACACAAGGTAAATCTGACTTATTTCGGAAAATCCGTTCGGGGGTAACATGCAAGAAATCAACAAGATCTTCTCACATATGTAGATGCTTCACACCAAACAAACTACGAAAGACGAAATGAAACGACTTCCCCCTAAATGTTGCGGTCTATCGGAATAATAGTTACAAGTGAATCTGCAATTACTCGATAAAATGACCGTGTGTGAGGCATCACAACATCATATTTAGGTAACTTCACACACGATAACTCTGTGAAAGTGAGACGATAACACCAACTTGAGAAATTTTAACCACTGATCGTCTCATTTCTTCCCCCTGATTGAAGAAATTCAAGAAAGGAGAGGGTTTTCGAAAAAAATCCAAAAACATCAAAGGAAGCAGACACCACCTATACTCTCTCCCCCCCCCAATGTTTTCAATGAATCAGAATCATACACCACGTATGTTGATGATGAATTGGAGACAGCGAAACCATATATGTCCAAGTAATCGAACAATTGTGAAGTACCATAAATATCATGTGAGAATCAATTGCTGATAAGACTTTTCTACTCATGTATACTCTTCTCAACTAACTCTTTACCGACCCCATTATCATTCTGACGGCTTTTTGTAGTGACTACTGATGGACAAAACCCAATATGACGAACTTGAGACTGAAGTAAAATAACCCGAACTTGTGACTTAAACTTGCACTATTGTCAGACGAAGAACCCTTTTTCTTAACTCCATCGAAAAAAGGTAAACTTAAAGTTTCTCAAATTATCCACACCTTAGTGTGACACTTGAGCACAGCAACGTAACTCCTTAAAAGTGATAGTTATAAGTTGTGAGCACAACAACGTAACTCCTTACATCAGGTTCAACTAGATAACTCAAGTCTTTGTCATTCGAAACGGTTAAAGCTCGAACAAGGATCTCGAAGAATCATGCATCCAACCAACCCCGATATCTTCAAGATACTAAGTACACGCACCCGTGAAATCCCACTTCAACCTCAAATAAATAATAATGAATTATCGTCGTAGTCACATCTTACGGTTAAAAGCTCAAAACTAGCCTTCATTAACAGTTTAAGTGAGCTTTGATAATGGTTTCCCGATTCTTGTCAAAAATATGTATCCCCGTGAAAATTTATGAATCCAAAATACCACTCTTTTTCAACCCCCTGTATCAAAATTCAACGGCTGACTGTAGTAACCACATGTGAAGATAACCCAATATGACGAACTTGAGAACGAAGTAAAATCTTCCAGACTGGTTACTTAAGCTTGTACTATCCTTGTGAAAAAGAACGGTGTACCAAATGTACAAAACCTCTTGACATATCCTCAACTACGTGAGACACCGAAGTGATAGCTACTCTGTGGATTAAGAGAGAAGGAGTCACAAAAGTAACTAGATAGCCAAGTCTTCATCACACTCAATATATTTGCCCAAACAAGTCATCTTCGCAGAAGGGAAGAAAGAAAGAAGACGAAATAAGTAAACGCGCCCGTCAAACTTCACTTCAAGCCCAAATAAATAATAAAGCATCATCTTCGTGGTTACCGTTAAAATTCATTGAAACCTTTTGGCCGTGAACGTGTATCCTTGAAAATTCGTGAACCAAAATACCAATCAATATACCACATGATACCAAATGATATCAAAATTTTTGGCTAATTTAGAGATTAACACAAAAATTCGGATACCATTTTTCAGTCAATTAATTCATTTCATTTATCATCAAACGAAACGCAATCTCAATCATATTATAGGAGTCCATAGATTTGGATCAAAGTCCATAAGGAACTCAACCAGAGGCCCGGTCCAATCCAATAGCAAACTCGGATCCAAGCACACGTTTTACACAACCGGTTATAAGAGATATTAACCTAATATTTCTCACATTAATCCTAACCCTAAAACACCCAACAATAAAACACGCCTACCAACTATATTCTCTCTTACCAAAATCAAACTCATTCGATCTCATCTCATCTAGAACTCATCAATATCAAATAAAAAAAACTCAGCTGATCTCATCTCCAATAATAGATCTCAACAAATCAAAACAAACTGATGTTAACCGTACCCTTGATGTATACGTTTATAGCACCAATCGAATCAAGAAATTATCGTGGCATCAAGATCCTTTGGAGGGTCTAAGGTAGGGTCGTCGTATGTTTTATTCGTTGTTGATCTTGAGTCACTTAGAACGAACCAAAGAAAAATTAATAACATATTTGTTATTTATTTTTTCTGATATAGTTCGGATAAAAATTGAAGCTTAGCTTCAAATAAGAGTCAATGAGGATTATTTCGTGTGAACCTTTAAAGGTTTGATGTAAATCAGTTAATACACACAAGTAAGATCTGAGAACTTTTTGATTTTTCTTTTTAGTTTAGTGTCGAGTATAAGTTGTATTGCTGATGAAGTTTTAAGGGGATGAGAGTTTAGGTTAGACATGGATTTGGTTGTGTTTGAATTAGGCTGAGGCTGTGGTGTAGTCACGTTGATTTTTCTGTTTGGTCTTGGTCGAATGATATAGAAACAGAAGTCCAAGAGTGTTTGTTGGTATTTTGGTATTTGGTCAGGTCAATCTTCTGGTCGTAGTCTACTTATACATCTCGTCTTTCTGTCAAAGCGTCTTAGGCGTAAAGATAGTCGTGGAGTCTTATGCGTAAAAAAAACCGTTAGGCGTAAAGTGGCCCAAAGTTCTTAAGCGTAAGCAGTCCTTTTGCGTAGACCTTTACGCGTAAGACATGGTTGTTAGGCGTAAGAGGCTTAAATCTTTATGCGTAACCCATACACTTATGCGTAAACCACGATTTTTCTGTCCATACGCGTAGATTCAAGAAAAGTTTAGGCGTAACAAAGGTTTCTTACTCGTAAGGTAAACCTTACGCGTAAGAAATCTTACTCGTAAGGAAAAACCTACGCGTAAACATACTTTCTTACGAGTAACTTCACAGTTACTCGTAAACATCTGAAGATGATGTCTTAGGCGTAATATTAGGGTTTTGACCCACTTTGACTTTTTCCGGCGACTTTTTCCGACCATAAACCGTTCATCTTCAATAGACACCCAGAAGGAAAAAGCATAAAAGACATCTATTTCGTGGGTTTTGACCCATTTGACCAAGATAAATATATTGACTTTTAACCTCATTTTGGACTGATAACATGACCAGAAACCAAATGAAGGGTGAAACTAGTGTGTTTATTATTGATGAAGGGTGAAAGTTTACACAAGAGTCTCACCCTTCCATGGAAGTATGGAGGGGTATTTATACCCAAACACTTACATCTATCACTAAATGACATAACAAGCCTTTGTGTTTAAGGTAACAAAGATAGAAAATGTAATCCCGTCAATGTCGTTCCATTTACGAGTTAGGAGCGATTCCAACATCATTGTTCGAACCTGGAACACCAAAGAACGCATGCCAAATCTATAAATCTTGTAGGGCAACCGCTTATAATAAAATGAATTGATCTGGCCCGGAATCACCCTTAGAAAATTGACCACGTAGATGTTGTGGGCATTGAGCCCACGACCATTTCGTACAGTCAATGCTTCCTATCATCCTAGGAAACTCATGTTTTTCCTAGTGAAAAGCATAGAGTTTTTGGACATCAGTTTGTGGGTAGGCCTTCGCAAATACTCCTTGCCATATAACTCCATAACCCCGTCACAAAAAGCAACAAGACAATCACTCTTTTGTAGATATTCTTCTAAAGCATCTGGAACGGCGTTATATGTTAATTGACGAATTGCAGAGGTACACTTCATTAGCGGAGAAATGCCATATCTTCACGAACAATCATATGTTTGCTGAAAATACGGAAAGTTATCAGTCAATTCCCGAACAATGTGTGTGAACAATTTTCGACTCATTCGGAATCGTTTATGGAATAAATAGTCGTTGTACATTGGTGCTTCACCAAAGCAAGCCGCCACAAGGCGCTTATGAGCACCGTGACGATCTCTACCAATAGAGTTTCTTGGGATTTTTTGGGATTTTAGAAGTGGAAGCTTGAAAAGTGTAAGCTAGAATAACCAAAGCGGAGTCCTTGATAAACTCGAATAACACACTATTAACTTCCTCTTCGTCATTTGTATCATCAAAAAAGAATTGATCGAAATTCATTTTTTTTATTTAAAGGATTAAAATGTGTGTAGTTTATTTGAAAGTGTATATAAAAATTAGGAAATAGAGGTTTTTATAGAGAAAAAGTGGGTAGTGTCTTTTTTTTTTTCATTCAAAAGTAGCCAACGACTACTTTTTTAGACAAATCTTCAAATTCATTCGATCCACCATCAGACAAAATGAAGTACTTGTTTGGTTGGGGGGGGGGGGGCACCCTTATTACGATAAGTCCCATGTTAACTATCTGTATATTTGCTCTTTAGTTTGAGCTTTAATGATTTCGATGCTCGAATTGCAAAAAAGTATTAGCCAGTATTATGTTTTGCTCAAACCCGCTTATGAGTCAGGTCATCAAGGCTTCTATGTATTATATATATCGATCAATAAAGTTTAACACATATCACTCGTAGACTTCAAATTAGAGCACAAGGTGTCGTGAAGAGGCTAACCTCTTCATTCAGGGCCCACGAGTGCTACATCACCTCCACATCACTATAACAAACATCCACAACTAACCCCCCCCTACTCACAAAAAACCTCAACTTACTCATTTGGGGCCCACCACTACAACTTAATTTTTTTTATTCAAATTTTCAAATAAACTAAATTCATTTCATTAAAAATAAAAATACAATACAACATAATAAAAAACATACGAAACGTAAAATAAAGATACGGTAAAAAAAACATATGCAACTTAAGAAATACATTAAATTATAATGAAACTAATTATTTGGATTCTGTTGTTGAAATTGTTCCCATTGAAGTTGTTGCCAAACATGCTCAATGAAACATCGTTAAGTTTTGCGTGTTTGCGTTTATCATGTAGTTCTTTGGCTTTTCTTCTTTGCAATTCGCAACGTTCAATCCATGTCTGCTGTAAATTTGGTGTCGGAGAAATATACGTTTCAACAACGTCGGATATCGCAAATTGTTGATCTTTCAAAAGCATGTTATGCATTATGATGCACGAGTACATGATTCTCCGTAACTTGCCAATAGTAAATGCACGCGCCGGTTGGGCAATGATATGCCAACGTCCTTGGAGGACACCAAAAGCTCTTTCGATATCTTTTCGAGCACTTTCTTGTTTGGCTTTGAATGCGATATTTTTTGGGTTACTTGCAACTGTAAATGACTTGACAAAAGATGCCCACTCCGGGTAAATTCTGTCAGCTAGATAATACCCATGCTTAAATTTACACCCATATACTTCAAACTCAACCTCAGGGGCGATGTCATCAAGCAGGTCGTCGAATAACGGAGAATTATGTTAAACCGTAAGATCTTTATTCGCACCCGCTACCCCAAAAAAATGCATGCCAAATCCACAAATCGTATGAAGCAACGGCTTCAAGTATTATAGTTGGATACTTTTTATCACGTCTGTGAAATTGGCCTTGCCATTCTTTCGGACAATTTTTCCATTCCCAGTGCATCCAATCGATGCTCCCCAACATTCCCGGTAGCTTATGAACAATGTTATGTGCATTGTATAAGTTACGAATGTCATCCTCGTCTGGTTTTCTTAAAAACTCCTTCACCTATAGATGGATTATGCACATAGTAAAAAAATCTAGTCAATCGCGTGCACAATGTTCACCTATTTGTAAATACTCATCTAATGCATCAGCTCATACCCCGTAAGCCAATTGGCGTAGGGCACATGTGCATTTCATAATCACACTAAAACTCATTACACCCCTAGCATCGGGTCGGACTCTAAAGAAATCAAAATGCTGGGGAAGAGGATGATGGGTTTCAATATATGTTTCAATACTTTGTACTATTTGTAAAAATAGTCTACGGCTTATACGAAAGCGACGCCTAATATTTTCTTACGTATATTTTGGGTTGTCACCAAAATAGTCAGCAAGTAGACGTGCTTCAGCAATTTCACGTTCACGGGGGACGTATCGACGGTGGCATGAAGGGCTGGCTTGTTGTTGTTGCAACGATTGCTCGAACTCAAACTCTTGAAAAAACATCTCTAGCTCCGCTATCTTTTCAAGTCACTTTCACCGGAATAAGATGATTCACTCATGTATATGTAGATTTTGAAATGTGTAGATTTTAATTGAAATGTGTAAATTTTGATTCTAATGTTTAGTATTTATAGTGTGTTAAATAAATAAATAAATAAATAAAGTTGCAACGTTGGGTAACGGTTGAATTTTCAGAAAAGGTACACCATTTAACTTCGTTGTGCAGATGACGAAGTCTTGGACGGCGAGCGATGGCGGTGTGGCGGCGAGGCACGACGAAGATGCAACCGTGGCACGGCGAAGCACGAAACAATCCACCAAGTAAACAATAAACAGTACCAACGAGTCATTTAAGAGTTGTAATAGAAAAGTTCCAAGATTATTACACGTATAGTGTCTGAAAGCTTCAATAACAAATAGACAAATATGATGTGACTGGTGTTATGATGAAAATTAAGTATTTACATTTTTGTTTTTGTTAAAGTATCAATTTAAAAGATAATAAAATTAACTAACTGAGTTATGTGTTTTGCACAAAACAAGAGGAATCTAAAACATGCGTGTAAGCGTGTTTATATCAAAATTGTTACGGTTAAGGTGCAAGTATAAAGCGGTCAGGGAGGGTACTGGCCCCTTAGACTTTGGCCCATTAGTATATTATCAACTTTTAATTAAGGGTTAACTGAATAAAAATGTGTCGAACATTTCTCCTTTTTCGTCCCATATGAATTCACAAGTTTTCTTAAGAGCATATTTTGCCTAATCATAATATGTTCCGTGCTAAAGCTGACGTGATAATTGTTGGAAAATTTAGTGCACTTGTGGGATTAGTTCACACCTTATAATGGGTTAGGAGGTACGGAGTGTACACCCATAAGGTCCATGAACACCCTGACTCTAATAGTGGTTTGTATTGGTAGTGCTAGTAGAAAGTATTGTTTGTGGAAAGTATTGATTGTTGAAAGTACTGCTTGTGGTTTCCACTGATAAGCAGTATTTTCACTGACAAGCAGTGTTTCCACTGAAGCAGTGTTTCCACGGAAGCAGTGTTTCCACGGAAGCAGTGTTTCCACGGAAGCAGTGTATCCACTGATAGCGCTATGAAAGTACTGATGAAAGTACTGCTTGTAACGGGCTTTGACCTATTCAAGTGGCAGTTACAACTGCATTATGACCACGTTTAATTGGTCATGTAACCACTAACGGCTATAATGGGGATAATTATGAGGCTATTAATGGGCCGATTAATACTCATAATTCCATTAGAGTAGCTCAGAGTAACCTCCTATAAATAGGAGATCTGTTTATGCATGTAGAACACACAGAAAACGATTAACACTTATAAGCGCAAGGGTTATTGAATTGTGCCTAATTCTATAACTGCATTTGGTCTTATCCCAAGTAGATATTCGTGTAACCCAGGCATTAGGGTCGAATAGTTTACTTTGAAAAGTGATCACACGATTCCAAGTGATATCCGGTAACCACCTAGTGGTATTTGTTTCTGCTGACTTATTGTTTGTTTCTGCGGAATTGATTATCTAACCCTGCTACTGGGCTCACGACACCAACAATCAAAGTAAACTATTTTGTGATAATCAATGGCTGCTGCTGCAATGAAACACATGGATTCAAACTTTGCTAAGCTGGATAAGTTTGAAGGGGTGGACTTTAGGAGGTGGCAAAAGAAGATCCACTTCTTGCTGTCAAGCATGAGTGTGGTGTATGTGCTTACTACACCTATTCCTGATGATGGGGATGATGCTACTGTGGAGCAGATCAGAAGGAGGAGCAAATGGGAGAATGATGACTACATATGCAGAGGTCTTATTCTCAATGGTATGTCTGATTCTCTGTTTGATATTTATCAGAACTTTGAATCTTCCAAAGAACTGTGGGATTCCTTGGATGCCAAATATATGGCTGAGGATGCATCAAGTAAGAAGTTCCTTGTTAGTAATTTCACAAATTACAAAATGACTGATTCAAGACCAGTTATGGAACAATACAATGAACTTCTTGGAATACTTGGAAGGTTTACACAACACCATATGAACATGGATGAGGCTATCAAAGTCTCTTGTGTCATTGACAAACTCCCTCCTTCATGGAAAGATTTCAAGCATACCTTGAAACATATGAGGAGGAGTTAACTCTTGTTGAGTTGGGCAGTCATCTGCGCATTGAGGAATCCCTCAAGGTGCAGGATAATGACAAGCCAAAGAGTAGCAATGCTACTGGTGCATCTGTTGTCAATATGGTGGAGCATAACAACTCCACCAGGTACAATGATAACAAAGGCAAACGCGAATATCATGATAACACAAAGGCAGATCTTAACAAGAAGGCAACTCCTACTTGTTGGAAATGTGGCAAGACTGGTCACATTAAAAGGGACTGCAAAGGTGTTAAAATTGGTGATAAAGCCAATGGATCAGGCACTAATGGTTCAGGGAGTGGTGGTTCAGCCAACTCACTGAAAGGTCAGAATATGTTTAATAAGTCTTTTCCGATTTATTATGTTACATATGTATCTGAATATTTTTATGTGCAGGATGATGATGTTGCGTGGTGGGTTGACTCTGGTGCAACAGTTCATGTGTGCAAAGATAGAATCTGGTTCAAGACTTATGAGTCACTGAATGATGGTTCTATTCTTCACATGGGAAATGAGTCAACAGCCTTGGTGCATGGTCGTGGTTGTGTAGATCTTAGGTTTAGTTCAGGAAAGATTGTAACTTTGTTTGATGTTATTCATGTTCCTGATATCAGGAAGAACTTGGTTTCAAGTAGTATTTTGAATAATCATGGTTATAAACAAGTTATTGAGTCTGATAAATTTGTGCTTTCTAAGCATGGTGTTTTTATTGGTTTTGGTTATTTATGCAATCAAATGTTCAGGCTTAATGTTACCACTGATAGTGTTATTTCAGCTTTTGTGACCACATATGACCAGACTGACTCTACCCTTTGGCATGCTAGACTTGGCCATGTTCACTATAAAAGAATGCAAGATATGTCTAGGGATGGTTTAATCCCTGCTTTTGACATGGACACTGAAAAGTGTAAAACTTGCATGTTGACCAAGATAACCAAGAAACCCTTTCAGGGTGTTAGTCGTGAGACTAAGATCTTGGAGCTTATTCACAGTGACCTGTGTGATTTGCATGCCACTCCTTCTTTGGGGAATAAGAAGTACTTTGTGACATTTATTGATGATGCTTCTAGATTTTGTTATGTCTATCTGTTACATGCCAAGGATGAAGCATTAGATAAATTCAAAGTGTTTAAAACCGAAGTTGAATTACAACTTGGGTCTTTGATCAAAAGATTAAGGACTGATAGGGGAGGTGAGTACATAGATACTATGTATTTTCAGCCTGTTGGAATAATCCATGAAACGACTACCCCTTATACTCCTCAGCAAAATGGTATTTCTGAAAGGAAAAACAGGGTGCTGAAAGAGATGGTTAATTCCATGTTGTCCTATTTAGGACTGAGTCAAGGGTTCTGGGGTGAAGCTATGTTAACAGCTTGCTATTTATTAAATAGGGTTCCCAACAAACGGAACAAGGTTACCCCTTATGAACTCTGGACTAAAAGGAAACCCAACCTGAACTATCTCAGGGTCTGGGGTTGTAGGGTTGTTGTAAGACTCCCTGATCCAAAGCAAAAGACTTTGGGTGAAAGAGGCATTGATTGCATCTTTGTTGGATATGCTGAGCATTCCAAGGTTTTAGGTTCTATGTTATTGAACCTAATGAATATGTTTCAGTTAACTCAATAATTGAATCAAGGGATGCTGACTTTGATGATAATAGATTCTCATCAGTCCCTAGACCAAGTCAAAGGATTCCTAATGGAACTCATGACACTGGTGTATCAGAGGTCCTTGATGAAGAACCATTAGTGGTCCCTGATGAGGTTGTGGTTCAACAACCTGAACCTATGCTTAGAAAGAGCAAAAGGGTCAGGACTCCAAAGTCATTTGGACCTGAGTTTCAACTGTATTTAGTTGAAGGAACAAGGGATGAGGTCTCTGACCAATACTCCTATTGCTTCATTGTTGAGGATGATCCCAAGACATTTGAAGAAGCAATGAAGTCCCAGGATATTGCTTTCTGGAAACAAGCAATCAATGATGAGATGGATTCCATCATGGGGAACAACACTTGGGTGTTGGTTGATCTACCTCCTGGTTGCAATCCTTTGGGTTGCAAATGGATTTTCAAAAGGAAAATGAAGGTAGATGGAACTATTGAAAATTTCAAGGCTAGACTAGTCATTCAGGGCTTTAAACAAAAGTCAGGAATAGACTATTTTGATACTTATGCCCCTGTGGCTCGTATCAGTACCATAAGACTGCTGATTGCTATGGCATCTATTCACAATCTGGTTATTCATCAGATGGATGTGAAAACAGCTTTCTTGAATGGTGAATTGGAAGAGGAGGTTTATATGAACCAACCTCAGGGCTTCATCATGCCTGGCAATGAAAACAAGGTGTGTAAACTGATTAAGCCTCTTTATGGACTTAAGCAGGCACCTAAGCAATGGCATCAAAAATTTGATGAAGTGGTTTTGTCTAGTGGTTATGTTCTTAACCAAGCTGAAAAATGTGTATATAGCAAATTTGATGAATCTGGTAAAGGAGTCATCATTTGTCTATATGTTGATGATATGTTGATCTTTGGCACTGACCAAAATCAGGTTGACTTGACAAAGGAATTTTTGTCATCAAGGTTCTCCATGAAGGACATGGGGGAGGCTGATGTTATCCTTGGTATAAGGATTATACATGAAAGTAAAAGAATTTCTATCTCTCAGTCTCATTATATTGAGAAGGTGTTGAGGAAATTCAATTCCTTTGATTGTACTCCTGTGAGTACACCTATGGATACTTGTGAGAAGCTAATGCCTAATAATGGCAAGGCTGTATCTCAACTTGAGTATTCTAGGGTAATTGGCTGCCTGATGTATGCCATGACTTGTACAAGACCTGATATTGGTTTTGCAGTGGGAAAATTGAGTAGGTATACTAGTAATCCTAGTGCTCATCACTGGCAAGCAGTTCACAAGGTACTGAAGTATTTGAAAAGAACTATGGATTATAGTCTCTCATATACTGGTTACCCATCAGTGTTGGAAGGTTACACTGATGCAAGTTGGATCAGTAACACTGAAGACAATTCGTCTACCAGTGGCTGGGTATTCCTACTTGGTGGAGGTGCAATTTCTTGGGCATCCAAGAAGCAAACTTGCATCACCAGTTCAACAATGGAATATGAATTTGTGGCTTTAGCAGCTGCTGGTAAAGAAGCAGAATGGTTGAAAAACTTGCTTCTTGAGATTCCATTGTAGCCTAAACCTATAGCACCTATTTCTATCCGTTGTGATAGTGCAGCTACATTGGCTAAGGCTTATAGCTAAATGTACAATGGTAAGTCTAGACACTTAGGTGTCATACATAGCATGATTCGTGAGCTTATCATGAATGGGGTGGTATCTATAGAGTTTGTTAGATCTCAACAGAACTTAGCTGATCACTTGACGAAGGGTTTGGCTAGAGACTTGGTTATAAAGTCTGCTAAAGGGATGGGTTTATGTCCAACTTAGTCACTGAATGCTATGACACCCAACTCCCTCCTAAGGAAACTTGGGAGCTGAGTTTAATGTGGAAAGCTGAACATTCAGTGGACTGGAGCACATGTTTTATTTACATCCCAAGGTTGTGCTCAGAACCTGCTGAAAGGAGGATGAAGTCTTTACTTCTTAATGGTTAATTTTCTTTGAAAAAGTGTTTGGCAGGAGCATGACTAAAGAGGAACCACCTATGTAAATGTTGAAGTTTTGCCGCTTCAGGAAGCTTTGGACTTTAGCTTTTACAACATTTATGAATTTGGATATGGACACATGGCTTGTATAGTGTTAGGAGCTGATAAGTGTTTGAAAACTTGTGTGTATTTTATCTTCAGGTATTCAAATGGGTTGAAGGGTTCAATTCTTAGAACACCCTGATTCTCGAATATTTGAACGTGTAATTTACTAATATGGAAATTCAATCCTCAGGACATTTTCGTTTATGCACATGTTTTGTTTAATGTTTGGTTTTCATGCAAAGGAAGTGAACTAAATTTGGGGAGGATTGTTGAAAAATTTAGTGCACTTGTGGGATTAGTTCACACCTTGTAATGGGTTAGGAGGTACGGAGTGTACACCCATAAGGTCCATGAACACCCTGACTCTAATAGTGGTTTGTATTGGTAGTGCTAGTAGAAAGTACTGTTTGTGGAAAGTACTGCTTGTTGAAAGTACTGCTTGTGGTTTCCACTGATAAGCAGTATTTCCACTGACAAGCAGTGTTTCCACTGAAGCAGTGTTTCCACTGAAGCAGTGTATCCACTGATAGCGCTATGAAAGTACTGATGAAAGTACTGCTTGTAACGGGCTTTGACCTGTTCAAGTGGCAGTTACAACTGCATTATGACCACGTTTAATTGGTCATGTAACCACTAACGGCTATAATGGGGATAATTATGAGGCTATTAATGGGCCGATTAATACTCATAATTCCATTAGAGTAGCTCAGAGTAACCTCCTATAAATAGGAGATCTGTTTATGCATGTAGAACACACAGAAAACGATTAACACTTATAAGCGCAAGGGTTATTGAATTGTGCCTAATTCTATAACTGCATTTGGTCTTATCCCAAGTAGATATTCGTGTAACCCAGGCATTAGGGTCGAATAGTTTACTTTGGAAAGTGATCACACGATTCCAAGTGATATCCGGTAACCACCTAGTGGTATTTGTTTCTGCTGACTTATTGTTTGTTTCTGGGGAATTGATTATCTAACCCTGCTACTGGGCTCACGACACCAACAATAATACATCTTACATGCAGCTTATGTGGACATTGCGTTAGCATTGACACAAATGAATGTGCAAGTTACATATGTTTAATAGGAAAAAATGAACTAATGAAAAATAGTTAGATTTATTTTTAATTCCTAACTGTTAATTGCTAAATTATAGCGAACTTAAGCTTAACATGCATCTATTCTGCTTGAGTCAATAGAACCAAGTTCGAGTCCCATCTTTGACATTTGCTTCAGATAGGTACTCACCTCCGCAAAACATATGGCACACTGGAGAGATTTTGTGGAATAAGAGCTCAGAGGTCTGAGTCTTGGTTTGTGTTCACTCCAATTGGTGCCCCACTAGGCCAAGAGAGTTTCCGAAGCTATTCCTTGTGAGGTGGATAATGGCTGGTGCCAAAAAGCACATAAAGTTTAAGTGTTCCCGCCAATCTACACCTTTATGTGGAATAAAACGGTAATTTTTCAAACTTTTTATATAGATCACCATCTTGTTAAGCATTAGGACCTTATCGAGAATGAACCTAATACTTAAGATTAAAGCCCAAACTGTTTCTAACAGATTTTGAGTAATTGCTAAACTGGTTTGGGCCCAACCCAAATGTCAAAGAACTAGAAACACATTCAATAACCAACCATTGGACTAATGCTCCAGTGGTGAAAAATTACTGTCTTATATTCAAGGTAGAGTTTGGAAAGACGTATGATTGTAACTAAAATATTTTGTATGAAGTTATGTTTCAGATAGGTTTTGGAAGAAGTGGTGCTGGTGCAAAGGCGAGCTTTGTATAAACAAGGAAGGTTGTGGCCCTCACACAATTTTGTCAATTAGTGTATCTTTATTTGTTTTTTATTTTTTTGTAACATATAAAAATAATGTAGACTTTGGAAAGACGTATGATTGTGTCAACTAGGTTTTATTTTGTATGAAGTTATGTCTCAAATAAGTCTTTGGCCTTCCTACAATACAATAATAACACTGCGGCCCTCCAAATTGAATTATCAAGCTCCACCATTGTGTATTTGTGTGTGTGGACTCGTGCATGCCTTGAGATGGCTACATTTTCTATCCTTGTTAACGGTGCTCCACTGCTCCAACTAAGGAGTTCGTGTTGCAAAGGGGAACCAAACAAGGACACACCCTGTCTCCGTTTATATTCCTTTTACTCCAGTTGCTGAAGGTTTAAACATTATGATGCAAAAAGTATTACATGGTGGGCTGTTTGAATATGAAGGTATTAAAATAGGAAGCGATGAACTCTAGCATTAAATGTTACAGTTATTTTCCGTTACAGTTATTTTCCATCGAAGTGCATCTACATGATATTTATTCTTGCTAATTTCCTATGTTTGAATAGGATGTACGGACAAGGACCTTAACACACGTATAAATGAAGCACGAATGATAATATGGTGACTTGAGAGATGTGTTTTAGATAGAGAAAGTAGAGAAAGAAAACAAGAGAAATATATTACTAAAAAACACACTTACATACTCAAACACACACCTCAAATTTGTCATCTGAGGTGTATTTATAGTACAAGTAAAATGCCATAATGGGCATTGCATGGGCTCGTTTTGAACTTGGATTGAATTGGATTAGATTGGATTACAACTTATAATAAATTAGCTTATACATAACTACTAACCTATTAGCTTAGCCCAATCCACGAGCCCATTGACTATTTTATTACAATATTTAAGACACGTTACAAAGTTCCTGGTCATTCAAAAGATACTCCACTTGATTAGGTCTTTAGTCTTCTTGAGCTTGAACTTTGCGTGTCGACATAGAATAGTCTTGATTCTTTGTTCCTTCTTGCTTTGTGTTCAGATAATGGTGTTGTCTGCCTTTCATCAACGTCTTTGTTGCTGGTGCGTTATCTTCCTTTTCAACATGCTCATACTTCTTGATAACTTTGAATCTTCATACTTGTGTAGTTCTCAACTCTTAACATTGATCTTTGTGTTTTAACTTTGCAGATTCTTGGACTTTGGCGTAGAATCTTTCTATACTTTGCTTTTGCGTAGATCTTTGATGAGACTGTCTTTATGATGTGAGTATGAGCATGCGGAAATAGATGTTGATGATAATGGTGGTGGTGATGGTCTCTTCTAGAACTCCGGATCTCCAATCCTGCATGTAAACAGTTAGCAATAAAGTTCCCGACGTAAGAGTTCGGATATTTCGTAAAGGTGCACCCCAGATCGCTGGCACGTTCTTTGACGAATCTCATATCGAATACTCACTGGCATGTCCCCATACTTAATATCTATACTCTGTCATTGTGAGCAGCTGGAGTACACCGAGGTATCACTCCTTGACTGTAGACCGTAAAGAATTACCGAAGTGACCTGCTGTCAGGGTTGTTTGATGTTGACCCTGGCAGGAATTTTCATTCAATCACTGAGGATCACATTTGTAAATCCTCTCATAAATGTTCTGGCAAGAATACTAAGATCTATGAAAGACTCTAAAAATTACAACTTGTGTTCTTATTGTTGAACAACAAGTGTAGAAACGTTTAGTGTTCCTAAGAGATCTTTTGATGAATCTCGTGGCTTTTAGACTCAATTTGTGCGTTTTGATTTTAGTAGTCGGAGACTGGAGCGGTGTCTCCTGTTTCAATATCAACACCTCTCGGAATGAGAGGTTGATAGATTATGCAGGGTTCCCCGTGAGAATGAAACAAATCCTTTTAAGAGGAATTGAGTGGCTAGAAGGTTAGGTGCATTGCGTCACTGGGTCCATGACGTCTCTGTCTCCAATACCGGTGTCATCTTAGTTACAACCAGTAGCATATGAATTGAACCCGGTTTCTGCCCTAAGTTGAACATATATAGGGCTATTTCTTTTTACTCTTTTCTTTAATTTTTCTTTTTAATTCTTCAACTCCTTATTTCTCCTTTTCTCACATTCTCTTTTTTTTCCAATCATACCTAAGGACTTCTAATACTAACTATGGGTATTGTCCTTTGGTAGATTCCTCCGGTTCTGGCGGATCACATGATGTATTTTCCTATCCTTAGTCACCTTATAACTCCATGACTATTCCTATGTTGCCACAAAACATTTTTCTTGAAAATCTCTCAAAGTGTTTATGATTATTAAATACATTTTGTTAACACCTTGAGAGTTTTGTATTTTCAGAAATACTCCCCTTCACATGTGCTTATATTGTTTTAACTTAAATTTGCACAGTGAGAGTAGAGTTCGCACTTTTGAATTGATAGGCTCCTGATAGACAATTTCCCGCGAGACACGATTACATTGCTTAGTTAAAGAGTTCCATAGTCAGCTTTTAGGTGATAACTAGCTCTAATAACTAACTTGAAGATTTTAACTCTCCTTGAAAAGGAGGTTAGACCCGTCAAGGTTCATGTCTACCAAGAGTTTCTCGAATTGGTACATTCTACTTAGACAAGTCCTTTGCGAGACACATTTACATCACTAATTAGACCAGCTTGAGATTATTACCCGTCCAGGAACAAGTCTTTTTGGATTACTGATATTCTTTTATCGTTTATTCATTGCTTACGACTGAGTCGAGCTCTTTTGAGATTCAAACAATGATCTTTAAACATATTTGATTACATTTTAATCACGTCTTCTCCCCTCAAAAATAGCATATTCGTGATATTTTTTATATCAACGGATTAAACCACATGTTTTTAGTAATCTTTTGGGGAGAAAAACGAATTTAATTTTTGTATGAAATTAAAACATTTTGGTTTTATACTCCCCTTTTAAGAAAGCATAATCAATTAAGGGTTTGGAGGGAGTTATCTTGAGCAATTAATATTTTGAAAGATTTTGAAAAATCTTTTTGAACAATCTTGAAAAGGTGCTCAAGATGATGATGATTTCTCACCAGTTTTAAATGTAGTGCACTGAAGCGTACACAGGAGATTTCTTTTAGAAAGCATGAGTTTTGATTTGAGATAATCAAAAATCATCATTTAAAGTTGGGGTTTCGTACTGAAGTATACGAAAGCCATTGTGAAAGAAATTTTGAGAAACGACATGTTTTAAAAAACATTTTAAAAAAATCTCGCTCAAGCATTGTACATGTCCGTATCATTGTTGAAGTATTCATCGATGTGAAAAATGAAGATGTGATGAAGGCTTTCAATCTATGAGAGATTAAAATGGTAAATTAATTTAGGGTGATCGAGGTAACTTTGTTAACTTATATATAAGTTGTGTAACTATCGTACTTGTTATCCTATATAAGTTAGAACTTGAGGTAAAAAATATTTTTTGTGCCACACATGTTTAAATTTCCTGGATCCGTCACTGACCTCGTCATTAGTATAAGCTTTCTCCGCTTCTAGGAGATAATGAAAATACCGTGGAATGACCGGGGATCTATTTTCAATTCTTTGTTTTTGTTCCACATGTCAATTTAGACATAATTAAAATGAAAAAAAAAATTATGATAAAGTGAAACCTTTCTTATACTAGGAATATATTTTAAAGAGTAAATTGCAAAAATCGTCCATGTAATATGTTTAAAATGCATGTGTAATCCTTACCTTTTTTGAAAGTGCAGGCGTCGTTTTTGTGAGAACGTTTTGTGTGGGTTTCGTCACTGTCTCAAAGTGAAATGATTAAAATGCCTTTGATTTCAGTGTCTTTCACTTTGGGGGTTTTTTGTCATTTCACTTTAGGCCATGGACGATATTCACACCAATAGTTTTCCACACGGATGATGCCTGCACTTTCGAAAAGGTAAGTACTGCGCATGCAGTTTGAACATACTATAGGGACGATTTTGCACTTTAATCTATTTTAAATGTTACATGCTTATTTACTAAGAGAAGTTTTAGCATATTAAATAGATCCTATTAATGTAAATCTTTTCAAATAAACAAACACCCGGATGTGGTTTATCAATCTGAGTTTGAAACCATCAATTTGCTACACACATACAACACCAACTCGACAAACCCCAAAAATTCCATTCAACTTTCGGAAGCTAAAGAAGTATCACAATCATCAAAGAATAAATAGTTGTTTCAGGCAATAGACTTGTAGCCTGAGTGCATTTGAAGAGTTCTGGTGTTTCGGAAACCTATATTTGCTCTTAAAGTTTTGAAACTAACAAAATTGCTTAAATTATTAAGAATGAGAAAATGTTCATGTTTTGTGACTGACCCTGACAAAGAACATGTACGCACAACCTATCTGTTCTTAATCCGCATGAAATCTGAATAAAAAATACTTGCAGAAAAAAATAAATAAAAAAATTAATAAAAAATAAACCTGTTCATTTCTCAAATAAAAAATATTTTTGTACCAAGGGAAATAAAAGGTTGTCAAGATCGGGATCCTACCCAGGATCGTTTTCATCTTTGCAAGATCGTGATCGTAAGATCGGATCGGGATCTTAAGATCATACTCTAATGTTATTTGTTAATAGTTTATGTAATTTTATACAAATCTACAAATTCTAATACATTATAACCACAAAATACTATGAATGTTTCATATAAATGTTGTCCTAAATTATAATTATAAAATGTATAAAAAGATTAACATGTTGTTTTTTGAATTCTACAAACAAACAACCCATTAATTTGTAGTTTTTTAGTTTATAATCCGAGAAAAGTAAGATCGGATCGCATTATATCGTAAGATCGTATGGTCAAGATCGGGATCCTATAAGATCTTAAGCTTGCAAAGATCCTATGTAGGATCTGGATCGTTTTTGCTTTGCAGTATCGTAAAATCGTAAGATCCTAAGATCAGGATCGGGATCCTGACAACTATAAATATGTTACTAACAAACACCTGTTGAAGCCTTATTTATTCCTTAATTATCTACAGAACTATTAGCAAGTGACCAAAGATACATCACAGTTATGTGCATTATAAGACTAATCGCTCTCTAACCTTACCTTGAGACACCTGGAACTGCTCGGTGATGCCCAAATGTTCCATCATTAGACAAACATGAGCCAAAAACTCGCCCCCTTTTCTAAGCTGTTGCTCGTGGTGAAATCCTCTCCAGTGAGTAGCAGCATAAGCTAAGATCTCGATCCATATATACTTGACTCATGACTTTCCACATAAGCTCTTTTTCCATCTCTTTCTAAGTTAACGCTAGCCTGCAACCATCAAACAGTGCAGATTTTCATCGATCCCCCTTCACTTTGCTAGGCAACAGTTCAAGAGAATCAACTTCCAGCAGCATTAGACATGCCTAAACTTTTTCGGTAATAAGACCTTTTTCTTTGAAAAAATGCATTACTTCAGCACAGGTGTTGCGATACCTGATCATGCCAATACCTATTGGCAACATAACAGGGTATATGTCAGAAGAAGATACATCATATTGTCAGATATGTGCTTGCTTTCCACGTGACATATATCAATATCAGGACCATCTTTGTTGTCAACATTGCTCATACACCATAGAATAGCATCACACTCATTCTTTGTGGTGAAAAACTACCATTATTAGTATATAACTCTTTCAGATTGGAGTGGACAACCATATACTCACGAAACTGACTGTAAATCATTTCTTTTTGGTTGTCCGAAACTTTGTTATATGTTTTGTAACTATGCTGTTTAGGATTATTGGCTATAAGGGTGTTGTCCCAACTCTAGATCAATAATATGTAGATTGAAAATTGTAAAGTAAATGAATAAGTATTTTGTCTATTAACCTTCTAAAATCATTCGATACATGTATATATATGTTTCTAACAGTTGCTATCCAACCATCACGATGGTTCGGTTTTGTAACCGCCATCCCATAACTGTTTTTCAGTAATTATGTTTCTACTTTACGAGTTTGGTCCTTCGTCTAATAATAAATACATAAGAAGCATAAAGATAAAGATTATTGGTTCACATTCTTCTCCTTAATCTTGATCGTTGCTTCGTCCTAAATCTTGAACTCCGAGCATTTGTCGCATAGTCACGAACTTCAATCTTGGTAGAGCCTTTGTTAGAATATCTGCTCTTTGTAGTTCTCCGCTGACATGTTCCACATTGATGTGCCCATTCTCTACGCTTTCACGAATGAAATGGTAGCGAATATCGATGTGCTTGCTTCGTCCATGAAAAACTGGGTTCTTGACAAGTGCTATTGCTGAAATGTTATCGACCTTCAGCGTTATCCTTTTCTCTTCCCATCCAGTTAGTTCACTAAGAAATCGCTTTAACCATAAGGCTTGACATGCTGCTGCAGTAGCCGCCAGGAATTCTGATTCACATGATGATAGCGCCACTATTGGTTGCTTCTGAGTACACCAGGTAATAGGTGACTCTCCAAAGTAAAATACGATCCCAGTAGTTCCTTTTCCTTGATCAGTGTTGATTCCATAACTACTGTCGCTGTAACCTGTAATCTTGCAGGCGCCTTCTTGCTTGTATATTATGCCATGCTCCTTTGTTCATTTGATATATCGGATTACTTGCTTTACCGCCTTCAGGTGATGATCCTTCGGGTGTTGCATGAATCTACTGAGTAGTCCAACTGAGTAACTAAGATCTGGTCTTGTATGCAGTAAGTACCTGAGACTTCCGATTAAGCTTCTGTAATAAGTTGCGTCAACTGAGTTTCCTTCTTCCGCCTTGACCAACTTAGTACCGGTATCCATAGGTATCTTCGTATCAGTACTGTCTGCCATACTTGTTTCCTTTAAGATCTTGTTAATGTATCATGTTTGCTTGATTGTAATCTCTCCTCCTGTCTGTGTGACTTCTATCCCAAGATAATAAGCTAACAATCCTAAGTCGCTCATTTCAAATATATCCTTCATCTGGGATTTGAATTCTTCGATTTCTTTCTTTGGAGTACCTGTGATTATCAGATCATCTACGTAGACTCCAACTATAAGTGTAGAATTCTTGTTCCGCTTTGTATAAACTGCTTGTTCGAGATTACACTTCTTAAAGTCTAAGGACTTTAACGTTTGATCAAGCTTCACATTCCAAGCTCTCGGTGCTTGCCTTAAGCCATATAAAGCTTTAGTAAGCTTATAGACTTTTCCTGTATTTCCTTGTTGAATAAATCCTTCAGGTTGTGTAACGTAGACTTCTTCCTTTAAATCTCCATGTAATAATGCCGATTTTACATCTAAATGATGTACTTGCCATCCATGATACGTTGCTAGTGCTAATATCAACCGAACTGTCTCTATCCGAGCAACCGGTGCAAATACTTCATCGAAGTCTATCCCCTGTTCTTGTACATAACCTTTTGCCACTAACTGTGCTTTATATTTGATGATGTTTCCTTTTGCATCCCTTTTGGTCTTGTAAACCCATTTGAGTCCTATTGCCTTTTGATTGTCTGGCAATGTAGTAAGAGTCCATGTATTATTCTTGTTGATTGAATCCAATTCAATCTCCATGGCCTCAATCCATTTCTCATTTGTTGATGCTTCCTTGTAATTATGGAGTTCTTCTTCCGTAAATAACAAACTTTGTGGTTCAACTCTACGTGCATACTTGTATATTTCCGTCATATCTCTATATTCACGTACGGGTGTATCATCAAATCTATCTTTTGATTTCTCTACAGAACTAGTAGTAGCTTCTTCTTCCTCTTCTGAGTGTGGGTCGTAATTGTATGCTGGTGGTGTGATTGGTGAAACTGGATCAGGAATCTGATCTTGTTCATGATACGTGTTGTCATCGTTTTCTGTGTTGACTGGTGTAAGGTTTTCATTGTCAACTCCGTCTACCACAAAACTAGCCCAAAATGTGTCTTGTGTGTTCGTATCTTCTTCATCTTTGTTCCAATCCCACGGTTTTGTTTCCATAAACTTTACGTCCCTACTAACATGTTTCTTTTTGGTTATAGGGTCATATAACCTACATGCTTTTGATCCTTCCTCTACTCCTAAGTAAACCAATGGTATGCTTCCGTCGTCCAGCTTCTTTAAGTGAGGTATCGTTATCTTTGCATAAGCTGTGCATCCGAATATTCTTAGGTTTTCCAGCTTTGGTTATTTTTGTAGAGTGCCTCATATGGAGTTTTATCTATCAGGGCCCTCGTAGGTACCCTATTGAGTATGTAAATTGCATGTGTAACATATTGGATTTCATAAACACACTAAACCATAAGATCAAATAGGCGTACAATATGATTCTAGAGAGAGAAAGTTAGAGGTTTAGGGAACTTTAGTGAGAGAAAGAAAAGTCTTATTATGAGCTCCAACTCTCTACCTTGGAAGGTAGAGAGTATTTATAGTCTTTACATAAATCGCCACCTATCGGGCTGTGGATCAGGCATACAGTGGGTAAAGACCCGTCCGTCCTCCACGGTGTAACTTAAACTAAATACTACTTAACTTATAATAATCTACGACTACGAGCTTTCTAATGATTACATATACTTGAGGTGACCGACTCTTTACTAACTGGATTTACTAAATCCTAACAATCTCCCCCTAAGGGAGGTCACCTCAAACATATACAAAAATTACATTGAATACAAACAGATATTACATTAAAAATTGTTCTTGCATTATTGATGTAGTACTTTGCTCCGAAGCTTGTAGTCATCGATTCTTCTCATTGCATGTTTGGTTAATCTAAGTGGAGGTTTTTTACTGATCCACGTGATAATAATTTTGAGCCAGCTTTTGAGATCATCAGCTGTCAAGAAATCTCTGAGATATCCATTGTGGTGTTGGTATTATGTGATGTTGTGACTTTCGGACCGACATGCTCACATTCTGGATCATGATATATTCTCATCAGAGTAGCGTAAGCTTTCGTTGATTCATGATATTGGCAGCAGCGTAGCAGAGGCATGGAGTGAAAATATCAGAGTCATTGATACACTAATCATGATTTCTTTTGAGATGAATGTGTTGAGTGAGCATGCGGCTATGGATTGACCGCATCATTCTGATCAGCTGCAAATGTAGGGCGTACCTGCATAAAACATTTAGCAATAAAGCGCACGAAAGTGTCTTTGATCACTTTCGTGGAATTGAGGTACACGGCCCACGGTTCCCCGTTGATCAGTACAAGTACTGCCTGTGATCAGGTATAATTCCGAAGAATTTCCTTGACAAGGTTTCGCAGCTGCTCTAGCTGTTCTCAAACCAGAACGTCTCAAAGAAGACAACACGGAGTGAGTGAACCAGCGAATAGAGATTCACTGATTGATGAAAAGAGATTTGAAAAACAATCGTGTATCGCACAATAGAAATTGTTTTTGCAATTCAACGAAGGTTTTAATGAAAATCAATTATCAATCATAAACACCTTTTGATTTGAAATATACGTACACGGTCGAAGTGCTAAAGAAAAGAGTTTTTTAAGCACAAAGACCGGTTTTTCAAAGGTATCCATCAATCCATAACCTGAACCAGGATTGATTCAAAAGATTGAATCGCCCCATTGTTTCTGTTCAGTTGTCACATGGTTGATCTATTGAATAGATCTCACATGCCACCTACCAGGAGCTTGTTTGATGTTGGCTCCAGAAGGCTTTCCATCTTCATTGTGAATATGTTTGCATATCACTCAGATGTTCTGGCAATACCACAAGGATAATGCGTAGGACTCAAGATATAATCTCTCTTTTCACATTGTGTGAAAAAGAGAGTCTTCATTGAAAGTGTCCTAATGAGATTTATTGATGATCTCGTGGCTCTAGACTCAATTTGTGCATATTTGGATCCTATATCGAAGACTAGGGAGAGGGTCTCCTTTTTCAATATCACCAATCTCTAAGAGAAAGTCGATAGATAATGTTGGTTCCCTGTGAGAATGAAACAAGCCCTTTTAAGAGGAACTTGAGTGGTTTGGGAAGTTGAAGTGCAGTGCGTCACTGGGTCCATGACGTCTTGTCTTCAATACCGATGTTACCTTGGTAACCACCAGTAGCATATGAATTGAACCCGGTATCTGCCCTAAGGTTGAATAATTGGAGGGCTATTTGTTTTCACCCTTTTCTCATTCAATTCTTTTTCATTCTTCAACCCCTTCAGTGCTTACCGAGACTTCATAGCTAGAACCTTGTTGGGTTTATTCCAGTACTAGCTCAGTCTCAGTCCGCACTCTTTCCATATATCATTTTTCTCCTTTTTTCAATATACCTAAGGACTTCTACACTATCTAGTGGATTGTCCCAGGGTAGATCCCTCCGGTTCTGGCGGATCATGGGAACAAATACCTAACCTTATCATCCATATATCACCGTACATAAAGTAAATTTGGTCAGTCTATTTGGTATTGTTCATCTGCCATTGGAACAAATTGAAAACCATTTGAAAATCAATCCAGATACTTGTGATATATTATCAAAGCATTTTGTACCTGAATTGTTTTGATATTTTTAGAACAAGAGCTCCCCCTCAACATGTGCATCAAGTGTTTGAAATCGTTTTGCACATGGAGGCAAGAGAAAGAATTAACTTCTTTTATTACCATTTTCTAAAAGATATCAACATCACTTCCCTGATCAAAACAAGTAGATAAAGCATATAAGGGAAGCATGAGGTTTTCATAAACTTGCTCCCCCTCAATATGTGCCTTGAGGTTTGAAATAGTTTTGCACATACAAGAGGGAACCTGCACATTGATATAAATTGAACACGTTTCAGATCTTTGTGGTTTAAGATAGATGCTCCCCCTCAACATGTGCATGGAAAATTTGAAATCGTTTGGCACATGTGGGAAGGAGAGCTTGTACATCCTTATAAAACCATTTACCGAATTATCAGATTAAATCCAATTTAAATCACAAATTCTCCCCCGATCACAATTATGAAATCATTTGAGATTTGTGATCTCTGTAGATTTAAATTGATTTTGAAAGCTTTTAAGAAGAATTGTGACTTGATTATGAAAGCGTTTTATCTGATAAGGATATGATTTTAAGACTTTAAACTCCATTGAATGAACATGCATGATTATCTTTTGAAAACAATTGTATGACAAATAACTTTTTGATTTAATTGAAATCATTCTCCCCCTCAATCAATGACATAAGTTGTTGATTGAGAGATAGATATTTTGACAAACTTTTTAAGTCCAGATGATTATCAAAAATAGAGTTCGAGTTATTTTTCAAAACAACTAGTTTTCATAAGATAGTAAGGATTAGTTTAAAGAATCAGAGCAAGAAATTTGAAAAACCAAGTTAAAGCATGGCTCTGTTCTATCTTTGAAAAGCGGGTTACTGCCTGAAATGACAATAAAACATTTTTTTCTCTTTCTCCCATTTTTTTTTTTTTTTTTTTTGATTTTTTTTAATTTATTTATTTATTTATTTTTAAAAATTCGAACAACATCTAAAGTCCCGTGTCATTCTTTGAATGACAACATTAAGACCGTAGATATTATCGAATCGAGAGAAACATGACAAAATGACAATATTTTTTGAAGATTTTTCAAAATTTTCAAATTCTTATGGATTTTGAAAGTTTTATATTTTTCTATTTGATTTTTTAAGGTTTTATAATTTTGTATTTAGTTTTTCGAAAAAATATTTACAGGGGATAGATGAAGGAAACCTTTTACTCCTCTTCTTCCTCTTGAAGACGTTTGAGTGTTTCTGGTTGTAGGCTCTTAAGACCCAGTCGTGGAAGAATAAACTCAAAACGTTCTCTAGGAAGAGCTTTGGTGAAGATGTCTGCTAACTGGTATTCAGTCCTCACAAAGTAAAGTTCCACCACACCGTTTTCAACTTGCTCCCTAATGAAATGATGTCGAATGTCGATGTGCTTTGCTCTTGAGTGTTGTACGTTGTTGCATGAGAGAGCAATAGCACTTTTATTATCATAGTACAGAGGGATTTTATTGAATTCAAAGCCATAGTCAGATAATTGGGATCTCATCCATAGGATTTGAGCACAACAAGATGACATGGCTATGTATTCCGCCTCTGTAGAGGAAATAGAAGTACTCATTTGCTTCTTTGAAGACCAGCTCACAAGCTTATCACCCAAAAACTGAGCACCTCCAAACGTAATTCGAAGAGTATCTTGACATCCTGCATGATCAGCATCTGCATAGGCTGTTAGTGACATACCGGTGTCCTTCGGGTACCAAAGTCCCATATTGATGGTTCCTTGGAGATACCGAAAGACCCGTTTAACCGCTTCAAGGTGCTTTTTAGTAGGCTTAGCCTGGTATCTAGCACACATGCAAACAGCGAACAAGATGTCTGGTCTACTAGCTGTGAGGTACATTAGGGATCCAATCATACTACGATATTTTGTTTGGTCTACCATGATCCCTGAGTGGTCCTCATCTAGTTTGGTACGTTCAATCATGGGAGTGTCAACAGGGTCACTAGAATCGAATCCAAATTTCTTTAAAATCTTATTTGCATATTTAGATTGATTTATGAAAATGCCTCCGGGACTTTGTGAAATTTGTAATCCCAAGAAAAATGACATTTGTCCCATCATTGACATTTGAAATTTAGAACCCATTTCATTTGAAAAACGGTCACACTCATTGGGGTCAGTCGAGGCAAAGATGATATCATCAACATAAATTTGAACATGAATTTAATGTTTGCCTGACTTCCTGGTGAACAATGTTGGATCAACTGCACCTTTGCTGAATCCGGTAGATAGAAGAAACTTTGATACTCGTATCATACCATGCCCTTGGAGCTTGCTTTAAACCGTAAAGAGCCTTCTTCAAACGATAGATGTGAGTAGGATGCTCTGGATTCACAAAGCCTTCAGGTTGGCTGACGTAGACGACTTCTTTAAGATCTCCGTTCAGAAATGCCGTCTTTACATCCATCTGATAGACTATCATGTTCTTACTAGCAGCATTAGCCAAGAAGATTCTGATTGCCTCGATACGAGCAACAGGAGCAAATGATTCTTCAAAGTCAATACCCTCCTCTTGACGGTATCCTTTAGCAACCAATCGAGCCTTGTTCTTTAAGATATCACCATGCTCATCAAGTTTCACCTTGAAGATCCATTTTAGAGCAATGGTCATAGCACAATCTGGAGCCGGTACTAATTCCCATACATCAAGTCGATCAAACTCATGAATTTCTTGTTGCATGGCATTGAACCAGCTGTCTTCATTCATGGCGGTTTTAACATCTTTTGGTTTGATCTTAGAGAGTACGGAGTTGAAGAAGCACCATAAGGCACGGTTGCAAGTTGTTTCCGTGTTGATACTGGACGAGAGGGATTTCCAATGATGTTGTTTAATGGATGATCGTGAGTCCATTTTCTAAGGTGTTCATGTGGCGGTTGTTGAGGGACTGAGGTAGCAGAGTCGATGTCTCCTGAAGAAGATGGTTCTGATGATGATTCAGGAGCAAATATGTTTTCAAATAGAGCATCTTCAGGAGTAGCAAAGGGATTAACTTCATAATTGATGCCAGAAACAGTTCCATGATGTACATTCAAAGATTGATGATTTGTTGATGAGACTGAGTTATCAGCAGCAGGCGCTTCTTGACTTAATGATATTGAGACTGAAGGATTGACTTCATTCTCAGGGGTATGAGCAGCCTCTGTTGTGGGAATTGACAGTTCATTAGCACTTGGCTCATAGTGTTCATCAAACATCGGATCAAACAATTTCTTCAAATCATCTTCAGTTGGAGGTACATATGGAGTAGCTGGAGAGGAATTTGGTACAAGGGATGAACCAATGGGACTGTTTTGAAGTGCGGGTCCAGAACTGGGTTGTCCAGGAGCCATTTGACCGGTCAGCTCATCGAACGTAACGTGAATTGTTTCCATGATATTTCGGGTTCTCTTGTTGTAGATTCGGTAACCCTTCTTGTTAGGTGCATACCCAACAAAAACTCTAATATCTGCCTTTGCTCTTAATTTACCTAAATCTTGACCGTCATTTGTTGGATAACACAAAGCACCAAACACACGAAGGTAGGAGAGATCAGGTTTTCGTTTATGAACAAGTTCATATGAAGTTTTTCCATGAGAGGTGTGTATAAGGGAACGATTTTGGGTGTAGCATGCAGTGGCAATGGCTTCAGCCCATAGAAACATTGGAACCTTCGAATAAATAAGCATTGTTCTTGCGGCTTCTACAAGAGTTCAATTTCGTCTTTCAACTACACAGTTCTGTTGAGGAGTTCGTGGAACACTTCTTTGATGACTGATTCCAACACTTTCATAAAACTGAATTAAGTCTTTGTTGACAAACTCTGTGCCATTGTCTGTTCGAACAATTCTGACTGTATTGTTGAGTCGAACCTGAAGCTGTTTGATTAGTTTGATGATGACATCTGGAGTTTCATCCTTTGTCCTTAAAAACTTTACCCAAGTAAATCGAGAGTAGTCATCAACAACTACTAGAATGTATTTCTTCCCATTTATCGTTTGCACTCTCATTGATCCGCACAGATCCATATGAAGGGTATGAAGAACTTCCATTACAGAATTTGTGGGTTTTGGTTTGTGGGCATATTTCGTGCTTTTACCCAATTGGCAAGCTGAACAAAGATGATCTTTTTAATATTTTAATCTGGGTAAGCCTCTGACAAGATCCTTTCTGGAAAGGTTGTTTATGGTGCCGAATTTCAAGTGATTGAGATGACGATGCCATAACCAAGACTTTGTTTTAGAAGCCTTTGATAGCAAGCAGATTGGAGAGGACTTCATCATGTCATCGATAGAGATGGTGTATAGGTTAGAACCTCGAGTACCTCTTAATAATTCTACACCATCAAGTTCTCTAACGAAGCAAGTATGTTTTCTAAAAGCCACTTCTAGATCGGAATCACAGAATTGACCAACAGAGAACAGATTGTGACCAAGACCTTCCACATAATATACCTTGGAAATCACACTTTTACCAACCACATAATCTCCATAACCCATAATAGCTCCAAAATGGTCGTTCCCGAATCTAACTGTCCCGATGAATTTACTCACGAAGTTCATGAGCCGCGACCGGTCTCCAGTCATATGCTTGGAACAGCCTGAGTCCAGGTACCACAGAACGATTTGAACGATCTGCAGTTGAACACAGAAAAGAATGGATAACTGGATAATTGGGATCCCCATGCAAGAATGGGTTCCATTTGGTTAGTAACAGTGATTGGAACACCCACATCAGAAATAGAAACATTCATATCAGAAATTGAATCAATGGAGTTATTATGAATAGATGCAGTACTAGTGTCCGTATTTGCCCTATTTAAAGTATGCTCACTTCTTAAGGGAATAGTTCTACCAGTAGGCATCCATTTTCTAGTGGGCATTGTCTGATTAACCTTATGGCCAACAGGTATCCATTGATAGCCTATCTTACTAAATGTTCTTCCTGTGGGCTTCCACTGTTTTCTAACTTTCTTTAGCCTTTGCCTTTTTGCCTTCTTAGCATGATATTTTGCTTTAACAATGTTAATTGGAGATTTGACAGCTTTAGACAAAACATTCACACCACATTCATGATTAGTAACAAAATTCAAGCAGACATCATTACAAGGTTTGCAAATAGTATCAGAATTCGAATTAATTACAGTACGCCTATGGCAAATACTAGAATCAACACGATTTGTTTTATTTGGCTCAAACTTAAAGTTCCTAGGTTGGTCTTCTACTCTCTTCCAATGCACATTCTTAGCTTGTGAGTTCCTATCATTCCTTGTATTGTCTTGAGACTTTGACCTGCTCGCTTTAATGTCACTGATTACTCCTGTAGAGGGAATGGGAACATTAGTTGGTTTTGCTACTCTTTGCATCTCCTGTTTAGATGTGCTGGGATCTGAACTACATGCAGGCACACTAAGGTTCACTTTCTTAACGCTAGAAGTGCTGGGATTTGTACTCCTAGAAGGCACACTAGAGTTCGCTTTCTTAGCACTAACAGATCTGGAATCTGAACTACTTGAAGGCACACTAAGGTTCACATTCATAACATTGGGCATTGAATGGATTTCATGCTTGGCACTAGGCATAGAACAAGGAATCAAAGGATTAACTCTCTCACCTAAGGACTTAGGGCATATTGTGATTAAGCATTCTAGAAGTTCTTGAGATCGTTCGGCATATAAGCATGCATGCCCAATTGCATTATCAAGTGGTTTCTCTAACTTATCCTCTTCAACAATCTTACGGAGACATTCTAGACAATCCTTATGGTATGAGAAATATGTTTGAATTGCAAGTTTGTTATTCCTAAGATGAGGGGGAACATATTTCACAGACAAAGCATATTTATTACAAGAGTGAACCTTTGATACACCATTCTCCCCATTGGTCATTGGCATTTTCCTTTTTACCTGGCTCTTCAGATTCTCAATTTCCTTTTGCAATGAAGCTATTTGTTTGTTACGAGTGACCTTTATTGATTCAAATAACTCATTAAAATGACGTTTAACCTTTTCATTTTCTTCTGAAAAACTTTCGTTTTCCTTTTGTAATGCATTTACTAAGTTTTGAAGATGAAACGTTTGAGAATTATGAGAATCTAAAGGAGGAGGCATTTAGGAGCCAGTCACATTGTTCTTTTGACCCTTTAATTGAGAGATTTGGGCTTTCAACTTTCTGATCGTGTTACAATGAGCTTGCTTTTAGTGGCAATAGTCCTAGGAACTAAATGCATTGGTGTATTGGGAGGATACACAGTCGCTGAAGGCATTTTCCTAAAGGGGGGTTTGTTACAACAAGATTCTCTGCTTTTTGCTTATCTAAATCCCTTTTCCAGAACACTTGTTCGGGTGTTAACAATGTCTGAGGCTTAAACATGTTCAAGGAAATCCAATTCTCCTTCTTGTAATCATGGGGTGTAATATTTATTTTCTTCTCTTTACATTTATGATCATCTAGTTTCTTGTTCATCTTTTCCCTAGTGACTTCATCTGATTTCTTATCTTCCTCAGTGCACTCAATGCAACTAGGTTTTTGTCTAGGCTTAAGGATTTCATTGCCATCATAAAGAACCTTATGAGCATTTCTAGCCTTTTTAATGACCTCTGGATTTGGTTCCTCAACAAGGGGAATGTTATGCTTATCGCTTAAGACTCTATGCTTAGTGATTAAGTGAGCAGTCTGAATGGTATTTCCTTGTATGTACAACTTATTTTCAAGCTTGTTTTTCAAGGTTTTTAGATTAGAAAAATCATTCAAAAATTTTGATTCCTTAGCACTGAATTCTTGCTTAAGCATTTTAACATTTTCTTGAAGTTCTTGTTTTTGCTTAGCAGTTTTAGAAAGTTTTTCTTGTAAGGAGTTTAACTCTTGTTTTAATACTTCTTCTCTAAACCTACTTTTTCTAATAGTTGTACGCATTTGGTCATCCATTTCCTGCTCACGGGTGGTCAACTCAAATTTTGCACGTTGTTCATAAATAGCAACACGTTCTTTATAGGCATTCAGTTCAGAGATGACAGAATCATCAGGGGAACATGCAGTGAATTCATCAAAAACATAATCATTGTTGACTGCAGAAGATGCATCACTTGGTACAATCTCACTTTCACTTTGTTTCACATATTGATCATATGGGACAACATTGATATTACCCATATTTTCAGTATCTGACTCAATAATTACAGTTGATTGTACTTCGTTATGTATCTTTTGCTCATCAACTTCATCGTATAATTTTAATACCTCAGAAATAAAAATGTCAATACATAGAGTTATGCTTTAGTAGAGCTACAAAACTAATTGGTTGTCCGAAAACAGCTAACATAAAGAAAAATACGCAAAACAAGAAATTTACCCATTTGTCATGTCCTGGAGATCCCATCCAGATAAGTTAGCCGCCATGGATAAAGCATCCTTCCATTTATCCACCTCTGAACTAATTACATGTTCATGTTTGGCAAACGCTTCGGCATAGCCCCTGTTTGTTTCCTCACCACATCAGGCTTGGCATCATGAAAGATAATCCGAACCTCATGCTTGGGATCTTCAATCTGCTTGCACTCAAGCATTTTAACAAGTTCCCTCAGACACCATGATGAAGAAGCGTAATCTTTGGAGAAGATAACTATCAAAAACCTCGATTCTTCAATGGCTTTGTAGAGATGAGGATATATCTCTTCTCCTTTTGGCAATTCGTTGTCATCTCTAAAAGCATAAATCCCTTTTTGCTTGAAATCATTGAATAGATGATCCATGAAACTTTTACGGATATCTTCACCTCTAAAACTTACATAGACATCATATTTCCATCGATGGGCAATGGAAGAAGCAGTCATGATCAATGATATGAAAGCAGCTGGGTTTCCATGTGAAAGATTAGCCTCAAATAATGTTGGATATTCATTAAGTTCTAAAATGCTGAACTTATGTACTTTTAAGACTATTTTCATTTTGTTTGTAAATGCTAAGACATATTGCAGCCATGATCAAAATGATCATGTGACTGCAACCTAGATTAGATGTGGCTAGAGCCACTTAGATATGACATTGACCATGCCTGTTGGTCGTTTATACAGTTATTGAAGGGACAGTTACAAATGGCAGTTAAGGTTGTTAAAGGGCATAACTGCCTTATCCTTTGAAACATCACAACCTTTGGTCATACCCCTTCATAACCTATATATAGGACATTATAATTTCGTTTTATAATCATCAATAACAGTTTTATTTCATGCTTTAAATTTCCCTCCATATTTTGCCTGCACAATTTCTATTTGCATACAACAAATCACAATAACACTGCACATCTATTCCCTAGACTATTCACTGCACAACATATGTCATACAATCACAGATTCAATGATACCAATTGGCCAAGAAGCACTTATCTGTCAAGAGGATTTGTTGGCCATTCCAATAAATAATAGTGTACTAAAAAAGTTATGTAATAAGTAGACATAAAACCAATTGAACATGAAAGAATCATTAAGTGCATATGTTGACACATAGACATTTGGTGATAACTTCTTTTACAGAAACTTTTTATAAAGAGTAAAAATATATAGAATGAAAACTAAATAAATTAAGATAGACTTAAACTATGTCATATAGTACATACATAAATTAACAGAGATGGACTATTGTTATTAAAATCCTTAAATGGATGATTGCCGAAGCTTTTATTGATAAATTTTTAATCCCCAAACATAGAAAGACAAATATATGTGTTACGTCATATATATCAATGTTTATGAAACTGGTTTTTCAATCGGCCCGGCTGGTTCCTGGTTTGATGGTGGTTCAACCGGTTTCTACTACAAAACCAGCTTCTAGTTACACAAATATATGCAGGTTGACTTTCCAAAAGTATCCATAAGTTTATCACGATTTTTATTTACACCACTACTGAACGCATAAGATTTTTGGGATTACT
This sequence comes from Chrysanthemum seticuspe, assembly GCA_019973895.1. Lineage (NCBI taxonomy): Eukaryota > Viridiplantae > Streptophyta > Magnoliopsida > Asterales > Asteraceae > Chrysanthemum > Chrysanthemum seticuspe. Next base: position 138,295,576 of record BPTQ01000001.1, on the reverse strand, counting down.
AGGGAGTTTAGGATGACTCACTAAATCATTTTGAACCATATTAAAAATTATAGACGTGAAAAGGAATACCAAAAAAAGGTGTACAAGGAATGGATGACTTACAAGTTTTCCAGAGGGTTAAGAAGCAGAAGACATGAATGCAATCAATAATGGAAGAACAGGTCTATATGTGTAATGTGTTTACTCAAACTTTTCATATCTAAAAGTCAACTACACAAGTTACAGTTCTTTTTTGGGAAATGAAAAAAAAAAATGCATAGAATTTGACAATTTTTATGATTGTGTGTAGCCAACTATTTTTTTTCTTATTGTGTGTACTGAACTTTCAAAATTCGATTATTGTGTGTATTTTGTGACCATTTTACCCTTAATTTTTTCAAATTTCGAAGGGTAAAATGGTCATTTTACATGGCAGAATAGCCACAAAATACACATAATTATCAAAATTTGAAAGTTCAGTACATACAATAAGAAAAAAAATAGTTGGCTACACACAATCACATAAAGTGTCAAGTTCGATGCATTTTTTTGTCATTTGCCCTTCTTTTTTTGTTTAAAAGGGGACAAGTTACACTTCTAGTCCCTTACTTTTAGATAAACTTCAGTTCTTATATTTTACATGATGGGTGTTTGGACATTTTGAATAGGCCCAGGTAAATTACAAGCTGAGAAATAAGATTTTATTTTGTGAGACCTAAATACTATAACTGAACTTTTCACTAAACATAAGGAAGAACCGAAGAATCATATTTAGTTTCTACTCTCAAATAAATGATTTCTAAGTAAAAGTTTTTTATATATCCATCTACTTCATATTGACATATTGCTACTACTAAGGTTTGCTATCCACACAAAAATATAACCGTGTGTTTTTCACTTATTGTTTTTCTTCATATAAGAGTGTGTAGAAATATAAGCTTGGAAGATATAACATTTTCTTTTATGTAATGCAGTACACCTATTGATGGATATCTCAATTTTATAAAATCGTTGTCGGTTAAAGACAAATAAAAACAGATGCAATAACAATCAAGAATTTTATATTGACCTTAATGGTGTTATTTGTGTTTAGAAAGAACCTACATTTGTCTACACTGCTGGATACCCGCGCACAGCGGTGGCGATAAGTATAATTATATGTGTTTACTTACCCGTTTAGTGAATTCGTTTCACAACACTCCCATATGTGTTTGTTTGGGTTACCCGTAGCTTTCCCGTGACATCATTATTCCCGCATATTGAAATACTCTCGCGATCTCTTACCCGTCAAACACTCCCCCCAAAAGTATATGATTTTGACGAATCAAGATTGTATTGATTGAAATAAAAGTTAAAGCTGTAAAAATTTGAATTAAAATAAAATAAACCCACTAAAAATGTAAAAACTAAAAACTCATAAAAATATATCAAAATGGATGTTAAATTAAAGAACACAAAATTTTAGAAAATATAGTAAAATTAGATTATAAAAAAATTAAATAGATAAAAAAAATATTTTAATTTGAAAATAAAGATGAATTTTTAGTTGAGAAGTGATACATGTCATTTTATAATTGGAGTTCTTTATCTTAATTTTAAGTGGTTAGGAGTTAAGTTTGGAGTTTGTTAAGAAATGACACATGTCACCTTATGATTGGAGCTCATTATCTTAATTTTTGGTTAGGAGTTAGGTTTGGAATTAGGTTATGCTTATACATGCATTATAATATACTAGTCGGATACCCGCGCACAGCGGCGACGGTAAGTATAGTTACCCGTTTAGTGAATTCGTTTCACAACACTTCGAATGTATATGTGTTAGCTGTATGTGTTTGTTTGGGTTACCCGTAGCTTTCCCGTGACATTATTCTTCCCGCATATAGAAAGACCCTCACAATCTTTTACCCGTCAAACTCTCCCCCCAAAAGTATATGATTTTGATGAATCAAGATTGTATTGATTGAAATAAAGGTTAAAGTTGTAAAATTTTGAATTAAACTAAAATAAACCCACTAAAAATATAAAAACTAAAAACTCATAAAAATATATTAAAATGGATGTTGAATTAAAGAGCATAAAATTTTAGAAAATATGGTGAAATTAGATTATAAAATAAATAAGTAGATAAAAAGATATTTCAATTTGAAAATAAAGATATTTTTAGTTGAGAAATGACACATGTCACTTTATAATTGGAGTTTCTTATCTTACTTTTTAGTGGTTAGGAGTTAGGTTTGGAGTTTGTTATGTTAAGAAGTGACACATTTCATCTTATAATTGGAGCTCCTTATCTTAATTTTTGGTTAGGAGTTAGGCTTGGAATGAGGTTTGGCTTTTACATGCATTATAATATAGTATAGATATATAAGTATAGATAAGAAATGACACATATCACCTTATTATTGAAGTTCTTTATCTTAATTTTTTATTAGAAATTAGGTTTGGCTTATACACATTATAATATAGTATAAATATACGGCTTAATTTTGTACGCATCCTAAAAAAGTCTACTGTCTAGTAATCTTCTGGTAGACTTAATTAACTAAATAATCAATCTTGTTGCTTGAAATTTTTTGAGCTTAAGTCGAATATCATACACATAAAATAATCAAAATATCATACACATAAAAAAATCAATTTCCCCGTAATTAAATGAAATTATCAGCTAAATTATGTGAAAATAGCTGTTGACAAGTCATTGTGAGTAAAGTTTATATGAAGTATGTGTAGCTAGAAGTTGGTGGAAAAAAGTCATAAATGCTTAATGTACTTACAAAAATAACTCATTCTACATACTATACTTATTTTTGTCATAATGCTTAATAAAATGATTTATTAAGAGTATTTTAGTCATTTATCATACCTTCATCTCTTACCTCCCAACACCATAATTTCCAGGCAAAAAACCACAAATCGTGTGTGGTTAACATTGATTGGAATAATCAGTCAAAACAAACACAATCACTACCCACCATACATCACAGATCTACACCCTCTACAAACAAAAAAACCCAAATCGTGTTTATCAAAAACACAAATCCCAAACACTCGATCAAAACCCAGATCCATCACCCGACACAGATTCATCACTCCAAAGTAAAAAAAAAAAATCAATCTTACACCGATCAAAAACAAAAAGAAAACTTTTATTCCCACAGACCCAGATCCACAAACCGATCGAAATCCCTCACATAACCCTCGATCTAAAATCATCACCGATCTAATTCACCACGAGTCACATCCTCGCCGGCAACAAACACTGCAATCCTCCCGGCTACGGCAACAATGGCGGCGGATTCAACTCAAGTGGCAGCAACAAACCCCATTCACCTCCACACACTACTCAAAGCCCTATGCAAAATCCACCGATGTTCTGGATTTTTTTCTTCCTTTCTGGTTAATGACACCATACTCAAGTTGAGCTGAGTTAGGTGACTTACGCATTAGCTTTTATAAGTAAGGTTTGTTGGTCTTGTAAATGAATGTGTTAGTGGCGCGCAGTTTGTTTGCTGAGATTGCAGACTTGACAGAATTCTCTTCTAGACATATTAGTGGTGCTTTTGATGAGCACTTGAGGGATGTATAAAGGTTGTTATTTGTAGTTTAGAATTGGATTTAGGTGGTCATTGTTTTTGTTTGGTATTGCTGTCTGTCATCAAGTATGGCCATGGGTAAGCCATTGCTTGACTTGTTTATAGTTTTGATGCTTACATTTTTACCAATAAAAACTATCATGAAAATGGACAATCAGAAAACATTGTTTGACAAAATACTTTCCACCGCGTGATATAGGTGATGGTCTGAGGGTATTTAAGTCTTTTTGCATAAGATAGAAGCATTCGTTAAGCATTATGACAACTTACGTGAACAACATTAAGCATTATGACAATAAAAAAAGTTTAGTATGTAGAATGAGTTATATTTGTAAGTACATTAAGCATTTACGGCTTTTTTCCAAAGTTGGTACACAAGTCAAAGTTTGTAACTTAATTGGTAATAGCTATGTATGTCAATATATGTTGGAATCACTCCTAACTTTTATTTCAAGTGTTAGTATTTAATATGTAATAGGTTGCTTAAACTAGGCTTTTATGTTAGTTATTAATGGCAAGGCTTATGTAGAAAACTCATAAGCCTTGGCCCAAGCCTAATAAGGAAGGAAGGGACTAGACATGTTGCCCTAGCTCCTTTCCCTATATAAACACATGTAAACCTTCACTTGAAGGTTGGTTGTTCACTTCTTAATATCACCTACGCCTAACTCTTTAGTATTACCATACGTGTGTGTTATTGTGTGTTCAACCGATCACCTTCATCTTATTTCTTACATATTGTTACTTGTGTTAACTTATGGTGACCTAACAGTGGTATCCATCGCCATCTAGTTGGGTGAAACGCTTTTGTTTTTGAAGTTATTTCTCATACGCGTGGTTTTTGAATGAGCTTAACTTTCATAAGCTTAAAGCTTTAATTTTTACACTTGTAAACTCAAGATTCTTGTCGTTTAAGGTTTATTTAGTGTTAAAGTTTAAGTTTTATGCATCAAGTTTCAAACTTTACGTATGTAGATTAGTGTTTGCTTGGTTTTTGCCTCGTGTAGTACTTTCTACGCCTAAGGGAGAAATTTGTTTTGGATCATCAAGTTTCAAACTTTATTGTTATTTTGGTGATATTGAAGCTATTTCATCATTAAAATCAGGTTACAAAACACTTTGGAGCATAAAAATCAGTTTTGGTAAAAGTTGGTACTTTCTACTCGTAGTAAAACCCTAGTTCTACTCGTATACTCTAAAGTCTACGCCTAAGCCTCAGATTCTACACCTAAGGATTTTGTCATTTGATCTTCGAAGCTGCTGGTTAACTCAGTGTTTTCTTGCTTGGATAAGCCTGAAAACACTTCGACTTTGGATATCTTTTACACTTGGATAAGTGTAAAGGATTTTTGGGTAAAACCCTAGTTTTACGCCTAAGCTTAAAGCTTACGAGTAGAAACTTCTTTGCCTAAGCATTTCCTACGCTTAAGCTTGTCTTACGCCTAAGGAAATATTACGCATAAGGTTTTCTACTATTAAGCCTTTGGTTTACGCCTAAGTTAAGCTTTTATCTCAAGTCTACGCGTAAGCTTCTGTCTACGTGTAAGTTGGGTATTACGCGTAAGGTTCCTTCTACGCCTGAGCTTCTTTCTACACTTAAGGTTACTTCATCAACAAACTCAAAGTTTTATTCGACTACAAAGATCCATCATCAACACAAGTTTCAAGATGTCTCAACCACCATACTCTCACTACTTTCCTCATGAGTATCCTCAACAACAACAACAACAACAACAACAACAACAATATCAACATATCCTCCACCATCTCAACAACAATTGCAACAATTTCAACGACAATTTCAACCACCGTCTCTAATGTACTTTCCTCAAGGAGAAAACCCTCTTCCACCACAGATGGTTCAACCAAACTCTCGTCAACAAGTTCAACATTGTAACTACTTCCAATATCAGTATCCGGCTAAGTATGCTATGAATGTTACAACGCAAAAGGAACCTTCTTGGTTTGCAAAGATGTGTGAAGCTTTAAGTAGCCAACAATCCATTCATTAAGCTGGATCCCTTGATAGACCTCCAATGCTGACACCCAGAAACTACGATCAATGGGTGATAAGGTTCTTTAGGTTTTGTGATCTCAAGAAGCCACATGGTAAGTTTTTGAAGAAGGTCATCCTGGAAGGTCCTTTTCAGATGCCTACTATCACTATACCCGGAGATCTGAATGCTAATCCACCAAGAGATGATGTTACCAATGTTGTCGAGCTTGATCAACTTACTACAGACCAACTTCTTCACTTAGAAGCCGATGAAATTGCAATGCAATATGTCCTTTTGGGATTACCCAATCCGATACTTCGTAGTGTTGATGCTCAGAAGACTGCTAAAGCAATGTGGGAGCACATTCATCTTCTAATGGAAGGCACTGAACTCAATCAAGAGGACATGGAATCCAAAATCTACTTAGCATATGAATACTTCATGATTGAACCAGGGGAGACATTAGAGTCATACCATCATCGGTTCTCAGACATCATCAATGACTTGGATAAACATAATATCATTATGCCAAGGATTGCAATCAACACAAAGTTCCTGAGTTGTCTTGGTCCTGATTGGGAGAAGTATGTTACATTCATCCGTCAAGCGAAGAATCTTCATCAAGCTACTTACGGATTGTTGTATGACTATTTGAAGCACCATCAAAAGGAGGTAGACAAAGAAAGAATCATCCGTGGAGTCCCTGCTTCGCCATCACTTCCGGATAATCAAACTCTTGCTTTGTATACTCAAGCATGTTATCCTCAATTTCCGAATTTGCCAACTGTTTTCACAAATCCTCCACAACCAACTGCTTAGATAACACCATATGATCCATCACAGCAATAATCACAAGAAACTCAATTGGTTCCATACAACAACAATAATGATCAAGCACTCTACAGTGAATCAAATGAGTATGCAGAAGCCTTCGATGCATTTAATCAAGGACTTGTAATGATTGCAAGAGCCTTCGGATGATTTGCTAACAAATCCAACAACCGCATTTGCACCTCATCAAATACAAGAAATAAAGCTGTTGTTAACAATGAAAGGGTTGAGATTCAGAATCGTGGAAATGGTCGTCAGATGAGTAGTGGCCAAGGGTTTAATGTTAATGGTAGGAATAACATGGGTGCTCCACAACAACGGGCTCAAGTGGTTGATCAGGGAAATGCTCAGACTGGGGTTAATGGTCTCCGATGCTACAACTGCAATGAGAAGGGTCATCTGGCTAATGCATGCCCAAAGCCGAGAACAAGAGGCAGCACTTATCACAAAGAAGCTCTACTCTTGGCTCTCAAGGATGAAGCTGGTGGAACACTTACCAACAAGGAATAGAGCTTCATGGCTGATGCTGATTCTGATGATGACATGGAGGACTTGCAAGCTAATGCAGCTGTGATGTTAATGGTAAACATGAAAGAGCTCCACATGAGTGACACAGGCCCAGTGTATGACACTGATGGCTTGTCTCAGGTACCGGATCAAAATATACTCATTAATGATCTGATATCTCCGCCAACATCTGCATCCGACGAGCCTCAGAGTGTTCAACATGAATCTTCTACATCTCATTCCAACGATAATCAAATGGATCCCGTAGTTATATTTGACGATCAAGATGACCTCATGGTTAATATTGATAATCAAGTTGACTCCGTGGTCATATTTGAGGATCTAAATAATGATCATGTTGAGATTCAAGTTGAACAAGATGAACCTTTGTCTAATCCAGATCTTGAGCTCATGACCAACTTAATTCAGACCACCCAATCTCAACTGGAAAAGTGCAATGACATCAATAAGAAACTGCAAGATAAAATGCATTGTTGACTAAGGATAATGAATGCTACAAGTTCCAACTCAACATTTTTGAAACTAAAGAGAAACGTGAAAAAGGTTTTGAAGTCGCTTTTGCAAAATCATACCAAAATGAAAAATCTTTGGAAAAACAGATATGTGATCTAGTTGCCTCCAAGAAGGCATTGCTTTCTCAAATAGAACAACTAAAATTTGATCATAAACAATAACTTAACGCTCTTACGTCGGAAACTCAAAAAGCCAAGTCTAAGTTATTACATTGTCAAAAACAGTTTTGTGAATACAAAAAGCATTCAAGGAGACAAATAGATGAGTATCTTGATGAAATTGTCGACTTACAAAACAAAATCAAAGAGTTTCGAAATGTTGTTTACAAACATGGTGAGTCAATCACAACAATTCAAAAGTTTTCTTTTAAACCAAATCCAGATGGATATGGACCAATTCTTGCTCATTACCAATTAAGTTTTTCACATAGAGCATTCAAACCAATTCCTCAAGTTTACAGTGTAGAACATACAACTGATGACTCAATAATGAGTGTTGTTGAATATAATCGTGCTGAGGAATTAGATGCAGAAGACGAGAGTCGGTTAAAATGGAAAATGTTGTTTATAACAAACCATTTAACTATTTTAAAGCTATAACTTTCGTCACACAACAGGATACTTCTAACACACCTTGGGTTATCACACCTAATCCTGAGTCCTCCTCTCATGATGGTCACCTCTCCAATGTTGCACAAATTAATGGTCATTTACCTTCCTTTAGTGAAATAAAGCCATTAGTAGAACGATGTCAAGTTCTAAAATATTTTGACACCTTTATGTCTAACATCAAACTTTTGGAACATGCAATTGAAGTTAATTCTGAAATAAAAACTGAACATTTTCAATCGCCATTTGCGCGACATCAAAGGGATATTTTTCAGAAAGGGCTTTTACCATATGTCCGAAATCTAAAAATGTGTGCAATATATTGGGAACGGGAACTTCAGAAAGATATTGGACTTATGAAAACAGTTTTCAAGAAAACAGAAACATCGATTTCAAATACTAAACGTAAAAAGAAAATGTTAAGAAATCATGTTGACCGACTATTGGAAGATGTTATCAGTGCTGATACCATAAATGTTGTGTTATTACATACTGTTGCATATGCATTTGATTATATCGATGTTGATTCTGTTGATAATGTTGAGAATACCAATAATGTGCCTCAAATCGAGTCTTTGAAAGTTGAAAATGAGCGTTTGTTAAACGAGCTTTCGAATGCAAAACGTCGTCTTCAATGGTGTCAAAAAGATTGTCAAAATCGAGAACTTGCTTTTCAAAACAAAATAAACCAATTACGTTCAAAATCTTCTGATCCAAAAATAGAACAACTGGATGATGAAAACGTGTCTTTAAAATCTCAAATTTCAAAATATAAACAAGAAATTGCCAAAGTAAAAACTGAATATGGTGTCATATTTGATTTGCTCAAAAAGACTCGTGATGAGGCATCACAAGAACTTGATAATCATCTTGCATACACTAAAGAAGTCTTAAACGTTAGTGGAAACCTTCCCTCTGAAAATCAAAAACTGTTGCACACTATTGTTGAATTGAAAGCAAAGTTAGGGAAGTATGAACAAGATAAGAGTAGTAACACAAATGTACTTGCACCTGGAATGCTTAAAATTGATACTAGAACGCTTAATGAGAAACCACAAGAAACTAATGTGCTTCCTTCCACTGATCCAGGAATAGTTGCCTCTTTTCCCAACGTTAGCACTTCACAACTTAAGAGCAAAACCAGGAAGAATAGGAAGTTGCAACGTAAGAGAAGAACAATAAAGACCTCTGAAGTAGAAGACCACCTTAGGACTTTGAATAAAAATCAAGTTGCACCCACTTTAGACATTGCGTTAGACAAATGTAATAGCAAAAATGATGTAACGAATGCTGAACCTTTAAGTACTTTGAATGTTTTGTTTGAAGCATCTTGTGTTGGTTGTCGTGAAAGCATGTTTTCTGGTTGTTATGATAAATGTGTTGCTAAGTCTATCTTATTTCGCAAGCGAAATAGTAGAAAGCGGAATACCTCTAGGCCCACTAATGCTTCTAAGTCTGTGCTAGGTAAACTGCCTTCTAGGGTTTCTGCAACTCATTGATGTACCCATAGAACCCACTTCACCTCCTAGGAAGAAATTATCACCTAGTGCATTCACTCAGACCAAAGCAAAGACTAGTTGGACTTGGCAGAGATGGTTACAAAACATACCAGGATTTAAATGGATTCCTAAAATCATTAACATGTGTGTTTCAACTGTAACTGTAATGGAACCCTCTAACTCTTCGGGTTCCACCTCTACTTCTATTCCACCTGTGTCGTCTGTGTGTAGTGCAGGTGATACAGATCATCCTCTAGATTATTGATAGCGGATGTTCCCGACACATGACAGGCAATATCAAACTCTTATCAAACTTTGTCTCAAAGTTCATTGGCACTGTCAGGTTCGGGAATGATCACTTCGCAGCTATCATGGTCTACGGAGATTACATCAATGGGAACATCGAAATTAGCAGGGTTTATTATGTGGAAGGTCCCAGTCACAATCTATTTTCAGTCGGTCAATTTTGTGATGGAGATTTGGAAGTTGCGTTTAGGGAGAAAACTTGTTTCATTCGTAATCTACAAGGAAACAATCTTATGTCTGGAAACCGCACATCAAGCCTTTACACAATATCAATGCAAGACATGATTGCTTCATCTCCCATTTGTCTACTGTCTAAGGTAACATCAACAAAATCTTGGTTGTGGCACTGTCGACTTTCACAATTGAACTTTCAAACCATAACCAATCTTGCACGATACAAACTTGTTGAAGGTCTTCCATGATTTTGGTATTCTAAAGATCATCTATGCTCTGCTTGTGAACAAGGGAAAAGTACTAGTGCCCACTTTCCTTCAAAGGTGGAACACAGCTCTCAGCATGTGCTTCATCTTCTTCACATGGATTTGTGTGGCCCGATGCGTGTGCAGAAGATCAATGGCAAACGCTACATTCTTGTAATTGTCGATGACCACTCAAGATGGACTTGGGTTTATTTTCTTCGAAGTAAAGATCAAGCTCCTCAAATGATCATCACCTTTCTCACGAAAATTCAAGTTTAGCTCCGGAACACAGTCAGACAAATCAGAACAGACAGAGGAACTGAATTTGTGAATCAAACTCTTCGTGAATATTATGAGAAAGTAGGAATTGAGCATCAAACATCAATTGCACGAACACCAGAACAAAATGGAGTTGTTGAAAGACGAAACTGTACGTTAGTGGAAGCTGCAAGAACGATGTTAATAAATGCAAAACTTCCAGATTACTTGTGGGCTGAAGCCGTGTCAACTGCATGCTACACTCATAACCGTTCTATGATAACAAAACGCCACAACAAAACACCTTATGATCTTATCCATAACCGCAAACCGAATCTCAAACACTTTTATGTATTTGGCTCTCTTTGTTACCCGAATAATGATCGTGATGATTTTGGAAAGCTCAAGGCTAAAGCTGACATCGGAGTCTTCATAGGTTACTATGAAAACTCTAAAGGATACCAAATCTGGAATCGTCGTACAAGGGAGATTATGGAAACGATTCATGCTAGTTTTGATGAGCTTACAGAAATGGCTTATGAGCAAAACAGCTTGGAACCCGGACTTAACCGTCTAAACTTCCCCCAAACCCCAACATCAGCTGAACCAAGCTTTCAGCTTACTCGTCGTCGAATGGAACAGCTATTTGCTCCTCTGTTTAGTGATGATATTGATCAACGTGCTCCAGATGTATCAAATGTTTCCGCTGCTCAACCTGATAATACTCCAATACCTGATACACGTGAGACAACAAAAAATGTTGCTGATGCACCTCCAATTGATTCTACAACAACAGCCGAACAAACCGCATCCAATGACGCTGAACTAGCTGATGATCTTCTGAATCAAGACGTACCTACACCTGCAGATTATGATCCAAATGCTTTCTTTAACCCTTTAGCTAATGAAACTGCAACTTCTGATGTTGCGGAATCATCGACAAGTCATTTGAATCCACCTAATCTGCATAATGTATATCAACATCAACCCTCCATACATCGTTGGACTAAAGACCATCCTATTGTGAACATTATTGAAAACCCGAATCAATTAGTCGTAACTAGACAACGCCTTCAGACTGACGGTGAACATTGCATTTATGCACTTACCGTTTATCAATCTGAACCAAAGAACATTAAAGAAGCAATGACTTATGACAAATGGATTGAGTTCATGCAAAAAGAACTTAATCTGTTTAAACATCTTGAAGTATGGGAATTGGTTGCAAAACCAACAAGGGTCTATGTTATTGGTCTAAACTGGATTTGGAAAAACAAGTTGGATGCTGAAGGTACGGTTATCAGAAATAAGTCACGTCTGGTGGCTAAGGGTTATAGACAAGAAGAGGGGATTGACTTCGAGGAATCATTCGCACCAGTTGCTAGACTTGAGCCTGTACGGATTTTTCTGGCATTCGTGGCTCACATGAACATCACGGTCTATCAGATGGATGTCAAAATCGCTTTTCTGAATGGTAAACTGAATGAAAAGGTATATGTCAGTCAGCCAGAAGGATTTTTTGATCCTAAGTTCCCTAATCACGTCTACAAACTGAACAAGGCTCTCTACGATCTCAAACAAGCCCCTCGGGCGTGGTATGATGAGTTATCATCCTTTCTTCTATCCCATAATTTTGTCAAAGGATCGGTCGACCCAACACTGTTTATACAATATCACGGGGCACACATTTTAATCGTTCAAATTTATGTAGATGACATTATTTTTGGGTCAACCCATAAAAAGTACTCAAACGCTTTTTCAAAACTTATGAAAACACATTTTGAAATGTCAATGATGGGTGAACTTACGTTCTTCTTAGGACTACAAGTTCATCAATCACCCCGTGGTATTTTCCTAAGTCAGTCCAAATATGCTCTTGAAATTTTAAACAAACATGGAATGCAAAGCTGTGATACCAATGCCACACCAATGGCACATACCAAAAAAACTGGATGCTGATTTGCATGGAAAATTGGTTGACCCTACCAAATACCGAAGTATTATTGGGTCTCTCATGTATCTAACAACCAGTAGACCTGACATTGTATTTTCTGTATATCTTTGCTCCTGTTATCAGTCGCGACCAACTGAGACACACCTCTCTGAGGCTGAAAGAATCCTCCGATACATCAAGGGAACCATTAATTTGGGGATCTGGTATCTGAAGGATTCTGGTTTTAAACTAATAGCATTTTCAGACGCTGATCATGCAGGATGCTTAGATTCTCGGAAAAGCACTTCAGGTGGTTTGCAATTCCTTGGTGACAAATTGGTGTCATGGCAATCGAAGAAGCAAGATTTTACATCACTGTCCTCAACTGAAGCAGAATATGTAGCCATGTCAGTGTGTTGTGCTCAAGTCATTTGGATGAGAACACAACTCAAATATTATGGTTACGTATTTGACAGAATCCCGATGAACTATGACAATCGAAGTGCTATTGCGATCTCGAGCAACACCGTTCAGCATTCGAAGTCCAAGCACATCGATCTTCGATATCATTTCATCAAAGAGCATGTGGAAAAGGGTACCGTTGAATTATATTTTGTGGGTAATGAACACCAATTGGCGGATCTTCTCACCAAAGCCTTAGCTCCTGCTAGGTTTACTGATTTGATCCACCGGATTGGCATGAGGTTTTTGACTCCAGAGGAACTGGACGAACTTTTAACACAATCTTAAAACCAGTCAAACACCAAAACCTCTTTTGTAAATAAATTTTTCAAAAACAAAAATAGAAAAATATAAAATCTGATAAAATACAAAAATATTCTTCTATCTAAATTCTTTAAAACACTGCAAGTACAAATCTTCCGTCAACACTTTGCTATATCAAAACTTTCATTATTTTCCCGAACAAGTGTTGAGGGGGAGAATGTAAATATTTTTCAGTTTCATAAAACCTTGTACTTGCATGTTACCCAAATTGGTTGTATCTTTGATAATGGTGGATACGTTTCTTGTTTTAAACTCTCTTCGGACTCAAATTTATAAAATTTCACTATTTCTAAAGCTGAGGGGGAGTTTCGTCAAGTTTCTTTCCAAACAATCACGTTTTGCTTAACCAAAATGGAAGTTATGGGCCATGGTTGAAATTGGTTGAGGTGGAGGGGCTATTATTGTCAAAAGTTAAAACTAATTTTTATACAAAAATCCCCACCTAACTATTCTAACACATTTATTACTATCATTTACTTCCTCAACCACCATCATCCACGCCTAAGAATTAAACCTCAAATCCGTGCTTCAAACTTGATATTAAGTGTAAAACGTTTCCTTGTATGATTACAAACATAGGTTTTAAATATTATTCAAAACCAACGGTTTGATTTTAAACTAGGAGTGATTTAGGGTTCTACGCATACGCGTATGAACAAGAAATCACTATGGGGTGTTTGCGATGAAATGGTTTGTGTTATCATGGTCAAAATCAAGTCCTTTAAACATTTTCATCATAAATTTCAACCCAGAAAACGTTTTTAATCACATTCGAATGTTAGGGTTTATGCGTGAATTTAGGTACTTTCTATTGTGAGTGTTTGAGGATAATTAGATGCTTGAGAAATGGTTGATACATGCTTAATTAACCTTTAACACCTTTGAATCATGCCCAGAAACAACAAATTCTAAGAATTGAGCTTTAGGGTTTATGAACGCGTAGAATTGGGTATTCTTGATTCATGGTACTTTTGATGTTAAAACTTGTTGGAAACCTCTCACTTAGCATCTAAGATATCCCAGAAAAAGTTTGGTTGAATTCCCATGGTTAAATTGCTTACTCGTAGAATTTGAATGTTAGGGTTTTAGTCTACGCCTAAAATCTTTTCTACGCGTAACTGTTCTAACTGTTGATTCCATATGATGTTGAATGTGATTGAATAAAGTGTTAATAAAAGTGTTATGGTTAATCTATTACAGGCTTCTATGCGTACCAGAATCAGAATCAAGGTTACATGGAACTTACGCTTAAGGATCACCTTATGCGTAGATGTTACGCATAAGAAGCAATCTTACGCGTAACGCATACGCATAAGGTTCTACAATGGACTACGCGTATCCTGTGAAGGATATGCGTAAACTTGGATTTCTACGCCTAAGGCTTACTCTTACGAGTAAACCTTACGCGTAAGTCCTTAACCTAAGCTTACGCGTAAGCCTTATGCTAAGAATCCACTCCTACGCGTAAGCCCTCCTTACGCCTAAGGGTGATTCCTACGCATAAGCTTATTCCTACGCTTATGGTTACATTGTTTACGCATAAGCTTACAAGTCTACGCTTAAGCCAATTTGTAACTAAACTTTTGAAATGTTACACGTACAAACTTGTAATAAGTTACTCATAATGTCACAAAACCAAAATGTCACTAATAAACTACAAAAGTTAAAACGTTGTGTGATTAAGTAAAATTTGGACTTTAACATTCAAAATTAACATACTCACGTAACTTATCACGTCAACTTTGGACTATTGGACAATATGTGACTTTGGACTCGTAACATTCATTAACATAACAAATTCAACAATTGGAAAATAAAATCAACTTTTGACTTACGTAATGTCTTTTGATATGTTGGTTCTTTTGTCTCAATACCTTTCAGATCACGAAATGGACGTCATCATGGAAAATGTCAATGCACCAAATGAGCTCACAATGAATGATATCTTCCTAACTGATTACAGCAAGACAATTGGAAAGAACAATCTCAAGGTCGATTTTGAGAACTTCACATGCTCAGAGTCATCATGGAGGATTGCTGTGGACATACTCAAAACTCATCCTTACAACAACATGCTAACCAACTCAGCAACTGTACCGGAAATCTACATTCATCAATTCTGGCACACGATGAAAAAGGTTGATGGTCAAGATGATGTCACAGTGAATCTCAATGATAAAGAAGTCACAGTCACGGTAGCCGATCTACGAACAATTCTTCTTCTGTCTGCTATCCAACCTGCCGACTATGTAGCAATTCCTAATGAAGAGGCTACAATGCAATTCATGGTCGACATTGTCTATGATGAAGCTGCTGGAGTTATTACCAAGCACTCCACGGTCGATCTAAAGAACATTCCTCAACCGTGGAGGACTTTGTACATCATGATCGCCAAGTCTGTGTCTGTAAGAGACAGCGGTCATGAGCATCCTAAACTCATGCACCTACAAATCTTCTAGGGCATGGTCCACAAACTGCACATTGACTATGCAAGCCTGATCTGGGAAGACATGATGTCCCACCTCAAGAAGCCTGGGACAAAGGTTCCCTTCATCAGATACACGAAGCTGTTGATCCAGAATATTCTCGAGAAAAATCGGGACATCCCCTTGAGAATCAATGACCCCAAGAATCACTTTGCATTGTATGAGCCTACATTGAACATTGTCAGATTCAAAGACTCATCAACAAAGAAGCAAGGTGCAGTGCTACTGGACTGCCTTCTCACTGACGAAATCAAAAGTCTTCCATCGTATCTACGATATCAAGAAGCAGTGATAGCAGGCAAAGTCGGGTTTATGAATGAAAAGACTTCAGCTGTTCCAGTCAAGAAGACAAGAAGGTCAAGTAGCGCTGGAAGCATTGAAAGCACTAGGAGCGCTCTTAAGTATCCAAAGAGGCATCCAAGCTTCAAGAAAAGAATCCATACTCAGGTTGCTCATCCTAATCCTAAACCAGAACCAACTCCAAAGGATGACGATTCTGAAGATACTGAGTCTGAAGAGGTGGTTTATCACTCCAAAAATGCTACAGATGATACTAACTCAACAAGGTTAGAAGATAAACCACCAAGTCCTAAATCAGACAAAGGGAAGACACCCGTTGCTGAAGAAGAAGAAGATAGTTCTGATGAAGAAATTGATCCAAAGGATGAAGAGAAAGCTTACCACAAAACCCTTAAGCATCTGAGGATTCAACATGCTGCTACGGAATTCAATCTCTAACAAACCAGAGGCCCTGGAGGTTCCAGTGGTAGAGCACTAACCACACCAGTTCTTGATGCGGTTAATCAACCCGATAAGGGAACTGGTGCCACCACTAAGGAATCAACAGAGCAACAACAACAAAATTATGAAGTTCCATTCGATTTTGAAGAAGAAGAACAAGAAAAGAACGAGAAGATAACAGATGAAGATGTAGAGCAAGCGGGTAAAGAAAAGGCTGAAGAAGAAGCTCGGGCTAAAGCTGATGAAGATGAAAGGATTCGAATCGAAACTGACAATTACATTCGCGATAATCCTGATCATAACCTTGAACAAACTTCTGAGCCACCTTAAGAGCCATCCACAATTGAGTCGTCATCTCACTCCTCACCACCACCATCTGATAAAAAAACCACCAGATCATCCTCCAAATCAATCAAGAAACCCTCTGACACTTGGGCATCTCGTGCCAAAACCAAGATCGTTAAGGCTGTCAAACAAGCAAGAAAATGAAATATGGTTAATAAAAAGTTGAATCAGCTGGCTGACAGGGTTAACTTACTAGGTAATGTGATGAACGAGTTCATAGAGGAAAGAGAAAAAATCCAACAATTCCTCAACAGAGACATTCAAGGTGAAATAGACAAGACGATTAGGGAATACACTCATAAGTTCCTTCTCGACATTGTCCCTGGTGTTACTAAAGAAATGTTTGCAAAACAACTTTATCCTTATCTGAAGAAAATGCTCAGGCAACAATTACGACAACACCAGTGGTTATGCAAACCCGACCAGTTCAGCCTCCTAATGTCACTGAAGCTGACCTGATCTCACAGCTGATAATCCAGATGTCTCCTAGATCTCCAACTTTCACATCGGATGAATCTAAACTCTTCAAAGCATTGCTTGTATATCAGCTAAAAACAACTTGCAAGGAAGTTGCTGGTCAGGAAAAGCGACCAAGAGACGATGATGATGAGGACAAGGATCCAAAGGCTAAACGACCAAAGAAAACTGGCGAGTCCTCATCTAAGCCTCCACCACCACCAAAGACAACCTCCACCACACAAGCATCACAGAAGACTTCTGCATCCGATAAACCTCAGGACTTTGAGTCTCCACCACCGTCAGAGAAAACTGGTGATTACTTCTAATACACCGGTGGTGACGACGAAGAGAATCCTGAGCCCCAGCAACAGCCCCCATCTCCAACATCAACAAAGCAGCAACAAGGACCATCATCAAAACCAAAGAAGAAGATATCCAGCTATGTCGTCTCATGGTTAGATGAAGATGAAACTGAAGAATACGAATGGTTTAGCAAGCTTGTTGATGCCACTTCTCGATTACCAGAAGGCCAAGAACCGGTAGATGGTCGTACTATGGAGCAGGTTAAGCTTATCCAGGATGAATTCAAGGTCAAAAAGATGACGAAGAGGGAGTTACGCCGAATCAAGAACGATGCTTCCCAATTGCTAAAAGACAGATCCGACAGTGCTGTTGAAGTTGAATATCATCTCGACAACATCGCACGAGCTATGTCTAACAACATTGATTGGCTCAACCCCAAATCAAACATCGACTTCACAAGAAAGGATAACACTCCATACTACACGGACTGGACCAAACCGTTACCAACCATTGGCCGACCGGAACAACCCAAAATTCCTTATCAATACTTCTTCAACAATGACTTGGAATTTCTTCAGCACGGTAGTGAAATTAGCAAGAAGTATGCTACGTCACTCGCCTTTAACATCCCAGCAGCGGTCTTCTCCAACAATGCAGCCATCGAAAAAGAAGCCACCATGATGTTCGTTGACAACATGGTGGATTATGACATCGATGCGCAATATGGCATTCACCATTGGCCACCAAGGAGGAGTCTATACTATAGAAGCTGCCAAGTTCTCAAATCAAACAAGGAGGTGTTTAGTGATAAAAGGATTGTTGCTATAATGAATGTCACCTTGGCTACTTAATGGCATTACTCATTCCTGAAGAAAATCACAGTCAAACACCAAGACGAACAGGAATATGATTTCATTGAGGCTGATTTTCCAAGATTGTCGCTCAACGACATCGAAGACATGTATCTTGCTAAGGTACAAGGTCGGATGAGACAATTCTCCACCAACATCCAGCTCCAGTTCATCACAGCCTTGTTGATATTCATTAGAAGCAGAGTAATCTAGGAACGTGTTGAAGATCTTCAACTTGCTGTGGAATCATACCAGAAACAAGTCAATCTCACTAAACCGTTGCTACACTTTCTCGACATCAACCAACTCTCTCAGTACACCATTGTGAAGAAACCAAAGTTTAGAGTTTTTTACCGCAGTAAACTTCACCACAACTATTTCATGGCGTACAACGAGGTTCGCAAATTATGTGATCACACTCTGAAGAAGGTTCGTGATGGGTTAGCGTATCAGTTAAAGGCGATACAACAAGGAATTGGGTCTAAGAAGCGGTGGAATTCTGACGAGAAGAGGGATGTTAAGAGGATAATCTAGAGGTTAGATGAAAGATTGTTTCATCGAGATCAGATGCGGAACTTAGAGAGCTTTGTGGGTGGAAGACCGAGTTTCTCGATTACGAGTTATCAACGTCAAGAGAGAACTCCCGGTCTTCTTGACGAATTGACTGGTACTCCTTAAATATTTCATTGATTGATATTTGGATTAAATTATATATATATATATATATATATATATATATATATATATATATATATATATATATATATATATATATATATATATATATATATATATATATATATATTGACTATGGCTTGTGCACACATAACAGTGTACAACCCGTACTTGTAATGAAAGGACCCTGTGGTACGCATCAATGCTACAATCCTTATAAAAGGAGCGAAAGCTTCTTACTTTTGAGTAAAACTTATCAAAACTTTCACTTTTCAAAGTTTTGCTCAAAAGAACAAGTACTTCCCCTTATGTTTTCAAAACCTCAAATGTTAATATTACTTGTTGAGGGGGAGTATTTGCTAACAAATCTTTGTTCACAAATTGTTCTTCGTGGAAATCTTCCCACAAAACTCGAAATGGTCATATTCGATATCAAAATTTCATCAAAAATAACATTTATATGCCATTTTTGAGGGGGAGAAAAATTGTGTGATACAAATATGTTGTAAATATGATGGAAATCTTCGTGTGCTAAGACTTAACCCATGAATTGATGAGATCTGAACTGTCGTACACTGAAAAGATTTGTCTTCCAAGACTTATCCGAGTAGATTGTACCTTTTTCGAGAAACTCTTGATAGACATGAACTTTGACGGGTTTGACAACCTTTTCAAGGTTTGTCCACACCTTCAAGGTAGTTATTAGAGCTAGTTGTCACCTAAAAGCTGACAATGTATCTCTTTAACTATGCAACGTAACCGTGTCTCGCGGGGAATTGTCTATTTTGAGTCGATCAATTCAAAAGTGCGAGCTCCTCCCTCACCGTGCAAATTTCTGTCAAAATACTTAAGCACGTGTGGAGGGGGAGTATTTATGAAAATACTAAACTCTCGAAGTGTTACAAAATGTTTTCAATCATAAACGCTTTGAGAGATTTTCTAGAAAATGGTTTTATGGCAACTTAGGATAGTCATGGAGTTATAAGGTGACTAAGGTTAGGAATAACCGTCCTATGATCCGCCAGAGCCGGAGGGATCTACCAAAGGACACTACCAATATTTAGTATTTAGAAGTCCTTAGATATGATTATAAAAAGGAGAAAATGAGAATCGGAGAAAGAAGGAGTTGAAGAATTAAAAAGAAATGTAAAGAAAAGGGTGAAAAGAAATAGCCCTCCAAAGTATTCAACTTAGGGCAGACACCGGGTTCAATACATATGCTACTGGTTGTCACTAGATGACACCGGTATTGAAGATTAAAGTCGTCATGGACCCAGTGACGCATGCACTAAACCTTCTTAGCCATTCAAGTTTCTCTCAACAGAAGCTTGTTTCATTCTCACAGGGAACCCTACGTAAACTATTGGCTTTCTCGTAGAGATTGTTGGTATTGAAGAAGGAGACCCTCTCCCTAGTCTCCTCTCAGGAAAACCAAAGCGCACTATTGAGTCTAGAGCCACGAGATTCATCAAAAGATCTCTTAGGAACACTTGACATTTCATTACTTGTCGTTCAACATTAAGGACGCAAGTGATACATTATAGAGTCCTACACAGATCTTAGCAATCAGTTGAGAACATTTATGAGGGGTTCAAAATTGTGATCCTCAGTGATTGAATGGAAACTCCTGCCAGGGTCAACATCAAACAACCCTGACAGCAGGTCACTTTGGTAACTCCTTGTGGGTTACGCTTAGTGTTGTCTCAAACGGTCTACAGCCGTGGGGTGATGCTTCGGTGTACCTCAACGACTCACCTGAATTGTAGGTGTACTTCGGTACATCGTGTTATCCTACTTGAGGGACTTCAGTTCAGGAACAGCCTTTGCTAGAATTAGAGATGTGTCTTCACACTATGCTGATAACACGCTCGAAGTTCAAACTTGTAAGTGCTGGAAATCCAGCTAAGGAGATTCCTCTCAAGAATCAAGTCCTGAGGATGTGGGTCATTACTTGAACTTGTTCAATGTAATGCCAACTGTCCCTTATGGGATTCGGACGGATGATTTGCCCGACCAAGGTGAATGGAATCAAGACATTCATCAGATTAACAATCGTAGTGGTCAATTCTCTAAGAAACGACCACAGTGATCGATTGGTGTTTATCACTAACCCATTCTTATGTTTTCTTTTTATGGATGCTCCTGGGAGATGATCGTGCTGATTCTCCACATGCTCATACCAACAACAATACAAGTTGAAGTTCTCTCAAAAGGAAACATGAAAGTCGGAATGATTCTTCCTCAAAGCCAAAGAATCTACAAAGTTTAAAGACTTAGAGAACTACATCAAAACTGAAATCCAACGTCAAAGAGCGTGTGAGCATGTTGGAGAAGGACGTGGAGACACCTGAGCAACGAAGCGGACTTGATGTAGACAACAAACAACATAACATCACCATATCCACACCTGAACAAAGAACAAAGAACAAAGATAACAAAGACGTCAAAGCTGAAAACTTCAAAGCAAACAAGATCCTCACACTGGGGAGATTGTTGGAATCAAGAAACTTCTTCTGACAAGAAAGAGGAATGTCAGAAGATGTCAAGGCAATTATTACATCAACACCAACAACTTTTCAAGATTGCTGGAGTCATTTATTAATTACCAACACTTTGGGGGAGATTGTTGGAATCACTCCTAACTTTTATTTCAAGTGTTAGTATTTAATATGTAATAGGTTTCTTAAACTAGGCTTTTATGTTAGTTATTAATGGCAAGGCTTATGTAGAAAGCCCATAAGCTTTGGCCCAAGCCCAATAAGGAAGGAAGGGACTAGACATGTTGCCCTAGCTCCCTTCCCTATATAAACACATGTAAACCTTCACTTGAAGGTTGGTTGTTCACTTCTTAATATCACCTACGCCTAACTCTTTAGTATTATCATACGTGTGTGTTATTGTGTGTTCAACCGATCACTTTCATCTTATTTCTTACATATTGTTACTTGTGTTAACTTATGGTGACCTAACAATATATAAGTGGATTGTATTATAATCTTCCCATATATCCATAAGAGAAAAGTTCGATACGGAACAACATTTATCTAAAAAACAAATAACAAGATCTCAACCATTCATCCCCCTTTAATTCAACGGATTAGATTAATTTATATTTTAAAATGAAATTATACTGAGGGGCATTTTAGTTATTTCACTCTTTTTACTAAACCCCCAAACACACAAAAGTTACACACACACACACACTCGTTCTTTTTACTAACACCACCAAATGAACCCCAATCACCAAGAAGCGACCCCCAAACCACCCAAAACAATCACGAAAACCTAATTGTGAAAAATCATTCAATTAAAATGGATATACGAGATGAATTAGCTCTATCTAAAGTTGATTCATTGGCCAAATCGGATTCATCTATAGTTTTCAATCAAAATAAGCTTCAAAATGAAGATTCTGGTATATTTTTAGCTTATTTGGTTCTATTAGTCAGTAGATGTTGCTTAATTGCTTATTTTATTGCTTATTCTTTATTATTTGTTGATTAGTTATATGAATCGGTGCATTGAAGCCATGATGGAATGAGTTTTGGATTAGCTTATTTTTGGCTAGTAGATTGAATATTTTGTGATGGATTAGCTTATTATTTTACTTATAGGAATCAGTAGATTGTAGTGTGCGATTTTGTGAATTCGTACTTTGATGGCGTCATGAAGATAGAGTTAGTTATCGTTAATTTGGCGTGTAGGCTGATTACATCAAAGTTTTGTAGTTTGAAGTTTGTTGTTGTGTTAGCATTTACTGATGTTTGATACATTGATGGCGTGATATTGCTAGGTTAGTGTTTACTGATGTTTTGTACTTTGGCGCGTAGGCTGCGTACATCAGGTGCTAAAGATTATGTTGACTGATGTTTTGTACTTTGGTTAGCGTAGGCGCGTAGGTTAGCGTGATATTACGTAGGTTAGCGTTTACTTTTATGTTTGTTGTTGTGTTAGAGTTTACTGATGTTTGATACCTTGATGCCGTGATATTTCTAGGTTAGGATCTGCTGATTTAACGAGAATGTTAGTTAACAAGAATGTTATTGCTAGTAAACATATAACTTGATTCTTTTGATTAATGTTGAATCCCACGTGACTTATTCTGAATCCCATGAGATTCATACTGAATCTCATGGGCTTCTTAATGTTTTTTTATTGTATAACTAGCGTTTTTTAATGTTTTTTTATGTTAGGTGTTGTTAGTGGTTCTCCAAGGATTCTATCATGAAGTTCATAGCTCGTAGACTTTGATTCTTCAAATTCCGCAATCTTTGTGCTTAAGTAGTGATTCTTTAAATGAATGTTCTTTAGACTTGTGATCTTGAGCTTTCTTTGAGATCATCAGCCACAGTAAATCTTCAGATCATCCTTTGAAGTATCGCCTCCATGTGATGTTGTGACTTTTGGACCGACATGCTCACATATTTCTGGATCATGACATCTTTGCATTAGAGTTGCGGAAGCATAGTTTTACATCTTTGATTGTCATGATTTTCTTCAATTATGACTATGAGATGTGAGCATGCGGTTATGAATTAACATCTTTTGATCATCAGCTGCATCCAAGACCTCTCTTCGACCATCAGCTGCAATCGTCATAGGTTCCTGCATAAGACAGTTAGCAATAAAAATGAACGAAAGTGTCTTTGTTCACTTTCATTGAATATGGTTGCAAGAACCACGGTTCCCCGTTGATCAGTATAAATATTGCCTGTGATAAGGTAGAATTCCTAAGAATCTCCTTGACAGGGTTTTACAGCTTATACTAGCCATTCTCAAACCGGAGCGTCTCAAAGAAGACAACACGGAGTGAGTGAATCAACGAATTGGGATTCACTGATTAATGAGAAATTGATTTGAAACACAATCGCGTATTTCTGAATAAAGAGATTTTGCAACACGACGAGAGTTTAATGAGCAAGATCAAGTTTCAATCACAAATACTTTTGTTTGAAAATTTGTGCGCAATCGATGTCCTTGAAAACAATAGTTGAGCACACCGAAGGGTTTTCCAAAAGTATACGTCAATTCCTTTACTGGAAAAAGGTTTATTCAAGTGTGAATCGCCCCATCGTTTTTTTCCAGTTGTCACAAGTTTTATCCATGAAGGATCTCACATGTCACCCACCAAGAGCTTGTTTGATGTTGGCTCTAGAAGGATTTCCATCTTCATTGTGAATACTTTACGTATCACTCAGATGTTCTGGCAATACCACAAGGATAGTGCGTAGGACTCTTAATAAATATTCCCTTACTTTTCACATTGTGTGAAACAGCAAGTCCTCATGAAAGTGTGTCCTGATGAGATTTATGGACGATCTCTTGGCTCTAGACTCAATAGTGCACCTTGGTTCCTGTGCGGAGACAGGGGAGAAGGTCTTCAGCTTCAGTGTCAACCATCTCTAATAGATCAGTCGATAGATTACACCGGTCCCCCGTGAGAATGAAACAAGTCCTTTTAAGAGAACCTGGGTGGCTTAGGAAGGTTTAGTGAAGTGTGTCACTGGGTCCATGAAGTATTGTCTTCAATACCGGCTTTACTTTGGTAACCACCAGTAGCATATGCATTGAACCCGGTTTCTGCCCTAAGGTTGAATTATTGGAGGGCTATTTCTTTTCACCCTTTCACTTTACATTTCTTTTTCATTCTTCAACCCCTTCAGCGCTTACCAAGACTTCACCACTAGTACCTTGTTGGGTTTGTTCCAGTACTAGCTCCGCCTCAGTCGGCACTCTTCCTTTATTCTCACTTTTCTCCCTTTTTAGTCATAACTAAGGACTTCTACACTCACTTAACCCTAATATTTTTATATCTTAACACCTTTCACGCAGTCACCGTCGTTTCTTCTCTCTTTTTTCAACCAAATGCAGCCACCAACAACACAATAATTTCAACCCTTGTTTTTGCTAGTATGAACTACACAAAAATACTAACCTTTTAGATCTTCTAATTAAAAGTCGAACACAAGTTGATCTATGTCATTGCTTTTTTCACACTCGAATATTTTTAATCCCAAATACACTAAATCCTGGTTTGAATTGGCTCAAGATACAGCTCACAGATCTTGGTGAACAAGGTCTACGGTAGGTGCTTTTGATTTGTTTTGTTTTTCTTCTTGTATGAACGAAAATTAAGAAAAGATGAGACAAGTTTCTCTTTGTGCTTTCTTAAGGTCTTTTCAAGGATCTGTGTGATATGTTGTTCAAAAAACTTAAGATCTTTTTAAGATTGATATAAAGATTGAACACAACTGAGATCTAGTCTTATTCAGTTTAGTTTTGAGTCTTGTTGTAGTTAGATGAGTGTTGGGGAGTGATGCAGGTTTTACTGATCAGGTTTTAATATTTGTATTGTCTCGTTATACCTATGGTCTACCCTAATGCACTAACGGGCAGTGTACCCGGTCGTGTGTAGTGTAGTATTCGGTAAAACCGAGGTTGTCCCAAGAGCTATGTGTGCGGATTTTAACTAAGTCTAAGTGTCACAGATTTTAATTGGTTTTGAGGTCGAAATGATTAACTACTAAAGACAAGAAAATAAAGCAAATAAAGGTAAGGGTTGTGATCAATAGAGGATAAGTGTGCTAACCTAGTTAATCTTCCTATCATGTTAAGTTCACGTTTAATTACTTCCAATTGCTTCAAGTGAGGGTAAAAGTCGCTAGGACATCATTTGGTCAGTTCGTCCTAACCTATCACCAAAGGTTTCCACCGGAGATCATCGGGTGACCCCTCGAAAGTCCAGTTGTTTTAGTTCCCCTAAGCCAAGTCATAAAGTACCGCTGCATGCAAGATTGTTAGGAATTGGAAATTCCATAGTGAAGTGTCGGTCACCCTAACTATTATCTAGCATAAGTTAGCTCGTAGACATATCGTCATTTACATGTTTGTTAGTTAGTCATTAGCCTAGTTTAGCGTAGTGTAACACCGTGGAGGAAGGACGGGTCTTTACCCACTGTATACCTGATCCACAGGCCGTCAGGAGGTCGTTTAGTTTGTAACTATAAATACCCTTCCCTCTAAGGGAAGGGTGTTGCTTCTTGGAATCTAACCTTTCATTTTTGTATTACAACTCTCTTTCAAGAAACATCCTCTCTACTCTCTTCATCTCTCTAATGGCTTTCTTATATCATCATAATCCTAGACCACCCGAATCATCAAAGAACATATTATTTACGATCCTACAATTGGTATCAGAGCCTTGGTTGTGTTGTTTTGATGATTTGCATGGTTTTTGAAGTAGTACTTTGATGCGGTTTGATACATGGTTATTGTGTGGTGTTGATTTTTGTGGTTCAAATCATTGTATAATTTGTTTTTTACCAATATTTTTGCATACGAAAGTTTTTTTCCTACACTATTGGGGTAAACAGTTTTCATACAGATTTTGGTATAAAAAACATGGTCAAAAGTCTTGTGCTTTATTTCTTGTTTTCATGATAAACTGTTCTTGTGTCCTTATGTCCAAACATCAGTCTCATGTGAACTTTTATATCATATTCTTGACTTTTGCACCACACCCGTGTAAAGTGGTCAGAAAACTCGTATACATGATCAAGTCCATGTGGTCGAATACGGGTCAGAACTGGTTTTTCTTGCAAGCGAGTTGGCTTATTTCTGGGTCAAATATTTGTCACATATTTTGAATGCCACTTGTCATTAATGTCCAGATTCAATGAACTTTGTGCGAGTTGTGTACTAGCATTTTGATGCGAGTTGGTGTACTGGAAAAATTGTATGCAAGTTGACTGTTTTTCAAAAGATGCGAGTTGGGTCAAGAGAGTTGGGTCAAGATGCGAGTTGTGTATACAAGCGAGTTGACTTTTGAGTCAACTCAAGTCAAAGGCGACTTGACACAAACATGGATGCAATTTGTGTGAAAAAGAAGATGCGACTTGACTCACTAAATGAAGCGACTTGACACATACATCTAAGCGACTTGTTAACAACATCAACATCATTTATTAAGACACAAGACTCAACAAATGAAACAAAACTCAACGCAACAATTATGTGCAAGATCTCAGAATCCTCTTTCTCTGTACTCAAAAATTTATATCAAGACTAAAGGTCTATAATGTGAAAGAAGTTCTTCATCATCAATCAACTGTTAAGGATCTCAGAGATTACTCGTGCATTCAAAGATTAAGTCAAGATTCGAATGGCAAACCACGAGTACTCTTCATCACCGACCCTACTCCTTAGAAGAATAAACGACCAAGAGATTTCAGATTCAAATGAGATAAGAATTCATCATCAACTCTATTATTTTTCAAGTAGTCAAAACACCAAATCTCAAATAATGGTATCATTCTTAACGAAGACCTCAGATTTATTTCATGACTCTCAAAGTATTTTCATAACTTGGAAAGGACAATCACATGAAACTAATATCATCATAGATCTATAAGTTTGTGATAATATACGAAAATGAAAGATGTGATTTAACAAGAGTGTTAACCCAAATCGTTGATTCATTGACAATGAATAATTAAACATGATAATTGGATCTCAGATTTCATGACTCGTGGCTATCAAAAGAAACATCAATACTATCAAAGAGTCTATAAAGAAGTGATGTTAACAACTATGTTAAATCACGACTTTGATTTGGTTATTCATTAACACCAATTAAACGAGATTCAAAATCAGATTGTTGTATCTCACTCTTACCTAAATACGAAGCTTCAAAAGGGTCGTCAATTATCCTTCTAGCCAACCCTATGGCGTTGATGTCAAGCAACGATAGTTTTGTGATTATGGTTACAGGTTTTTAGGGATTGTTGTGTGGCTGCGATGTGAGTGAGATATTAGGGGATTAGGGTAAGTGTGAGGTAAGTGTGTTTTATATACTCCACGAAATTAGGGCATTCTTTGATTTGGATCATATGCCACACTAATAATACATGGGTCGTATTATGATGAAGACACTAAGTTGGGCTTGGGGAACTCAACTTGGAATATGGGTCGTGTACTACTTGTGTTGGTTCAGGCTTTCAATTCGAGCTTGGGCAACATACATTTATGGATATGGAGCTTAACCGAATTTAATTAAGACATAGGCTACATGTGTTAGATTAATTAAGATACAAATGTCCTAATAATTTTTTATCAAGAGTGGTATTTTGGTTTATATCTTACAAGGAAACACGCTTAAGGATATGTGTGATTGTGTTGGATCGGAGTTGTTTTTCATGTGCTTGAACGGATTTAGTGTCGTATTAATTAATAAATTGTTTAAATGGACCAACAATGATGATAGTTTGGTCGAGCATTATTTGGGCCCAAGGATGATATAGATCATGGATTTGGATCTAAGATTGTTGGTTTATTTTGGGTAGAATTTTATATCAATTGGATTTGAATGATGAAATGATGAGACTTGCGACTTGATAAGTGATAATAATGAGGTCTATTGGGTTATGAGATCTGATCATGTGTTTTGATGAGATGTGATTTGATGTTAAGATTTGTTAATTATGGAGTTGGTGTGCGGCTTGATACTTTGGTTTATGCATTCTCTCGAAGGGTATTTTGTCACGGCTTGAATTATTATTGGAACTTGGTTGACTACGGGGTTGTTTGGACGATATTTTTTATATGAATTTGAAGTGAGGTTTTCCGGGCGTGTTTACTTATTTCGTCTTCTTTCTTTCTACCCTTCCGCGAAGATGACTTGTTTGGGCATTTATTGAGTGTGATAAAGACTTGGCTATTTAGTTACGTTTGTGATTCTTTCTCGCTTAACCAACAAAGTAACTATCACTTCGGTGTCTCACGCAGTTGAGGATACGTCAAGAGGTTTTGTACATTGGGTACACCGTTTCTTTTTCACAAGGATTAGTACAAGTTTAAGTAACAAATCTGGGGAATTCTACTTCATAATCTAGTTTGGCATATCGGGTTTACTTCTCCATGTTGTCACTGCAATTGCCGACAGAATGCGTGAACGATGTGTTTACCAAAGTGTTTTTTGGATGGTTGATGATATTGTTGGATAATGAACCGTTGATGAACCGCTGCATGTTCCCCTAAAACAGATATTCACCGAAACCAAAGTTGTCATAACACATTCAAGCTGACATTGTTTACAGTTTTGTCTTGATTTTGTAAAATCCCGCGAAAGAATCTATTTCTCGGTTTAAATCATAGACTTGTAAAATTCCGTGACAATGGAAACATCCTGGTAAATGTAATGTGCATTTCCGGATCTATCTTACGGTTTATTCTTGGTTTTGTAAAATTCGCGAAAGAAACTATTTCTCGGTTTAGACCGTAGAGTTGTAAAATCCCGTAATGATGGAACCATCCTGGAGAAAGGAAAGCGTATTTCGGGATCTTATCTGATGCTGGTGCTACGATTTCTGCTTCGAAGAAGGGATAAAAGGGTGTACTTCAAGAATTGGGTGTTTGTTTGGATTGTCCTCATGGCAGTTTGGCTATTACAAGGTTTTACGGGGTTACGTGTTTTTAACCATGGTCGGGATGAAACCATTATCAAAGTTCATTTAAATGTCAAAGAAGGCTAGATTTGATCTGATAACCAGAAGATGTGACAACGGCGTTAATTCAGTATTATTTATTTGAGGTTGAAGTGAAATATCACGGGCAAGTGTACTTAGTATCTGAAGGTATCGGGGATGGTTGGATGAAGATTCTTCATGATCCTTGTTCGAGCTTCTTATCAAAAACGAAGACATGGAAATCTAGTTATTGTTGTGTGAGCTTTTCCTCTTCTTTTACCACTTGGGGGAATTGGGCTCGTACCACCACAAAATAACTATCACTTTAAGGAGTTACTTTGTAGTGCTCAGTGTCACATTCAATTGTGGATTTTCAAGAGGTGATGTACGTCTTATACTTGATGGTTGGTTGGATGAAGAGTATAGAGTACTTAGAGATTCAATGGTGGATGAATTCTCGGCACCGCTCTTTGTTACATATGTGCAAGTTTAAGTCACGAGTTCGGGTTAGTTTACTTCAGGGTCAAATTCATCATACTGGTTTTTCTCCATCAGCTGTCACGAAAAAGGGCCTACTGAATGATAATGGGATTTGATTACAAGTTTGCCAAGAGAGATTGAAAAGAGAAAGATTTATGACGTTTAAACACAACAGTTCAAGCCTCGTTCCTCAAAGAAAAGAAAAGTGTACGCTTCAGTGCACTTTATCTTTTGAAGAAGAGAAATCTTCTCTATTCTGACCATTCTCATCAACATGCTTCATACTTTTTTCATGCGCTTTCAGTGATCAAGTGAACCGGACTACCGTTGCTAGTACTCTTATTCCACTTGCTCAATATAATGACGATGGTGACATCATGTGCTAAATTTTGTGGGGGAGAAGTATGAATAGAATACTTTTGGATGATATTCACTTACTTAATCAAGAATGGCATCTCCGTATGAAATTCTTGAGGGGGAGAAGAAGTGTGATAATACTGCATGGTTGATTGATATCTTAGAATAAACGGTCATACGGCTCCTAACTATTGGAAGAACCGAGCTTCTTCTTGTCGGGTCATCTTCATCATGTCTTTGATAGAGATGATGGTGTATAAGTTTTTACAACGTGTTCCTCTTAAAAGTTCCACACCATCTAGTTCTCTATCAAAGCAAGAGTGTTTTCTGAAGGCCACCTCTAGATCGGAATCACATAATTGACCAACAAAAAACAGATTATGACTAACATATTAACGAAGCAAGAGTATTCTTCTAAGAGCCATTGGTTGACATCTTCTCACGGACTAATGAGATTAATGACAAAGTGCTTCCAGTTGCGGGGCTGATTTCCTTGATGAACATCTTTCTGCTCTTGTTTGATTGGGAGGGATTTGAGTTAAGGGGATTTGCTACATCTAAGTTAACGAGAATGCATTTGGTGAGATGAAGATGTTAACATTCTATTCCCCAAACGGACAATCTTGAAGAAGGTCGAGTCTACAGTCTGTTCTACATTTTCTGCTACATGTTAGAAGACTAAAGACGAGTTGCATTTAAAGATCTAAAGACTTCTTCTTAATTCAAGCATTTATCAAACAGATTGTCGGTTTAGGGGAGAGCACTTATTGGGGGAGAGTAATAAGTCAGATTTAATCCCCAATTGGACTTGCTCTTATTCTACTTCAGCAAGTTGATTCTCACAAAGACTTCTAGCGATCTGTTAGTGCAAATATTACGATATTTAATCTATACATTCTCATTTGTTTTGTTGATGACAAACATGTAACTTGTAATACATAACGTAAAATGTATAAGTTACTTGTAGTTAGATCTTTTCTCAATATACTCTCAACACCTCTCGACGACTCAAGTCCTTGTATGCTACAACACAGGTTCGTACATGTTTGTTACGTTGCATTATGATCAAACCCCCAACAAACCAATAAACATGTTTAGTTAAATAGTTTATGTATAACAACTAGTGTTTACATATTGGGTAAATATATACATAACTAGTATGTATTATAATGGGTAATATAAATGGGTAGAAACTTAAGTATTTGACCCATTGACCAAATACATTGAATGTAGTTGGATAAAACCCAAAGTCCATGACCCATACCCATTTGCATGACATCATGCATAAGTCATATATGGATAATATCCATGACCCATGGTATTGACCCATACCCATAAGACTAGATACATTGTACTCATTAGATACATTGTATCTAAAGGAATACCCATGGACCAACCCATAACCCATGACCCATGACCCAAAAACCATGGGCAAAAGGGAGCGTCCTACAGATCTCTCAAAGTGCCCACGGATCCCTGGAATTACAAGGGCCGGATCCCTCCAGAAGGGATCCTTGGGCCAGAACATGGTTTTGGTCTTTTTGCCTATAAATAGCAAGCCACTTCTTACCATTTCTTCACACCTTCACACATAGTTTCTCTCCACCATTCCTAGGATATTTAGATCATTAGGAAACATGTAAACCACCCTCATCTCATATGATCATAATGCTTCTAACTCTCATTTGTTGTAAGCATACTCCCGAAGTAATCCTCCAAAGAAAGCTTAGAGATCTTGCTCCCTTACCTACTGAAGTGATCACCCATCACAAGATACAAGCTCATGAAGATCTTCTACAACAAGCTTGGGAAACTTGTCATCTTCATTTATAGAAGACTAAATACATCATGCTTTGGGTTCTTGATGTTTAGTTTAGGATTTCATATCCATTAAACACATTGTCTTGGATAATGTCTAGTATCATATTCTTGTATCTATGACTAGACTAGATGGTTTATGTGTTTGTGCCATAAAACACAAGGTTTGTTATGTTGGGCTACAAAACATAACGGGTGTCATAGATGTGTCAAAGGCATTAGTGAAGAGTGCCAAAGATCCGTGTTGAAGGCTTTAGTGAAAGGTGTTGAAGGATCGTGTAAATGGCATTAGTAGGTTGTATAATCGATGAGGTGCATCGCTATACACATAGTATTTGTTTAGATCCAAGGATGGTGATATCCTTGATGGTGTTGTAACAAGGAGTGGATCTCCTTGAGATTAGGTGTTGTGTTGTGATGGGTAGTAGTTCCTCCATAGTAATGGAACTAGGTGCTTAGCCTAGTACCTAATAAAGGTTAGGCGACGTTGTGTAGGTGTGGTTCACCTTGGAGTGAAAGAACCCGGTGGTTAGCCTAGCACCGTATAAAGGGTAGGCGACGTTGTGATAGGTGTGGTTCGCCTTGGTGTGAAAGAACTCGGTATTTAGCTTTGTACCGGAAAAAGGTGTAAGCGACGTTGTGAAGGCTTCTCCGCCATAAGGAGATTGGTGTAGTGATTACGA
>BPTQ01000001.1:138211162-138230198 GCA_019973895.1 Chrysanthemum seticuspe | reverse complement strand
ATCACATAAATCAAAGTATTCCATACATCCTGGTCCCAACAAGATGTATCAAGATCTAAAGCTTTTGTACTGGTGGCCTAATATGAAGGCTGATATCGCTGTATACGCCAGTAAATGTTTGACATGCTTGAAAGTTAAAGCTGAACATCAAAAGCCATCTGGATTGCTAACTCAACCAGAACTTCCCGTATGGAAATGGGAAAGAATCACAATGGACTTCATCACAAAGTTGCCAAAAACTTCTAATGGTTTTGACACCATTTGGGTTATTGTAGACCGTCTTACAAAGTCCGCTCATTTCTTGCCAATCAAGGAGAACGACGAGATGATTACACTCGCTAGACTGTACATCAAAGAGATTGTTTCTCGTCACGGTGTACCAATCTCAATCATATCTGATCGTGATAGCCGATTCACCTCAAGATTTTGGCAAACGCTTCAAAAAGCCATGGGTACCAACTTAGATATGAGTACCGCGTACCATCCTCAAACAGATGGACAAAGTGAAAGAACGATCCAAACTCTGGAAGACATGCTAAGAGCATGTGTGATTGATTTCGGAAAAGGATGGGATAAGCACTTGCCTCTGGCTGAATTCTCTTACAACAATAGTTATCACGCCAGCATTAAAGCTGCTCCTTTTGAGGCACTCTATGGAAGAAAATGCCGATCGCCAGTTTGCTGGGCGGAAGTTGGAGAAGTACAACTTACAGGCCCCGAAATTGTCCAAGAGACAACTGAAAAGATAATGCAAATTCGGCAAAGATTGCAAACAGCTCGAGATAGACAAAAGAGCTACGCAGATGTTCGAAGAAAACCAATGGAATTCCAAGTCGGAGACCGTGTAATGCTCAAAGTATCACCCTGGAAAGGGATGGTCAGATTTAGAAAACGAGGAAAGCTCAAACCTCGATACGTCGGACCATTCAAAATCCTTCAAAGAATTGGTCCAGTGGCATATAAACTTGATCTTCCCGAAGAACTTAGCCGAGTACATGACACGTTCCATGTCTCAAATCTTAAGAAGTGTCTTTCGGATGAAACTTTAGTCGTACCACTCAAGGACATCCAGCTCAATGACAAACTTAGCTTTGTCGAAGAACCCATCGAGATCATGGACAGAGAAGTTAAGAGGCTTAAGCAAAGCCGCATTCCTATCGTTAAAGTTCGATGGAATCATAAGAAACGAGGTGCAGAGTTCACCTGGGAGCGCGAGGATATAATGCGTTCCAAGTATCCCCACCTGTTCATCTAGATCACCCATGACAGCCTCTGCGAGTTTAACCGCAGGACGCGGTTCTCTTAAGGGGTAGGTACTGTAAGCTCCCGGAAAATTTCAATGTACTTAACGTTTTAATCAAGAATCAAACACGATCTATTTCGTCATGAAATTTTCTGAACATCACATTTGCATATCAATTGGCATATGCATGATCAACGCAGTTTGAGTGTTCATAAATATACCGTTGTGATCTAAATAAAATTCCCCAAGATCTTGATAATCCTAAAATACGTAATGAATACGTAAAAATTTGTAATAATACGAATTAAATTATGATAAAAATATATTAAAATTTGTATCGGGCCTCAAAACTCATTGGACTTTTCACCACTTAAACTCAACTTGTTAATGGGCCTTACGACCGGATCAATCCCACTCTATATTTTCAGCATTGGGCCTCGTCTCAACTTGAGCCCGACACCCTTAATAACTACCTTGGGCCTAACCATAGTACGCGATCACCAAGAGCCCAACTCATTTCCTTCATGTATTTCAATTTCGTTTTCTGCCTAACGCACATCAAGCCCAAATACTAACCCAACAAATTGTGCCAAGATTTGTCATATGTGAAATCATGTTGTGACCTCTCTGTGTTGCAAACGGACGAATGAGAAGAACAACCAAACCAACTAGAATCATAAAACTTTCTCACGTGTGTAGGTGCTAAGGAGACAAAAACTAACTAAACCTTCTTTCCTTTTTGTGACTAACCGAACAAGAAAAGGAAACCAAACTAAACAAGGATTACTAAACTAAAAACAAAACAACAAGTCAAACAACCTCCTTGGTCTCATGTGTGTCGTGTGAGAGTGAACAAGGAAGACAACACCCCATGCTTAGCCACCCTACAAGTATTAGTTTAATGACCTAAACTTACTTTGACTTGGCTTTGACCCCAAGAACCATTGGATATCATGTTCCTAAAGATTTGACAATACCTTAACATGCAAAAACCCATATCCCACGCTTAGAAAAATACTCAAAACATGACCCAATTCATTATATCATGTGACTAATAAGAGTAGAACTAGGATAGCTAGGAGACTTAAAAATATCCAAGGCCATACTTGTCTTGGCCATATAAGTCATCACCCTTAAACACTTTCACCACACCTCAAACAAAAACACTTCACTTCATTTTACCTTTCCTCTCTTTTGGGTTTCTGTCGAGCAAGGAGATAAGGGGAAGAAAAGGAATATTGGTTTTCTAGCAAACTAGGAGGTCACTGGGGATTGTTGTTGTGAACACTCGGGTTAAAACCGGTTGTGTCGTTCTTGGTGTGTCTCACTTCTCGTCCAAGCTCCCACACCACTCCCATCTTTGTAAGTACATCCACTTGTTTCGACTCATTATGATAACAATAGATTTCATAGCATACTTAGCTCATTTCTAGTAGTATTGCATTAAAATGAAAAACATATTGAAACTTCGTAACCGTAGCAACATAACTTGAAATAAGAACCCTCGTGCCATGTTCGGTTTATTAGGAGCAACATTTGGTTTAGTAAGAAACTTGTTTAGAGGCTTGAAAAACCATGGCACACTAGGACTAATAAACATGTCAAATTAGAGAAGAAGAAATGGAAAACAAGAATATGATACCATGCAAGCCACGACATAAGCTGTGGCATGTATACAAAAATAAATAACGTAAAAACCTCTCATTATATAGCCAGTTATGTAGTGATATAACACAAAAACGAGCCTAGCTCAGTTGGTAGGCGCGTGTGTGTTTGAGCGTGAGGTCACTGGTTCGAATCCACCCTATGGCACTTTTCCTTCCTTTTATTTTTACAACTATCACAGTTTGGCAGAATATACCCCTACACTTCAAATAACTTTATAACTAAATAAGTAAATGTTTTAAAGAGTAACAAAAGTTAACTTTGTAAAAATCAGTTTTTACCGAGGGACTAAAAGTGTCAAATTCGAAAACTTTAAGCCTATAATATTTATAGGTACGAATTGTTATTTTCTAAAAGTATAGGGACTAAACTTGTACTTTTTGTAACTCGAGGGTAAAAAGTGTAAATTTGGGAAAAGTTTAGCAAAATTTATGATTTCATTATAGCCTCGTAAAAATGAGTATTTTAACCTCATGAGCGTAATATTTTCAATAACGATGAATTTAATATATATATATGTAAATGTAAATATATATGTATATGTAAATATATATATTTTTAGAAAATAATTAAGTATATGTAAAAGGATACATATTTCGATAAAATACTCGGGGAATCTAAATACGTTAAAATGATCCACAAATTTATTAAGATCACAACGGGGAAAAACATTTCACTTATGCATAAGTGACGATCACTAGTTAAGACAATGTAGCATGTAAATTAACTTAAAACGTTAATCACGATCGCACACTATTGGATTGGACAATCCAATGATCTATTGAATAAGAATATTCAATGCTCTATTATTTTGGTCGCGAACCAAAATGCTCATGTACTGAGATTCGCCATCTCATCATTTTAGGTTTCGAGTTGGAACCTCCGCTACATTGTGCTTGATCTATTTTTGCGTGTGCATTATCATCAAGGTGAGTTCATAGCCTCGCTTTTACTTTATTTTTATAAACCCCGCGAGGGAGATACATGCTCTAAACTAGAACACAAGGGTTTTTCATAAATGCTTGATCTTCTTGATTATTGGTACTGCCTAAGTTGTTAGCCACAAGTCCCCTGATCATGAACCATTAGTCACCGCGAGTGAACGTAGATATCGTGAATAGTACTATGGGGAATAACGAACCCCGTTTCGGTTATAGAGAAATAACCGGGGCGCACCATATCGAATATCTTTAGGTAATTGGCTATTACCTCCTTTGGGGCATACTTACGTACACTGGTAATTCGGTGTATGCAGTTGAGTCTTGGTTTCATGAGCTTAGCGCATAATAATCTGTGATATTTTTCTTATGATATTGTTAGTTTACAATGATCATGATCTTACACTTGTGTTCAACTTATTTTAAACCTATGGACTTCACTCAACATTTTTGTTGACCTTTTTAAGCATGTTATCTCAGGTAATCAGTGAAGATTATGACCAAGGTGCGGAACGGGGCATGGCAAGGCTCATCTGGTGGTGTAAAACATAAAAGT
The DNA here is from genome assembly GCA_019973895.1 of Chrysanthemum seticuspe. Classification (NCBI taxonomy): domain Eukaryota; kingdom Viridiplantae; phylum Streptophyta; class Magnoliopsida; order Asterales; family Asteraceae; genus Chrysanthemum; species Chrysanthemum seticuspe. Next base: position 138,225,796 of record BPTQ01000001.1, on the reverse strand, counting down.
TATCATTTCTTTCAAACTCATGATCTTTCTTTTGGGAAAAACACTTGATCTATTTACAATATTTTGTAACAAACAATGAGTTTTCGATGAATGATAACTATATTAATAAAACGTCTCTTTAGAGTCGTTTTCTATAATTATTGACTATGATCTCTATTCAAGTAACACCCGAATTAGTCTTCCGCTGTCATTAAGATTTTCGGGGGTGTTACAGTTAAGCTGCGTATTCATGAAACATCATTGAGAACATTTCATATAGACTATAGTTAGTCTACATATCATCAGTAACATCATCTTCATAATAATTTATGCATGGGTTTGCACATTTCATTAACGTATATATATTTATTAAATAAACGCTATCACAGAATCATTTATTTTGAATAATTGATCCGACACTTCAAACAATTTTCTCAAATATATTTTTTATACTCATTTTAAGACTATAAAAATTATATTATTAGTTTACCCGATGTTTTGAATTTATTTTGATATATATATTGTTATGTATATATATTTACGACGGTTTTCGTAAAATTCAATTCGATAAATATTTATTCACTCAATACTTGAAAGAAATGTATTTTTATAATTTTTATGACTTCGATATATTTTATTTAACTCATCAAAATGCACAACTTGTCTTCCCCTTTTTCCCTTGCCGACCTCCCCCCCCCCCCCCATGTCACCACTTTTAATATTTTTTTTCTTGACTAAAACTTACACCAAAGCACTTTGATCAATTAATATCTTATACTTGTGTGATTTTTTCTTAAGAAAACACATACATACACATTTTTAAAGGTGTAAAAGGCATGAAAACCCTCTCCTTCTTCTCCATGTGGTCGGCCAAGCTATGATCAAGAAGAAGAAACCATATTTTTTCAAGCTTCAAGTGTTTATCAAGTTCATTTAGTAATTTATTTCAAGGTTTTGAAATAAAAACCTAAAGATTAACTAAGTTTCTAGCTCAAAAAAAACTCTTCAATCACTCAAGTAAGCTTCAACTAATTTTTCCTACTCTTTTGAACTACTACTTGTTATATTTTTATGATCTAGCAAGAAAAGTATGCAAATATACTATGAATCATACCACTTTTATTTGATTTTTACTACATATAATGAGTTTTAATTATTCTAATAATATTCCTATGAACCTTATCATTTTTGGTGAAGTTTATAAACCCATGACACCCTAAGAAGGTGTATGGTAGGTTTAGACTAGCTTTGGTGTTGATTGAAAGAGATTAGAACAAGTTACAAACTTGAGAAATCATTTTCGACAATATATATTTAGCTGCTGTCACGTTTTGTAAAATCTGGAAATTTCAGTAGGCTGGGGATTATTTTGGTTTATATTTTCAGAAAATGGAAATTTCAGTAGGCCGCTTGAACGGGTTAAAACGGGTTTATAACGAAGAAGTTACGCTATTTTCAAGTTTAACGACGAAAACTATTTTTCTGAAAATATATTTGCTGTCAAGGGTTTTTCAAGGGTCAAAAACGAGTTGTAAACCTAAACTAGAAGAGTCGACTTATCAAAAATATAGTAATACATACTATCACGATTCCGAAAATATAAAGAACGTAGAAAACGGACCTAAAACGCTAAAGATATACAAATTTGAAACACGACGATCACAACTATTTTCTTCAGCACTAACACTTGAATATTTTTCTAAGTGTTGAAACTGTCTTTTCGGGTACCCATGTTTGGAGCCGTTTTTCTCAATGATCGAGTTGGTTTTGGTAAAATAGTATCTCTGAGTAAAAGTTAGTTCACCTGGCATATTTTTCAAAATGTCCAGCCGTTCGTCAAACGGAATTATAACGAGTAACTTATGACCTCTCAAACTTTCCCGAAAACTGCCCAGAAATTGCATTTTTAGCCCGACTACCTCTTTTCACCATCATTTTTATCTAGGATCGAGACTCGTATGGACAAAAGTTCAGTGTTACGACTTTTAGATAATGTTACAAGCTTTCTAAAACCGCTGAGTTTGTTTCCTAACACTCGATATTCACTATTTTATGACTAGCTTTTCGAGGCTACTTAGTCACTTTCACGAATTATCAAAGTACATTATTTTGCGACGAAAAGCTATAATTTCTTGATAAATCACTAAACGACTATCGTAGGATGTTGTTTCAACGTAAGTACTTGTAAAGTAATTTATAACATGACGTGATGTCATAAACATATATTTCAACGATAAACTTTATTTTCAAATGCACAAGTGGTATGGATATCATATGAGTTTGCATGCACAGCATTATTTCATGACTTATATTAGATCATATCATTCATAATAGGTTGCAGTTTGAGATTGTGCCTCATTTCAGTGTATCCACTTTTGCCAACATATCATTGTATCAAGTGAGTTTTCATAGCCCCGTTTTATTCAAGTTTTTACTTTATTTCAAACCTACGGGGGATATTACATTGCACATCATTTTTATTACGATACCAAGTATATCAAATTCATTACATTGCTTAAGTTACCTCATTGCCAATTGAATGTCCCCATTTCATAATCATGAACCGTTAATTCCGGAAGAAGCGAGGGTGAGTGAATAGATCTATTGAGGGTGACTCCTCCATCCGGGTTGGTGGTTCCAACTGGTCAAACGGATGCATTTCATTTAATATCATAATTTGAGTTGTTTAGCAAAACACTCTGTTGGGGCGAACATCATGAACAGTCTAGCTTCGGTGTCATGTGCTTATATCAATTGTAACATTTTTATGTGACATATTTGTCATACATGGCCTATATTTGTGGTAGTAGTATAAAACGTTTACATAAACTCTATGAACTCACTCAACCTTTGTGTTGACACTTTTAGCAATGTATTTTCAGATATCTAAGGCATATACTGCATGGCATGCATAAGGACTTATCATAGAGTCGCAGTGACAACGCGTCTCACATGTATTTTATGCACTTTAAAACATCGTTTGGATTGTAATAAACTTATTTCCGCAAATGTTGACTACCTTTTGGGACCTGTCTTTTGTAAACTCTGAATGTTTTATTATATCAAACGATGTGTTTTCAAAACGACGCTTTAGGTCGTTTAATATAACTGTAACTGTGATGCTATGACAGTCATCCCCCATGAATTCCATTCCGCTGCAAAACAGGTATTTTGGGGGTGTGACAAAATCATAACTAGGCTTGCACCAGAGGTGCTTAGCAGCTCATATTAACTGAAAAAATCGATTCAATGTTTAACATATCGAAATACATTAATTGAATGTAAAAAAATGATAAAATGCTAATGCTTATCGTAGGGGAGTGATTTCTCCCTTGGAGATGGCTCTGTATGCTCCCTAAGATCTGCCTTCAACCTTCTACCCACGTTCTCTGATTTGGTGTGTGAAGTGAATGAATAGAAATGCTGGAATTTGGGCGGTATTTATAGGCCAGATCTGGTTACGGCGTAACTTAAGTTGAGAGTTACGCCGTAACATCCATTTCTTCGTAATTTGCTCTGGAAAAGCTGGTTACGGCGTAACATCAGGAATGGGTTACGCCGTATCTTCAATAAATCGTGATTACGCCATAATTGTGGGATTAGTTACGGCGTAGCTTGCAGCGGCGCGGAACATCATTTGACCTAATTAGTTACGACGTAATCCTAGGAGGGAGTTACGCCGTAATCTTCAGTTTAGTTGGTTTTCTGAGCCACGCTTCTGTTACGACGTAATATGAGAGGAGAGTTACGCTGTAACATCTTCAATATGAGCATACTATCATATATCTTCAATAAACTCTCCAAATCTGCGTCTCATTAGCTTCAATGTTCGTAATTTACCTGAAAGTGAAATATAGAGGAAAACAAGCGTAAATCCATATAAATGATATAAAATACGAGCATTATTGGAGGAAATTGACACTTAATATTCAGGATTATTTGGTGTTATCAAATATCCCCCACTTGAACTCTACTTGCCCTCAAGTAAACCTTATTAGATAGATTCCTAAAAAGATATTTTCATTACCTGAAAAATATAAGTTTACAAATCCCTTATGCTAGAATAAAACAAAGTCGAACACCTCACGAAATGGGAACAAAACACTCAAATCTCTTAAGTATTTTAAGTGTCAATTTCGGGGTGATCACTCAACGCACAGTCATAGCATGTATTCTATCATAAGCTTGGCGGTTACACAAATCTCTGCTACTAGAGTTAAGGGCTAAACAATTCTCGAAGGCAATATGGGTAGACACGACAAAGGTTAAGGGTGAGTCGTCATTACTAACATGTCACTGCGAAGTGGACAAAATCAATGATACATGATCAAATCCATTTACCAAGACACCAAAGATTGCTCGCTTCATCACCTAGACAACCTTCATGACTAAAGGGTAGGATAAGACATGGGATAAAATTGGTGTAAAATAAAATCAAGCAAATAGTCTAAACCTATAACCAAGTCATCACCACTTACCGTTCGTCCAAAGTTCAAGTTTTGAAGTTAAAAAACTGGATCATGATAATACCTAGGTAGATGTGCCATTAGAGGACGTCATGATGGGCACATTACCAACTCCATTCTTCAAATGTGACCGAGGTGGCCTCCTCGATACTAAATCTATAATAAGCTCATAACATAGTGCTTATAACTTCGCACTTTACAATCAAATGAATAACAATAACTATTTTTTTTTCGAATCACTACATTTTTTTTCAACAAACATAACAACTAAACATAACATCCCCCTACTTGAGATGAAAAATGAGAAATTGGGGGGTCTTCAATGATCTTTAAGAATATGTCATCGACGAAAGCGTGATTCTCGAACCTTTCCACTTGAACCTTGAACTTAGGCAAACAATGACTTCCCAATTACAAATAAAGACTACAGGGTAGGCTAAGGTATAAGGGTGTAACGAAACAATATGTTCAGTGAACAAAATGAAAGGAATGACTCAAATGAGTGTATCTACGGGTAACTTGCACTAAAGGTGAGTAACAATGGGTTTAACATGGGGGTCGAGAAGTCGAGGCGACTAATCGATAGACACACAATGATAGTTTATTTGGGTGATAATCCTATAATACTGCCTTCTTAAACTGAAAAGTTCAAATACATCGAGCTAACTCAACATACCTCGTCTATGGTCTCGAAATGATGCAAAGGTCAAGTTCTAAAGTTTACAAGCTACTGGCACACTCATAATTTGGTGGATTTGGGGTAAAAATTTGGAACCGGATAAGGCTAATCTCACCATATAATATCAAGGGTTATAATGTGCTCGGCTAAGGTCTAATCTAGTTAGGTTAAGAAAAACATGTCAAAATTTTAAAAATGGCATAATTTTTCAAAATAAACTAGAAAAACGAGGGCAAAATAAAATTCAAGAGACAATTCTACTCCCGTCCCCCCACTTGAAATGTACAAAGTCCTTTTTGTACTAAGCGTTAAATAAAGGTGAAGAGAAAAGAAGAATTAGAGCGAGAACTTCCCTGAAATTTGCTCCAAAAAGAAAGAGCTCACGAAAAGAATAATTCTAAAAAAAAAGAAAAAGAAAAAAAAAAGAAACCTAACTCACTTTCGTATGAATCACGGTTGCATTTAGCGTATGCAACAAGCCTTTTAAACCACTTGGTGTCCCAAGTGGACGAGTGTAGTCTCGTGAGGGCTTACAGGGAACATACCTACAAATTTCATTTAAAAAATAATACAAGGTTATTGTGTTTAAAAAGAAAGAAGTGTTACAGAGGATAGTTACGTCGTAACTCTTATAAGGAGTTACGCCGTAACTAGTGCAAAACCTGGCAGACGCTACAGGAGTGTAGCTACGGCGTAACCATTGCATGGGATTATGCCGTAATTAGTAATGCTCTGAGAAGAAATACTGCAAAAAGTATGTTACGGCGTAACCATAAGAATGAGTTACGCCATAACTGTGGACAGATCAGGTCCCCGTCAGCATGCTGCAGCAACCTTTCTCCGTTTTCTTGCAAAATTGGTTAAAAACACAAAACCCAACAGAAATGGAAATAAAACAAATGAAAGGGATAATTTGGGTTGTCTCCCGAAAGAGCACTTTTCTTTATTTACGAGTCTTTAAGTTAGACTCAAAGCCATGGGGCTTTATGGCGGCCTTTGGACTAGGCCAACCTCCTCCATATCCTTCATCAAGTTATGTCTGACCCAGGAAACATTTGTAGCAGTGCGGAGATACTCTTTAGTCTCGATCTTCCAGATTTTACAAAACTTTTCGTCCGGCCCCAAGTGGTATCTAGTAAACTCATATTTTTCAGCTACAATCGGTGTCGGCCTCTTAAATGGAATGCCAAGAATTTTGCACCTTCTTTGCTCATATGCTTCATCGTCGGCGTCATTGAATCCATCTTCACCTTGTAATTCAAGGTAATCCAAAATTCTTTCTATATCATCATCGTTGGACTTGGTACCTTTAAACCATTCATCGTCGAGTAAATCTTCCACAAGTACCCGTTTGCATTCCTCTTTCTCATTTCTCGTCGAGTCTTTGGCATCTTCATTCGATACTTCACTTATGTCGTTTAGAACTTCTTCGCTTGGTTCTTCTTTACTCATGCATCCTTTCCAGATCTTCTCCTTAGTCAACGCATTTACCTTTCCATATTTGATTTTGACCCAATTTTCAAATCCTAAATTGTCTAGCCAAGGTAACTCAGTTCTTTCCGCATCATTGGTTGAGGTCCAAAAGAATTCATCCTTCCCAACTCTCTCTATGCTGCTTCCCCTGTTCCATTTATCATCAAAAGGGTTGCAAGATGCCCAAAAAATTTCGCCAAGTGTTTTTATTTTCACACCAATGGCTTCGAGCTACATCGTCATCGGTGTTGCTTGAAGGATCCTCCATGCAGTAGATATCAGTATTTATGGTCTCTCTCTGTAGACAATACTCCTCATAATCAATCTTAAGCCTTTTTAGCATATTTGGGTTAATTTTAGCATCCCCGAATTATACCGCATACTAATCATTGAAGGATAAATCCCTGAACTTAACATAATGTATTTCGAGCTCATGAGGGCATGTCCATTCCTCGTCTTTCATGTTTCCTCCCCCGTTGCAATACTCAACAAAAGGATTGCATGTAGGCCACGCTCGTTTGGACTTGTCATCAGCGATAATTATCGGGGTGCAACAGTTCCTAATAGGTGGTTCCTCCTCTTCTTCAAATGAGAGCTTTGACAACCTTTCTTCATCAGTAAATGCAGGCCACATGAATTTGTTATCCTTGACTCTATCCTTATCGATTCCTCCATCGCAAATTTCGTTCCGAGGGTCGTATGAAGCCCATAGATCATATCATTCACCATTAGCTACTGGTATTTTCTTGCACCAGTGATACTTCCTTTTAGATGGGGATTGAGGGCACAAATTAATATCATTGGACCATCCATTAATAACTGCGTCCCTGATTCATCTAACTCGAGAAATTTGTCGGACCACGTATCCCAATTACATCGTAACTCTGATGTATGGTTACGGAGTAATTCACTCCTGTCATCAGCATCGGTATCTTTCTTCTTCATAATGCCACGATCGTTTTCTAACACATGGTTACGCCGTAACTCGTCATAAGTGTTACGGCGTAACTGAACACTGTCGCCGGAATTTTCACCCGTAACCAAATTTTTTGTAGGAGAATTGACTTGTAACTTTGCATATTCATCAAAAAAGATGACCTTGCATTCCATCATATGTTTTATCCCTTCCGGTTTAGTGTTATTTTTCCTTACCTTCTCACTAAGCTTCTCCACAATTATTTCAAGGTTTTTTAGGGTTGTGTCGTGATTGGAGAGACTTCTATTAGTGTTTTCCTGCAATTCCTTGAGCCATTCGTCTTGTTCCTTTTGTGTTTGGGCTGAGGTTTCCAGAAATTTGTTGATGGTCTCTTCAATGTTGGGCCTTTTTTCTCCATAAGGCCCGCGGTTGTAATTTCCCGAATGTCCTCCACGATAGCCATTACTATTCTGATCTTCCCCATAAAACGGTCGATTTTCTCTATATTTAGCTTCTTCGATTGTGCTATCTTCGCCAATGAGAGGACAATTTTTGGTGAGATGCCCTCCTCCACAGCTTTCGCAACCTACTTGGATGGCATGAACACTTTCTCTAAGCTTGAGCATATCCCGACCAAGATTTTCAATTTTGCTAGTTATGGCGGCAATTCCATCAAAATTTCCGCCTTGGTTCCTCTTGGTTCCTCCATGGTGCCATTTTTGGGAATGGTCGGCCATTTTTTGGATGGCTTCAATGGAGAGAGTAGGAGTCATGTTCGGTATCGGTCCTTGGTAGTCCAGGATATGTCTTGTAGTTATGTTGATACCCTTGTAAAAGATGTTGACCTTTTGCCGGCTGTTCTAGTCATGAGTTGGACATTTGTAAAGGAGATCGTTGTATCTATCCCAGGCTTGATACAACATTTCATCGTCATCTTGCTTGAAATTATGGATCTCCATAAGCTGATTAGATATTTTTGACGGAGGACAATATCTTTGGATGAAGTGCTTTTTTAGTAGAGCCCATGTATCAACTGCCTCGGGGGGCAATCTTTCAATCCATCTTCTTGCTCCCCCAGTAAGAGTCATGGGGAGCACCTTTAGCATAACAGGGTCATGAGATACACCCGGAATGTTGAAAAGGCTTGCGATGTACAAGACATTCTCAACGTGCTCATACGCATCTTCGTCCCTATTTCCTGAAAAAGGGTTAGCACGAAGCTCCCTCATAAAATGATCTTTAATCTCGAAATGGACATTAGCTCCAATCACCGGTCTTACGAGCCCCGGCCCTTGTTCTTCTCTTGTCAACGCCAAATATTCCTCAAGAGTGAGGTCATCAATGTTAACAACTTTCATAGTACCTGAAACTTAAAAAGAGATCGTGAGAAATTGAGAAAATTTAAAACAAAACAAAAATGAGAGACTTAATGAAAATCCTAATATAACTCCCCGGCAGTGGCGCCAAAAACATGATGCAGGTTTTACTGACCAGGTTTTAATATTTGTATTGTCCCGTTATACATATGGTCTACCCTAATGCACTAACGGGCAGTGTACCCGGTCGTGTGTAGTGTACTATTCGGTAAAATCGAGGTCGTCCTAAGAGCTATGTGTGCAGATTTTAACTAAGTCTAAGTGTCACGGATTTTAATTTGTTTTGAGGTCGAATTGATTAACTACAAAAGACAAGAAAATAAAGTAAATAAAGGTAAGGGTTGTGATCAATAGAGGAGAAGTGTGCTAACCTAGTTAATCTTCCTATCATGTTAAGTTCACGTTTAATTACTTCTAATTGCTTCAAGTAGGGGTAAAAGTCGCTAGGACAGCATTTGGTCAGTTCGTCCTAACCTATCAGCAAAGGTTTCCACCTGAGATCATCGGGTGACCCCTCGAAAGTCCAGTTGTTTTTAGTCCCCTAAGCCAAGTCATTAAGTACCGCTACATGCAAGATTCATAACAATGAGTGCCCGGGCGCTAGCATCTTAAACACTCATCCCTAACTTCTTAAGTTCATCTAAACGGTAGGTGATCAGTTGGTCAAATTGCACAAGCGAAGAAGGGTCGTCAGTTGGTCAATTCTTACCCTTCCCACTCAGTCTACCTACTTAGGGTCAGTTGGTCATATCACCTAAGTAACTAGCCACTACCGCCATTCAAAACTGACGAAACAAAGGTAGCTACCAACAAACTATGTATGCATACACTATAAACAATTATACGAAAGCAAAGTAAACATAAACAAAATAATTAAGAAATCATAACTAGGCTAGCACCATAGGTGCTTAGCCGCTCGTATTAACTAAAACAATCGATTCAATGTTTAACATATCGAAATACATGAATTGAAAGTAAAGAAATGATAAAATGCTAATGCTTATCGTAGGGGAGTGATTTCTCCCTTGGAGATGGCTCTGTATGCTCCCTAAGATCTGCCTTCAACCTTCTACCCATGTTCTCTGATTTGGTGTGTGAAGTGAATGAATAGAAATGCTGGAATTTGGGCGGTATTTATAGGCCAGATCTGGTTACGGCGTAACTTAAGTTGAGAGTTACGCCGTAACATCCATTTCTTCGTAATTTGCTCTGGAAAAGCTGGTTACGGCGTAACATCAGGAATGAGTTACGACGTATCTTCAATAAACATGATTACACTGTAATTGTGGAATTAGTTACGGTGTAGCTTGCAGCGGCGCGGAACATCATTTGACCTAATTAGTTACGATGTAATCCTAGGAGGGAGTTACGCCGTAATCTTCAGTTTAGTTGGTTTTCTGAGCCACGCTTCTGTTACAGCGTAATGTGAGAGGAGAGTTACGCCGTAACATCTTCAAAATGAGCATACTATCATATATCTTCAATTAACTCTCCAAATCTGTGTCTCATTAGCTCCAATGCTCGTAATTTACCTGAAAGTGAAATATAGAGGAAAATAAGCGTAAATCCATATAAATAATATAAAATACGAGCATTATTGGGGGAAATTGACACTTAATATTTAGGATTATTTGATGTTATCAGGGAGTGAATGTAAGGGTATTGTAGTTGTGTCTTGACATGAGCTGTGACGGGATTGGTAAAGGATATAAGTTGTAGTTTGTTTATTTGGTTTGTAACTTGGTTTGGATTTGGGTTGATGTTTTTGAACTACTATTCTCGTCTCTCTTTTTCCTTTCGTCTTCTTTTGTATTTTCGTTTTTGATGTTAGACCGATGATGATTCAGTTCTGCGGTGCGGTCAAACTTTGGGACAAACTCGATAGAAACTCGAAAAAGAAATTTGAAATTTCTAATCCAAAAAACTCAAAGGATTAGAGAGAGTCGAAGGCTTATGGTTTTTTTAAGAAATTCGAAGCTTCCTTAGAGTTAGTCCAAACTCGAAGGATTGGGGTTTTCTTCAAGAAACTCGAATATTTCTTCGACTTTATCCAAAGTCGAAGAATGAGGGTTTTGGCTAGAAACTCGAAAACGTGGGTTTTAGCAAGAAACTCGAAAATCTTCAAGTTTGTCCAAACTCGAAGAAAATCAAGATCTTTATAGAACATTTAATACATACAAATCCACCCTTTTCTACTCGTTTCTTTGTCAACAACAACTTTAAAACACTTACCTTTAGATAAAAAGCTAAAAAAGTGCCTGATATAAGCTCTAAATAAGCTTGAAATAAGCAGTTTTGAAAGTAACATTTAAGGCTTGTGTTTGGACATTAAAAGCAGTTGTTAGACGAAATAAGCACAAAATAAGTAGAAAATTTTTCTGTTTTACCAAATAAGCTCAAAAATAGGCACAATCTTTTTTTTCAGTTTTAAACTAAATAAGCACGAAATAAGTAGAAAAACAAAGGTAGAAAGCACAAAAAAAAAAAACCACTTCTAAATCATCTTCCGGCGATAATACCACATGTTAGGTCACATTTTCTTTCATCATTACACAAGTATATGATATAGTTTTAGAGAGAAAAAGTAAAGAGTGGAAGGAACTAGTGAGAGAGAGTATAAAGAAAATGAAAATTCAACTAGAACCAACACCCTTTCCCTTGGTGGGAAAGGGTATATATAGTATATGTACATAAGGGGTAGGCCGCCCATAGGCTTGCTTCATGGGCGGGCCTTGATTTCTAACATACAAGCCAGATAATATAAATGACCTATTCTATTATATAATGACCAGCACTTTTTAGTTTCCAAACAATATCTCTTAACAACTAATCTATGAACAAAATAAAAAATATTCAAAGATCACATACAGATTTTACCAATCATCTCTTCATCTCACCATGGTTGCTCCCCAATATCATATATTCATATATATATATATATATATATATATACATATATATATATATATATATATATATATATATATATATATATATATATATATATATATATATATATAGTTACGTCGCTACTAATAATTATATTTAAAAATTTTAAGTACAATTTCATATGTAATCAACGCAAGTTTTCAAAATATATTCCACGTGTCATTAACATTTGTTTGAAATAAATGTATTTACTATAAAAGAATGATTAAGCAATAAAATCAAGTTTGCTGTAAGTGTTGACCTAATTTATATACCATTTTAAAGTTTTCAATAAATATATATCATTTGTAAAGTATAATAACAAATGTGTTTATCGAAAATTTGACATGACATAGATGTATATAAAAGAAATAGTACATCATATGCTTTTGTTATGGTAAGTTAATAGATATGTTTGTATATTTAAACAATTAACAAAATTTGTATGTTATATTTCCCTAAGTTGGATTTCCTCTGTCTCATATTCAAATCTAGTGTCGCAAAATTTATATTGTATCGAATTTTCTAATTATGTTACGAATAGTGCAAATGACTTGTATAAATATCTTGTTATTACCAAATTCACTTTTGTACCAAAGTCATATATATATATATATATATATATATATAGTGAAAGGTTATTTTCATAACCAAAAAAATTGCGAGAACCAATCTAAACCATTATATTATTTTATGAATGGTTGTGATGATTTGTGCCATTAGTGTAATTAAATAAAATAGTTGGTAAACTATTGTAAATTAGGTAGGGGCATTAAAGGAACTTCAAATAATTATTTATTAAAAACCGCTCCTAATTTATAGCTTTGATTTAGGTTATCAGTTAACTTCCATATACATATCAATCTATTTTTCTCAATTCAAACGTATGCTCTCTCTCATTTTCATAACTAGGTGTTGAACCGCCGCCATAAACGTTGAAGAAGACCTGACGAGTTTACATATGAGCATAAAACAACATTGTTCGCATGTCTTACTTTAAGTGGTTGTTTCGTCATCGGAGCATCGTGTAAAATTTATTTGTTGATGGACCCGGCCTTAACGCCATCTGTTACGAGTGACCGTGATTATTTGTCTTGGTCGTATTGCCGCACCTTGTTATTTTGTTGCGGTTCTGGACTTGTAGACTACCAAACTTTGGCAGTTGCAAAATCATGATAGTAGTTGTAGCAAATGCCGATGAAATTCGATATTAGAAATGTTTGCACAGTCGCATAGAGATAAACAAACAAAAGGCTAATTAAGAAAGAAATGGGGAAGACGTGATAACAAATAAGGAAGAGCTCTTGTCATATTCAAGTAAATCTTTTTATTATTTTGAATTTGAAATAGTTATTTTATTTGAGTTCAAAAGTCTTGTATAGCAATTAGCAACGCTGCCTTTAGGCTGATGCATGGATTCACCGTTTTAGTATTATCTTCTATGTTTCTAAAACTTTAGATATTTTGAATGCTAACTAAAGTTGAGATATCTCATATTTACCATAGATCCAATAAATCAATCTTAGCCATCCATTTTTAATCAAACTTAATAAAAAAACATTTTTCACTTTTTTTTTAAAACAACATATCTTGCAAACGGTAAATTTTGAAATTATAAAAAATACACCATTGCGACGAGAATTAAATTGACTTTCTATAGATATGCACTTTTCAATATTTTCGACAAATATTTTTTTTCAAAAATTCCGCCCAGAAAAATCATATATGATAAAAATCGAATCATATATGATTTTCACAAATCATATATGATTTTTACAAATCATATATGATTTTCAAAAATCATATATGATTTATAAAAATCGAATCATATATGATTTTCACAAATCATATATGATTTTTCTGGGACGAAATTTTGAAAAACAAAATCGTTAAAAATATATAGTAGTGCATATCTATAGAAAGATAATTTAATTCTCATCGCGATGGTATGATTTTTATCGCGTAACAATTAACGGTTTGCGAGATATTTTATTTAAAAAAAAAGGTGAAAGTTTAAGGGCAAATGACAAAAAATGCATCGAACTTGACACTTTTTATGATTGTGTGTAGCCAACTATTTTTTTTCTTATTGTGTGTACTGAACTTTCAAAATTAGATTATTGTGTGTATTTTGTGACCATTTTACCCTTAATTTTTTCAAATTTTGAAGGGTAAAATGGTCATTTTACATGGCATAATAGCCACAAAATACACATAATGATCGAAATTTGAAAGTTCATTACATACAATAAGAAAAAAAATAGTTGGCTACACACAATCACATAAAGTGTCAAGTTCGATGCATTTATTTGTCATTTGCCCTTAAAAAAATGAATGGCTATTATTGGTTTATTGAATCTATGGTAAATTTGAGATCTATATTGAACTTTTGCCTTGCTAACTATGCACGCGCCCAAGTATTTTTCAAAGGTAAATACAAATGTCTGATTTTCATTTTTCGATATATATACATGTGCATTAATTAATAATTATATGGCAGATTTAGATGAAAGAATTTCTTTTGAAGATGTTGCTGGCAAATGTTACAATGGATGCAAGCAACATATGTGTATGTAACGTATGCACGTGTATTTTAAATAACGATGATAAAGAGGAATGAAACATATGTGTATGCAACGGATGCACATGTATTTTGCAAATATTAAATAACGATTATAAAGAGGAATGAAACATATGTGTATGCAACGGATGCACATGTATTTTAGTCATAAATAAGAGAATTTGTAACGAATGCGCATGTATCTACGTCTTAAACACGAGAATTTAACAAACGAATGCACATGTATTTTTCTCATA
>BPTQ01000001.1:138151088-138206164 GCA_019973895.1 Chrysanthemum seticuspe | reverse complement strand
CGATATAGCTTTTTCTGTAAAATGATGTTGCCTATAAGTATTTCGCATTGTCACAATGCGTAGATACCTTACTTTTTCAACATACTTTACTTTTCGTCCATATATACGCTTAATAGGATAGTACATTAGTACATGGATATCAATATATCATATTGAGCAAACAGGTGATAATCATCAATATGGGGGAGAAAATTAGTATATTTGCACTACCACATTTACCAGTTTCCCCATCGCCGTTTTCCCCGGCGACAATTGTCGCTGGGGAATCATCACTAAACGACAAAAATATATCCTACGTGGCACGAAGTCTCGTAGAAAAGTCAGCTAAATTATGGAGAGGTTTTCCCCGGCGACATGTCGCCGGGGATACGGTTGTTATATTTTGACCGAAAATTTCATCGTGCAACGACATGTCGCTGGGGATAATGTGCCACAGTGGCACTGCTTCTTTGACTTAAATTTGAGTGGGACCCACGTCGTCGCCGGGGATTGTCGTTGGGGATACAATCCCTTACGAGACTTCCCCAGCTAGGCTTCCCCAGCGACATGTCGCTGGGGATAACTTTCCGCAGCGACATGTCGCTGGGGAATCCCCCCATATGTCGCTGGGGTAGCCAGTGAATGTTGTAGTGTTGGTATATGATAGTAATCCTCAGGTTACCATACAGTCCTTGATATAAGGTAGAACTAAACTTAATTTTCGTAATATTTTCCATCGTCCCATGATCTTAAATTATATTTCATGAATTAATTTGGATTTATATAGAGGTGGAAGACAAACGAGCAACAAGCTACGCTACTAGTCTTTTTTGGATTGCAAAACTAATTCTATTAGCACCATATATAGTAGTCCTTTAATTTTTGTTGGCATTTTAACCAAAATCAGTCTTTTGATTAAATACTTCAGTGAATGCAGTGGTTCAATCGAACATGAAATCAATTAAGGTCACTCGTCTAGCTGGTTCTTGCCACAAAGCATCAAGTACACGATGTCCACCAAAGCTGAGGATGGTTAAGTAATTGTTGCTTACAAAATTAAACAGTTAGAAACTACACCAGATAGCTTCCACAGATAGTTGGAAACTATACAAATATCTTAGTGTCTAATTTGTTTTTTAGTCATTTAATGATTACGCGTTGAGTGAGGCTTCCATGAAGAAAAAAAAATGAATGATAGAAAATAGCAAGAAAGTTGATATTTAGAAAATACCTAGAAAGTTAATCAGAACATGTATGAATTACAAAGAAAGTGATCGAAGCGTTATTGTAACAATGTCATTACGAGATTATATATAACAAAAAATAACACTTCTGTAGTGAAATACGCTGCCTAAAATGAGACTTGATATGTGACTTTTGCACGATCAGATGATCTAATTAAGAGCATACTGTTATTTAATTATGCAACTATAACCATTGGCTTTGTGGTCTAGTGGTAGAGACTTAAGAAGTTAAGTGAGCCACAAGTGAGAGTAGTATCGAGTGGGTGACCTACCGGGAAGTCCTCACTTATGGACCATAAGCTCCACTGGTACCATCCCTCCACCGCAAATGCTCAGATTGACCAGTCACTGGGACAGGTGCTCATTGCCTGGGGCCGGGTCCTTGGGGGAGGGTCCGGTTGGCATCCTTAGGATGCATGGGACTAGGGTGATCCCACCGATCTTCACCTTTTGAGAATTATGCAACTATAAGTTGGACTGTTAGCCAATCCAAAAAATAATAATAATAAATAAATAAATAATTAAAAATAAAATAAAAATAAAAATCCAGAAGAACTATTGATCAAAATCAAACTGAATTTTAAATGTCCGATTTTGTATATTAGAGAATTGATCATTTTCGTGACATTTGGCTGCTGCATGTTTAAACCAAATAAGCCTGCAGTATCAAACTAGCTTTTACGCAGTATTTATACACTACAACTATTTTCTATAGTTAAACCAGCTAACTGATCTTGTAATATCTTTAAAAAAATGGTGTTATCTTCTTCGTTTTAACAATATCAGTATGGTTAATGATATCCGAAACCAAAGTGGCAAACAAGAAAGATTTAAGTGAAGACTAAAATAAATAACCTACCTTTTAAAAATTTATATGTAATACTAACATAACTTTTAAGGGTTCGAAATTTATGTTAAGACAATATATAATGTCCCACAAAATCATTCAAAACTCTTTAAAATTTTCCTATAATATTTCAAGTATAAATACAAAGGTTTTTCTAACTTGTGCCCCATAAGTACATAGGGGCCTACGAAAAAGTACACGGAAATTCACATAAAAGTGCAGACATGTATACTTTTATATGGGTCCCTGTGTACTTTTGATGTACTTATAATGTGCTTAACTTGTGCCCCTAGGGCACAAGTTAGAAAAACCCTAAATACAATTCACTCTTTTCATTGGTTATGATAGTGAAAAACCTAGAAGCATGTTTCTAAGTATGTCTTAATATTAACATATTTTATGGAAAAACTTGTGAACAACAACTCATAGGGCCATTGTTAGGCCAATGCCTAGCCAAAGGAAAGCCAACCGTAACAATTCCAATCTTTCGGTTGGCTATCCGACCAAAAAAAAATTTATTTTTTATTTTTTTAGCACAGGATGACTACAAAATTTATAGTCACCGTTACCAATGACCTTAGCATTTCTCTTATTTAGTGTGAATAACGTTGTTGCCTTGACAAACCAACAAAATTACAAAAATATCAGTGTCACGTCATTATGAATACATTAAATAAAAAACAAATTACCTAAATAACCAATTTACATACATATTTTACGAATTTAAACCATTTTCGTATGTATTACGAATTTAAACCATCCGGATATATACAACTCGCCCAGAAATTTACTCCATATATTTTTGGAAACTATTTAAAAAAATCTACAAGATGGAGATAAAAACAAAATGTCCTTTGACTATCAACACAAATGCATGCATCATTTCATGTAACATCTCTACCGTCCACGTGTAGAAAATTTTATATAGTTTCTAGTTTTGTGCAACATGATTAAATTATTTACATGGGTTTCCTGCCTAAGTTAAAGTTATCGTTGTTGAGAAAAATGAGATCGGATTGAGGCAAACCCACGACTAAAATATGAAATGTAATAAAAGATGATATATGGATATAACATGGAAAAATCTCAATAGGGTAAAAACCACGGGCAAGGAAAGATACGTTTCACTGTGATGAAAACTAGGAGTTACACCTTCTTTCTAATTACAATGATACTCTTGTATTAGGATATATTACAAACTCTCTAATATTTCTTACAAGTACTACTAGGAGAGAAAGAATGAGATACAAAGTAAACTTCTATGTGTTTTGCTTTGCAAATGGGATATTGGGGTTTTTCACGTTATATTCGTGTGTCATCTTTTATTATATTTCATATTTTAGTTGTGGGTTTGCTTCAGTCCGATGTCACTTTTCTCAACAAGTGGTATCAAGAGCTAAGGTTGGGTGTGTGTATAATTATTTATCGTATGCTCTGTGGTTGCCACTAATTAGTGGACCATGTACATCAAAAGATAAATAAGATTATACTCACTCAAAAAGTGCTCGTTACTATTATTAATAAATAATAGATTTGTCGAAAAGTAGATTGTGATTGTAGCAATGGCGGTGAAATTTGAAATCGAAAAATTCAATGGGAATAATTTCTCGTTGTGAAAATTAAAGATGAAGGCTATCCTTAGAAAGGGTAAATGTTTGGCGGCCATTGACGAAAGGCCAGCTGAGGTCACGGATGATAGTAAATGGGACGAGATGAATGGAAATGCTATTGCAAATCTTCATATGGCATTAGCAGATGAAGTTTTGCCAAGCATAGAGGAGAAGAAGACTGCAAAGGATATTTGGGATCAACTTGCTCGACTGTACGAGGCAAGATCGCTCCACAACAAAATTTTCCTTAAGAGGAAACTTTATGCTATGCGCATGACGAAATCTACTTCAGTGACTGAGCAATTTAATAACCTGAATACTTTATTTTCTCAGCTCACGTCTTTGAGTTGTAAAATAGAGCCACAAGAACGTGCTGAAATTCTACTTCAAAGTTTACCTGACTCATATGACCAACTCATAATCACTTAACTAGTAATGTTCTTTCTGACTATCTAGTCTTCGATGATGTTGCGGCCGCTATTATGGAAGAAGAAAACATGCGTAACAATAGGGAGGACAAACAGACCAGTTCAAGACATGTGAGGCTTTAGTGGTGACGAGAGGGGGGTCAATGGAACCTGGCTCCAGTGGGAGTCCCAATCATGGTAAATCTGGAACAGGAATGAAGAAGAGTTTTAAATGTTACAAATGTGGCAAACTGGGTCACTTTAAGAAAGATTGTCGGGGTTTAAATACCTCTGATCCTCAGGGAAATTTCGCAAGCACTTCAGAAGATGGTAACACTCTGTGTTGTGAAGTAGCGGTTGCAAATGAAGGCAGGAAAAGATTTGCAGATGTATGGTTGTTCGATACGGGAGCTACTTTTCATATGACCGCAAGAAGATAATGGTTTCATCAATATAAACATATCTCTGGAGGCGGATCTGTGTACAGTTGCAATGATCATGAACTAAAGATCATTGGAATTGGAAATATCATGGTGAATGTGCATGATGGTACAGTTCGTACTATTCAGGATGTGCGACACGTGGAGCGCCTAAGAAAGAATATATTGTCTCTGGGACAATTGGATGATCTTGGTTGTAAGGTTAAAATACAAAACAAGATCATGAAAGTTAAAAAAGGCGCGCTTGTACTTATGAAAGGTGAAAAGGTAGCTGCAAACTTATACCAACTAAAAGGAGAGGTAATGGAGGAGGCGGAAACATCTGTTGCTTCACATAGTTCAAGTCATAGAGTTGCAATAACATGGCATCAGAAGCTTGGACATATATCAGAACAAGGAATGAAGATTCTTGTTGAAAGGAAGTTAATTCCTGGCCTCACAAAGGTTTATTTACCTTTCTGTGAGCATTGTGTTATCAGCAAGCAGCATCACCTAAAATTCAAGACATCAAATTCTAGAAGTGTCTATTTTCTAGAATTGGTTCACTCTGATGTGTGGAAGTTTTCAAAGTTTATAAAGCGCTGGTTGAACTTGATTCTAGAAAGAAGATCAAGTGTTTGAGGACAGATAATGGAGGCTAATACACTGGTGATGAATTTGATATTTTTTGCAGGCAAGAAGGAATCAAAAGGCAGTTCACAACGACATACACTCCTCAACAGAACGGAGTGGCAGAGCGGATGAACAGAACCTTGTTGGAAAGGGCAAGAGTAATGTTGGCAACTGCAAGCTTGGAATAATCGTTCTGGGCAGAAGCAGTCAATACCGCTGTTATGTGATAAATCGTCCACCTTCAAATTCAGTTGAGTTGAAGACACTGATGGAGATGTGGATGGGAAATCCAGTCAACTATTTGGACCTTCATATATTTTGAAGTCATGTGTACGTTATGTACACTCCTCAATAAACTACAAAGCTGGATCCGAAATCCAGAAAATGTTTGTTCTTGGGGTACGCTGACGGAGTAAAGGGGTATCGCTTGCGGGACCCCACTGCCTATAAAGTAATCGTCAGCAGAGATGTTGTCTTTGTGGAAGACAAAATTCAAGATAATGAAGAAGGTGATAGCACTACAAGAGAAACTACATCAATAAAGATGGAAAAGCAATTTCAGTCGAGTGATTCTTCTAAAGCTGTGACAACTCGTAATTTCAGGTCATTTAACAAACTTTGAAAATTTTACTATTCATCTCGGGAATTTACTATTCATTGGTTACTATTCATCATTTTACTATTCATCGTTTTTGAAGTCGATTTGAAATTTTGAAATGTTATTTCAAAATTTTACTATTCACGAAACACTATTCATTCCCGGAGAAAAAAATCACTATTCATGATTCACTATTCATCATTTTTCGTAAACTAAGTTTACGAGTATCAAATACGCGTAACCTTGAGGGTTAAGTTACGTATTCATGGAACATCATTGAGAACATTTCATATAGACTAGAACTAGTCTACATATCATCAGTAACATCATTTTCATATTAGTTCATGCATGGGTTTGCATATTTCATTAACGTATATTTATCTATTAAATAAACGCTATCGCACGATCATTTATTTTGAATAATTGATCTGACACTTCCAACAATTGTTCTGATATATTTTTATACTCATTGTAAGACTATAAAAATTATATTATTAGTTTATCCGATGTTTTGAATTTATTTTGGAATATAAATTGTTACATAAATATTTACGACGGTTTTCGTAAATTCAACTCGATAATTATTTATTCACTCAAAACTTGCGAGAAATGTATTTTTATAATTTTTACGATTTTGATATATCTTATTTTGTTCCGTTAATATCGATTTTTAGCTAACGCTACACTAAATACCTAATTATATTTACAAAATATACAATATACATAACATTATATACATTTAAACCATCAAAACTCTTCCATCTTATCCCCATTTTGATCTTGCCAACCAAACCCCCCCCCCCCATGTCATCTTTTATTTTAAATATCTTAGCCTAGGAAGTGTACACATACTCAACTTTGCAGGATATTTGTAGTATACAATTAATATACTCATCTAAGACACATACAACACATACTAAAAGGTGAAACAAAACTAGAAACTCTTCCATCTTTTTTTTGTTGGTCGATCAAGGCTAGAACACAAGAAGAAACCATTTATTTTTCAAGCTTCAAGTATTAATCAAGTCTTAATAATAATCTAGTTAGGGTTTTGAAATAAAAACCTCAAGATTATTGGGTTTACTAGCTCAAAAATTCATCATACTACTAGTAAGCTTTTCATAATTTTTTACTACTCTTTCATACTCATTCTTGATATATTTCTATGATCTAGTAACAAAAACATGCAAATATACTATGATCCATACCACTTTTACTTGTTTTTATTACTTATAATGAATATTAACTATCCTATAATTATTCCCATGAACCCTATCATTGTTGATGAAGTTTAAGAACCCATGACACCCTAAGAAGGTGTATGGTAGGTTTAGAATAGATTTGGTGTTGATTTGAAGTGGTTGAAACAAGATTTACGCAAGAAAAATCAAGTTAGACGATAAAAATATAGTTGCTGTCCATTTTTGTAAAATCTGGAAATTTCGACAGGTCATGGATTATTTTGGTTTATATTTTCAGAAAATAGACTTTAAAATGAAACCGTGGTCGCTTGAACGGGTTAAAACGGATTTATAATGAAGAAGTTACGCTATTTTCAAGTTTAACGACGAAAACTAATTTTTTGAAAAATTCAAAGCTGTCAAGGATTATTTAAGGGGCAAAAATGAGTTTTAAGCATTATATAAATTAGTCGATTTATCAAAAATATATTAGTTTATATTAACACGAAACTAAGGATATATAAAACGTAGAAAACCATGCTTTAACGACTAAGTTACACACGTTTTTAATATGGTTATCGTAACTATTTTACACAAGTAATAACACTTACATATTTTCTATTAGTCCAAAATGGTTATCGCAAGTGACCATATTTGGAGCCGTTTTTCATATCGATAGAGTACTTTTGAGAAAACGATGTCTTCTAGTAAAAGTGAGTTTACCTATTCTATTTTCCAAAATGTTCAACCATTCGTCAAACGAAGTTATAGTGAATAATATACGATCACTCAAACTTTGCCGAAATCTAACCTTAAACTATATTTTTAGTCTGACTACCCTACTTCATCTATACTTTTCTCTATGATCGAGACTTCTATGATCAAAAGTTAAAAGCTAAGACTTTTAGATGTCGCTACAAGCTTTCTAAAACCATTGAGTTTGTTCCTTAACACTCGATATTCACTATTTTACGACTAGCTTTACGAGGCTACTTATCCATTTTCACTACTTGTAAAAGTATATTGTTTTGCGACGAAAAACTATAATTTCTTGATAAATCTCTAAACAACTATCGTAGGATGTTGTTTCAACGTAAGTACTTGTAAATTATTTCATAACATGACGAGATGTCATAAGCGTATATTTCAACGATAAACTTCATTTTCAAAAATGTACAAGTGGTATAGATTACATGTGAATTTGCATGTACGACATTGTTTCATGACTTATAATAGATCATATCATTCATATTAGGTTGCAGATAGAGATTGCACCTCATTTCAGTGTATCCACTTTGGTCATCATAATCATTGCATCAGGTGAGTTTCATAACCCCTACTTTTATACGTTTTGAATTACTTTTGGAGGAGATACATGCTCAACTATTTTCATTTACTTTCATAAGTACTCTAAACTTTTATGGATTACCGTACGTCATAGCCCCTACTCTTTTAATACTTTTATTAAACCCTTTGGGGGAGATACATGCTACAACTTTTATCATGATCATAATTGTTTCAAAACCGAATGTTGTACCATATCTATTGTTCTTGATTGTGTGCTATTGTTCTTCGTCGAATTATGTGCTATATCAGCTGACTACTGATACATTGAGTCATGTACTATTGATTATGTGTTATGGTTCTTCGTCGAGTTATGTGCTATATCAGTTGACTACTGATACGTCGAGTCGTGTACTATTGTTCTACGTCGAATTATGTGCTATATCAATTGACTATTGATACGTTAAGTTAGGTACTATTGTGAACTCATTTGACGATGTGTGCTTGAACATAAACTATAACATTTTGTGCAATGGGTTGTAAACACACAAGTTGCAAGTTTTGTATGGGCGGGACTTGGAACTGAGTGGATTTGCAATGCCTTTGCTGCATGAACGTTCTTTAAAGGTTTTTCATGACAACACAAACTCTATGAACTCACTCAACCTTTGTGTTGACACTTTTAGCATGTTTTATCTCAGGTATCTAAGGCATACACTTCATGGCATGCATGTGGACATATCATAGAGTCATGGTGACGACGCGTCTCACATGGGATTTATGCACTTTAAAAACATTGTTTGGCTTGTATCAAACTTATTTCCGTACATGTTGACTATCATTTGGGACCTATACTTTGTAAACTTTGATTATTTTACTCAATCAAACGATGTATTTTCCAAACGACACTTTAGGTCGTTCAATATAACTGTAACTGTGATGCTATGGCAGTCACGCCCCAGGTATCCATTCCGCTGCAAAACAGGTATTTTGGGGGTGTAACAAAAGCCGTACCACAGCACGAGGTGAATGAGACAACCGAGTCTCAAGCTTCAATGATTCGTACTCTTAATCGTGAAAGAAAACGTCCGGTGTGGCACTAAGATTATGTTATGGAGGGCAATGTTGCATACTGTCTTCTTACAGAGTAAGGAGAGCCATCAACTCTTCAAGAAGAATTGAATAATTCAGATGCATCATTCTGGATGGCAGCAATGCAAGAATAAATTGAAGCTCTTCATAAGAATAAAACGTGGGAACTGATGCCACTACCAGCGGGAAGAAAACCCATTGGAAACAGATGTGTGTATAAGATCAAGAGGAACGGTGATGACCAGGTGGAGAGGTATCGTGCAAGATTGTTAGTCAAAGGATATGCTCAGAAAGAGGGAATTGACTTCAACGAAATTTTTTCCCGTGTAGTTCGGATGACAACTGTGCGAGTGATTTTGGTAATGTGTGCTACGTATAATTTACATCTTGAGCAACTAGATGTGAAAACTGCATTTCTTTATGGAAATCTTGAGGAAGAAATTTACATGCTCCAATCAAAAGGTTTTAAACAAAAATGTTAGGAATTAGAAATTCCATAGTGAAGAGTCGGTCACCCCAAATATAATCTAGCATAAGTTAGCTTGTAGACATATCGTTATTTACTGTTTTATTAGTTAGTTATTTAGTTTAGAGCAACACCGTGGAGGAAGGACGGGTCTTTACCCACTGTATGCCTGATCCACAGTCCGAAGGAGGACGTTAGTATGTAACTATAAATACCCTCTACCTCCCAAGGTAGAGGGTTGGACCTTTCATTCATCTTAATCTAACCTTCTATGTTTTCTTTCACTTTCTCTCTCTAGAAAGGCTCCCACTTTCTCTCTCTAAAACCTCTAAGCAATTCGACCCATATTAATGTTTGTTATGTGTTTATGAAATCCAATATGTTACAAATGGTATCAAGAGCCATGGTTTGATCATTCATCTTTCATGTTTTTGGATTTCTAGTGGTTTTATATGATTTTTGGGGTTGAAAAAGTTTAGTGGTACTTTCATCATTTGGACCATTTCTAGTGTTAAAGTTTGAATTTTGATTGTACTTTTGTGTTTAGAATCATTATAAGTGCTTAGGTTTTGATTTGGAAGGCTTGAATCAGTGTGGTTGGATTGTTTTTGGATTGGAAAGTGGTGCTTTTGAATATGTTCTTCGTAGAGACTTGTAGTTATATTTCTTCGTAGAGACTTGTGGTTATGTTCTTCGTAGAGACTTGCAGTTATGTTTTTCGTAGAGACTTGCAGTTATGTTTTTCGTAGAGACTTGCAGTTATGTTTTTTTCGTAGAGACTTGTGGTTATGTCCAGATTCAATGTATCAGCCTAGAGACTAAAGGGTTTGGATATTAATGTCACTAACCAATATATATGCAAACAAGCTTGTAATGTTAGTGCAGGTAGTCCTTACTCAGTTGCAGATACTTCGATCCTTCAATACATGGACTGGTTTAAAGTGTGGATAACACATGGATTGATATCTCATAACTCACGGGTTCAAGTAACTCAATCTTGATATTCATTCGGCTATGACGTCTGTTCACATCAGTTCAGGCCTCGTACTTCATCATTATGGCGTCTGCAGATAACACTTCAGGCCCCGTTCCTCAAAGAAAAGAAAGGTGTACGCTTCAGTGCGCTTTATCTTCAGAAGAAGAGAAATCTTCATGTTTATGACCATTCTCATCGACATTCTTCATCAACAAGCTTTATGCTTCTCCCATGCTCACTCAGTCATCAAGTGGATCTACGTTCATTGGTATACATTCTTATTCACTTGATTAATCAAAAATGGCAAACTTCATTTGCAATTTTTGAGGGGGAGAAGAGGGAATATACTACATATTGATGGATGCTTAAGTTATGGTCATACGACTCTCCAACGCCTAATGTATTCACTCACTAAGGATAACTGGGATATACTGTTTGGGATTCATTGTTTCAAGATATGTTTGATGAGTATTTCCAACCGCTAGCGAATGTTGATCATCTAAGAAGTACATCTCAGACTACTCAAGAAAACCGATCTCCAGTTATTCCTCAAGGCGTTGATAATGACTATCATAATATTGCAGTTGCACTCATGAATAATGATCCGCTCTTTGGTATTCCTTTGCCAAATCTTCACGGATTATTGTTCCTCTCGATGTGCACGCTATAAATCAACCACATGAACTTAAAGGAAAATGACTACCTCATCCGCTCGAAGACATTATTGGTGAATCTTCCAGATCAGTCTCTACATGTATACTTTTAGGAAAAATGCATTGATGTTGAGGCATCATTTGTTCCGGTTCAATCAGTGGGTGAATGTACATCCGATTGTATGTTTATTCACGTGTTGGACACTTGACACAAGTTGATTACTTCGGAGTTAATCATTTATCACTTATTTGAGATTGAAGTTGACTTTCACAAGGCGTGTTCTTATTTGATAACTTGCTCGGGCTTAAGAATTTGAGTTGAAGACTTGGGTTATCTAGTTGCCAGCAGTCGGGGTGGATGGTTGAAGACCTGGTTAACTATCACTATTAGGAGTTACGTTGTTTTACTCAGTGTCACATGCAAATGACGATGTGGATAATCTCAAGAGGTGTTAATGTCTCATACTTTGTTTGAGTAGTGAGTACTTAGAGATTTTCTTGATGCATAGATTCTCGACACCGTTCTTCCATCATTAAGTGCAAGCTTAGAACACATGCGGAGAATTCTACTTCAGTTTCAAGTTTGGTATAACGGGTTTTCTTCATCAGTGGTCACTTCAAATTGTCTACGAATGGGTTGATAAAGATAGTCAGAGAGAGTTTCTATAGCAGTTTATTCTCACAAGATTCATTTGAGCTAATTTTTGTTCTTCTCTATGTCAAGAATATTTGGTATGAATGATGTGTTGCTGATTCTGAGGTATCAAAACCAGCAAGGGGGAAGGAGACATACATCTAAACACACAATGAGTACACGTGATGAACCTAATACTTCGTCTCTATTGAAGTAGTCCCGGGAAAGACAAATGTCATAACCGTAGAGAAACTCAGTGTTTACTCATAGCCTTTGGTGTGTTATTCCATCTATTTGGGGGAAGGATATATTATTCTAACTATTTGGGGGAAAGGATGTATTATTCCAACCATTTGGGAAGAAGTGGTCTCTGGATACTTTTGGTATGTGTTAACTCAGCTTTCAGTAGGAAGAAATATGAGAAGAATATGTGGAGTGTGAGATGATATTGCTTATCGACATCTTCTATATGATTTATGATAAAGTGCTTCCGGTTAGTGCTTCATGTACACAATGTAATGATGATTCCGATGAGATCGCAACCATCAAGGAAGAGATATGTGTACATCTGGGTCGCACAACATATTCACATGATCGAGCTTAATTAGTTATTCCAAAGTTGACATCCGCAAAGAAGATCAGTGATTCAACCAGTTATTGTGATGTCATTGTCTCTTCTCTTGTTGGGTACATGTGTACGTTATGGGCTGATTGGTTATATGTTAGATAACTGGAGTGCATTTGGTGAAATGAAGGTGTTGATATATTGTTCCCCTAAATAGACAACTGGTCAATCTCGAAGAGTAAGGTGTACATCGGGGATGCACAACAGGTTCATGTGATCGGTCGTAATCAGTTAATCCGGATTTGATAACCACTGAGACGATCAATGTTTCAACTTGTTACTTCGGTGTTCTCGTGTTCTTCGGGGTACTGAGCTTCATTCTATGAGACCGTTTTTATTCGTTTCTACTGCTTGGGGAAATGGTCTTTATTCTTAGTCTGTCGGTTTGGGGGGAAGCTACCAAAGATTCACTTTTTGAAGGCTCAAGTTCTTGCGACGATTCAAGAGCCTCAAATGCTTTGGTGGTAAAAGTTTAAGAGATGCTGACTTCTATCTTCTACAAAGTGCTGAACGATTTCCTTATCTCGGTACTCGTATCATCATCTTCTTAAAACTATTTCTCTATCTTTGTAAATAATTTTCAAAAAGAAAAATACAAAAATATAAAACCAACAAAAACAAAATAGAAAAATATAAAATCAACAAAAGCCCATAAAAATTAGAAAATTGAAAAATACCAAAAATATGTTTTCTCAAGACATGTCTTCTGGTATCGATAACATCTACGGTCTTAGAAATGTCATTCAATAATGGCACGGGACTTTAGATGATGTTCGAGCAGGAGGTGTACATATTTCTTTCTAAACATGTCTCAAAATATGGCTTACAGTTATTTCAGACTGTAACCCGTGCTTTAACAATGGCTTGCTATTATTTCAGATAGCAACCCGTTTTTCTAAAGAAAGGAAAGTGTTGCGCTAAACCAATTTTCAAATATTTCGTGCACTTATCCTAAAACAAAAATGAGGAAAGTATGTCGAAGGACTGCTGTTCCTACTCAAATATTTTTCTTTCTAAAATTGTTCAGAAAAATATTTGTTTTAACAAAATGATGGAAAATAAGTTGCTTGAAAAATCAATCAGAATCAGAGTTTTCGTATTAATTGAAAAACTCAATCAATGACTACAGCGCTTTTAACCTTTTCAGAAAAATGAGTCATTGATTAAGGGGGAGAATGTTTTCAAATCTATATCATCTAACGGACTTTCTTAATTATCCTACGTGCTTAATTAAAAATGATATTTGCCTGTGTCAAAGGACTAGGAATTTAGGATATGATTGTTATGATTAGATGAGTAGACTTTGATGAACACATAAAATCCCATGCTTTATATGATCTGATTGATATGTTGAATTGACTCTTATTAGTCGATTGCTGTTTGGGTGATGTCGACCACCATATATTTGTATGTGTGTTCACTAACGTATGCAGGTATATTGGTATATAAGAATGTTCCCGATCCGGATCCCACAATTGAATATGATTGGATGCCGAAAGGAAAGGGTAACGATTTCTTGGGTCGACAAATGAAGAAACGGAGCTTAATTGGACTTCAATGGAGAGTTGGCATAAATGCAACGTAAGAGGTCTCACTGCATCAGCATATGGTTTTCTTCTAAATGATTGAAGAAACGGAGCTTAATTTGACTTCAGTTGGCATTCAAAATGCAACGTAAGAAGAAGTCTCACTGCATCTGCAGACGGTTTTCTTCCAAGCCCTACAGCAACAACGGAAGCTTCTCAACCACCTAACGTATCTTTGTGCAGGATACCATTTTTAAACAATTTTGAATAATTTGATTAAATTGTTTTTGAAAATGGAAAATATTGTTTTGAAAATTAATTGGACTTAATTTTGAAAATCACCGGACTTCATTTTATCAAAACTTGAGTCACTCAATCATCGACTACGGTCATCGATTGAGGGGGAGAGTGATTTAAAATAAATTATTTTTAAACAATATTTCTTCAAAAGAGTCCGTTTGTACGTTAAAATGTGGTGATCTAAAGATTTAATGTTATGTCATGGTATGATTTTCTTTGGAAATCAAGGTCTTTCAAAATGAAATTTTTTCTGTTCTTGTTTGATTATGAAATTGTTTTATTTTACTTAAAAGATCTCTTTAAAACAATCATACCTGACATTAACAATCTTTAATGTCTTAAATTGATTCTTATCAATCGATTTCAAAAATTAAATCTTGCCACGTCTTTCCCCTAAAATTTTCTAAATGATTTAAATCATTCGGGATCACAAATCTCAAATGGTTTGATTTTTTTGATCGGGGAAGAGATCGTGATTTAAATCTCAAATCTGTTTTAGTCCTTTAAAGGCACTTCTGCCTCCATGTTCCAAACGATTTCAAATATACAATGCACATGTTGAGGAGGAGGATTTATCCAAAAACCAGATGAGTATTTAAACCAGGCCACAAGTTCTCCTATGTTTTCTAAACCGTATTAAATCACTTGGGATCCAAAATCTCAAAGGGTTTGATATTTTTGATCGGGGGAGAATTTGTGATTTAATAATGAAATTTGATAATAGGTGATTGTTTGATTCAATTGTGCAGGCTGCTCTCTCATATGTGCTAAACGCTTTCGAATCTCGAAGCACATATTGAGGGGGAGCATTTCAAAAAGAAAATTAACTATCGAGGTACAAAAGTTTTTAAAGTGATTTATAAAGTACCTTGATTGAGTTTTCAAATAGGTTTCTTAATGGCTTTTGTGATCGTGGATGTGCTTCAAAAGAACTCTTGCCTCTATGTGATAAAATGATTTTACTTATCCTATGCACATATTGAGGGGGAGCATTTACCAAGAAAATCAAATGGCTTTTTCTATGAAAATTGTGATCAAAGAAAATATTTCAAAGTCCTCTTGCCTCCATGTGCTAAACAATTTCTAAATCATATGCACATGTTGAGGGGGAGGTTTTCTAAATGATCAAAACTATTAAGGTACATAATGCTTTGATCTCGTATCACAAGTACCTTGATTGTTTTTCCAAATGATTTTTCAATTGGTTTCGAGAAGGAAAGAACAATACCAAAAGACCGACCAATTTACTTTATGCATGGTGTTATAAGGATGGTTAGGTTAGGTATTCGTTCCCACGATCCGCCAGAACCGGAGGGATCTACCCAGGGACAATCCACTAGATAGTGTAGAGTCCTTAGGTATGATGAAAAAAGGAGAAAAATGAGATATGGGAAGAGTGCGGACTGAGACAGAGCTAGTACTGGAATAAACCCAACAAGGTTCTAGTTATGAAGTCTCGGTAAGCACTGAAGGGGTTGAAGAATGAAAAAGAAATGAATATGAAAAGGGTGAAAAGAAATAGCCCTCCAATAATTCAACCTTAGGGCAGTAACCGGGTTCAATACATATGCTACTGGTGTTTACTAAGGTAACACTGGTATTGAAGACAAGATTTCATGGACCCAGTGACGCACTGCACTAAACTTCCCAAGCTACTCAAGTTCCTCTTAAAAGGGCTTGTTTCATTCTCACGGGGAACCGACATAATCTATCGACTTTCTCTTAGAGATTGTTGATATTGAAGAAGGAGACCCTCTCCCTAGTCTCCGACATAGGAACCAAATGTGCACAATTGAGTCTAGAGCCAAGAGATCATCCACAACATCTCATTAGGACACTAAATTAATGAAGACTTACTGTTTCACACAATGTGGGAAGTAAGAATATATTAAGAGTCCTACACATTATCCTTGTGGTATTGCCAGAACATCCGAGTGATACGTAAAAGTATTCACTATGAAGATGGAAATCCTTCTAGAGCCAACATCAAACAAGCTCTTGGTGGGTGACATGTGAGATCTTTTCTAAAGATCAAGCTTGTGACAACTGGATAGAAATGATGGGGCGATTCAATCTTGAATCAACCTTGGTCCAGGAAATGGATTGGCGGATACCTTTGAAAAACCAATCGTTGTGCTCAAACAGTATTTTCTCTAGCACATCGACTGTGTATTAATCTTTCAAAATTAAAAGGGTATTTATGATTGAAAATTGATTTTTCTTATAAAACCTTCGTCGTATTGCAAAACTCTATCTTAAGCAATACGCGATTGTTTTCAAATCATTTTCTATCAATCAGTGAATCTCAATTCGCTGGTTCACTCACTCCGTGTTGTCTTCTTTGAGACGTTCCGGTTTGAGAACAGCTAGAGCAGCTGCGAAACCCTGTCAAGGAGATTCTTCGGAATTCTACCTGATCACAGGCAGTACTTGTACTGATCAACGGGGAACCGTGGGCCGTGTACCTCAATTCAACGAAAGTGATCAAAGACACTTTCGTATGTTTTATTGCTAACTGTTGTTTGCAGGTACATTTGGACGGTTGCAGCTGATCAGAATTGAGGAGTCAATCCAAAGCCGCATGCTCACAGCATCCACACTTAATTGAAGACATCATGACAAGTGCCTATCTACATAACCTGGCTCAGATATTTTTATACTATGCTTCTGCTACGCTGCTGCAAATATCTTGAACCAGTATAGCTTCCGCATGTCATGATCCAAAAGGTGTGAGCATGTCGGTCCAAAAGTCACAACTTCACATGATGGCAACACAATAAAGGGTGATCCAGATATTTACTGTGGCTGATGATCTCAATTAAAGCTCAAAGATCATCAAAGATGTGGATCAGTATAAAGGCCTCCACTTAAAGTACAAAGTTATCAGACTTTAAAGAATCATTGCTAAAGCACAAAGATGCAGATGTTGAAGAATTAATGTCTACGAGCTCAAGACTGAAGATTTAATAGAATGCTAGGATTCGAAATGTAAAACATGGGGCGACCTCCCTTAGGGGGAGATTGTTAGGAATTAGAAAATCCATAGTGAAGAGTCGGTCACCCCAAATATAATCTAGCATAAGTTAGCTCGTAGACATATCGTTATTTACTGTTTTATTAGTTAGTTATTTAGTTTAGAGCAACACCGTGGAGGAAGGACGGGTCTTTACCCACTGTATGCCTAATCTACAGTCCGAAAGAGGACGTTAGTATGTAACTATAAATACCCTCTACCTCCCAAGGTAGAGGGTTGGACCTTTCATTCATCTTAATCTAACCTTCTATGTTTTCTTTCACTTTCTCTCTCTAGAAAGGCTCCCACTTTGTCTCTCTAAAACCTCTAAGCAATTCGACCCATATTAATGTTTGTTATGTGTTTATGAAATCCAATATGTTACAAAAAAGGAAAAGAGAACTTGGTTTGCAGGCTAAACAAATCTTTGTACGGTTTAAAGCAGGCGCCGCGGTGTTGGTACAAGAGATTTGATTCTTTCATCATTGGCCTTGGATATTAGAGACTACATGCAGACCCTTGTGCATATTACAAGAGGTTTGGAGACAATGATTTTGTCATTTTGTTGTTATATGTTGACGACACGTTGGTTGCAGGCCCCAACAAAGATCGTATCAGTAAACTGAAGGCACAACTCGCTAGGAATTCGAGATGAAAGACCTTGAACCCACAAACAAGATTCTAGGGATGCAAATTCACCAAGATAGAGTTAGTAGGAAAATTTGGCTTTCACAGAAAAGTTACGTGAATAAAATCTTGCAAAGGTTCAATATGCAAGATTGTAAGTCAATATCAACCTCGTTTCCTACTAATGTCAAGTCATCCTCCAAGATGAGTCCTAGCAGTGAAGAAGAGAGGATGGAGATGTCTCGAGTACCGTATACATCAGCAGTGGGAAGTTTAATGTTCGCGATGATTTGTACAAGACCAGACATTGCACATGCAGTGGGAGTAGTGAGTCGGTACATGGCGGAACCTGGTAGAGAGCATTGGGAAGCTGTGAAGAGAATCTTTAGATATCTTAAAGGAACCTCGAATGTTGCATTATGTTATGGGAAATCGGGTTTAACTGTCAATGGATATGTTGATTCTGATTATGCAGGTGATCTTGACGGGAGTAAATCAACCAACGGGTATGCATTTATACTTTCTGGCGGAACAGTAAGCTGGGTTTCAAAACTGCAGTCAGTTGTGGCTATGTCAACTACGGAAGCAAAATATGTTGCAGCTGCTCAAGCCAGCAAAGAAGCAGTATGGTTGAAGATGTTGTTGGAAGAGGTCGGGCACAAACAAGAGAAAATTACTCTATTTTGTGACAATCAGAGCGCATTGTATCTGGCAAGGAATCCAGCATTTCATTCAAAGACAAAGCATATACGAGTTCAGTATCACTTCGTTCGTGAGAAAGGGGAAGAAGGAACCGTGGATATGAAGAAAATTCATACTAATGATAATGTGGTAGATTATCTGATGAAAGCAATCAACTGTGACAAGTTTATATGGTGCCGGTCCTCATGCGGCCTAGCAGAAACGCAAGCAACATGAAAGTGCAAGGAAGGATAACGGTGTGAAGATTGACTGATTTTCAATCTAATCTTCAAGTGGGAGATTGTTGAGATAGGATACATTGTATATGGATGAAGAATCTTGCAAGTGGGACTACAACTTGCTTTAAAAGATTGTCATACATGATGTAATTGCTTCAAATTGATGCCTATAAAAGGCAATGATCAATGCTTCATTTCTTCATCTCATTTTCAAAGTATCCTATCTCAACAATCAAAATATTAGTCGCCTATGTATTCGCCCAGTCACCATAGATGTCGCTCAGAGTCCATATCTCGCCCAAGAAACGCCCATATATCGCCCAGAGTCCATATCTCCCTAGGAATCGCCCATATATCGCCCAAAGCTGAATCGATCTTCATTGAACTTTTCAGTCGCGTAAATATATTGCCTAGAAAAATCGTAGACACGTGTACGGTTAAAAATGTATCCTGAAATGAATCTAATGGTTGATTTTTTAAGTTCATTTTGTAAATTTCATGTGCGAAGTTCAATTTCGTAGAATAATAATGAAAATGGGTCGTTTAAAAAATTCTCTCTTAAATAAACGTAAGTTACTTGTATTAACAATCATGAAAGTAAATTATTCATACGTTTTAATTTTAACAAAATAGATTATTTATTTTTAGAATTCACTTTAAACAGATACCTAAAAGTCTCAGTAGCGAAAAGA
Source organism: Chrysanthemum seticuspe (assembly GCA_019973895.1). NCBI lineage: Eukaryota > Viridiplantae > Streptophyta > Magnoliopsida > Asterales > Asteraceae > Chrysanthemum > Chrysanthemum seticuspe. Next base: position 138,186,438 of record BPTQ01000001.1, on the reverse strand, counting down.
GCATTAGCGTTACAGTTAGCTAGACCTTAGATGAAACTAATCCATGCGTGTTAAACACTCTCTTTACACACTACCAAGAGGTACTAAATTAAAGTCCCGCCATCATCCAGCGTATTATTGATCTGGTTGTTTGAGTGTCACTTTTCTCATAGTGTTGTATGTTTAGCCATTGATGAAACTTAAATCATTTTGTTAAAAGGGTCAAAAGTCAAAACATTAATAATTAACTTTTCGGATGGCCAAACTACTAAAACAAAACCTTTGCACTAACTTATTAAACAAAATACACCAACGACAAAAATGTTTGGATGGCCAAGATGCCAAGAAGGTCCGTACGTGGTCAATGTTTTTAGCTACATATGTTAGTTTCAGTGAGAATATGACGTTAAGAAAAAGTGTATCATTGGATGTGGTTATTTCAATCGTACTACGTAATACTATGGATTTAAAATCTCATGTGATGTTAACGGTCAACGTTGACTCTTTCCCAAGAGCATCGCCAACTAGAATATTCCCCACGTACCTTAATTTCATCGCGGTATACATCCTGAGTGACGCTAAATATTTTGTCTACTTTTTAAAGGTTTGTTGAACAAGTTCATTGTACTCACTTTAAAGAATCAAATAAGATATTTTATGCTCACAAAACTAATAAGTTGGATTATTTAAAGTAATTTATAAGTTCATGAAGTTTAAGGCGAATCAAAGCATAACTAACAGGTAACACGATAAGATTTGGAGACAAACTTTCTCTAGTGTGTATTCGGTGAAATAGAAATGATAGTTAAAGGAAAGTAAAGAAAATAAGTGAAAAGGAAAGTAGGTTACTTTTTTATTTCATGCTTTTAGAAAAGAATTTATGAAAGTTGTATTCTTTAGTTTGATTGAAAGAAAAGAAAAAAGACGTGATTATAATTATGCCCTTTTAAGAGCACTCTCAATAATAACATATGTTAAATTTTAACATTTACCACGTCAGCGTCATATCAGCTTTAACATTTTACCTTAACATCTCCAAAAAACACCCACGATAATAACATCCCAAGTTAAACTTTAACATTTGATATTTTCAATTTCAACCCCTAAATTAAAACAAATACTTCATTTATTAAAAAAACATATCATTAATTTGAAAACATATTACAATATGAAATTAAAAAAATATAATAAATAAATAAAATTAAAAAAAAAAAGTTAGAACGAAATAAAAAAAACACACTGCAAATTAAACGTTACAACATAAAGGAAATGACGAGAATACAATCTACTGACGAGGTTGCAAGTTATATTTTTTGATGATTCGGTCTTTTTCGTCATTGATCCAAGCCACGACATTTGGATATTGGCCTTCAGTATCAACCATCAAAAACTTCATCTCTTCCAACCTTGTTATTGTTTCATCTTTGACTTGTTGGGCCCGATACGCCGCTTGGGCGGTTTCACGTTTGATACGATACTCGTTTGCCATAGTTTCGGTGAAATGACTTGACGAGCTCGTTCCTCCGGCGCTCACTCCCCCAGTACTTGTCGTGCTCGCGGATCTTGCTTTCTTGGAAGCACGTTTTTTTTCCAATGGGGCGTGGTTGTTCATCATGACCAAACAAAGCCTCGTTTGTTTGGCTTGGGTCATCGCCGGTTAAATCAACTGGATCCGGCGTGTCCCATTTCTTATGCTACGCAAAACCTCCCAAGCTTTATCTAGAGCAAACGGTGCTGCTTTGTGCTCCTCACGATACCATTGCTTCGCCCGTTTCATGACATCCATCTCACTTTCCCCGCTTCTCTGTTCCCGTTGCGCACGTTTGTAAAAAGCGTTGAACTTTGTGCAACAGTGGTTCAACGTTTTCCACTTGCTTGACATCATATCCTTGTTGCGTCGTTGAAAATTGAGTTTATTGAACTCATTTGTGACCCGATACCAAAACGTATCTTTGGGTTGTGCACGCCCAACTTTCGGATCCTCCGTAACAGCTATATAACACCTGACAAGTAATTCTTCCTCTGTTGGTTGCCAACGCCCAGTAGCGAATTCTTCTTCATCATCATCGATTGGTTCGGGCTCGGGGTCTTTGGATTTTTTTGACTTTCGTTTAACACGGCCTTTGGATTTTTTTGGATGTGACGTGGGTGTTTCAGGAACATCATGTATTTCAGTTTGTGAATGTTGTGAGTGTTGTGAGAATTGTAGATTTTGAAAGTTGGTGTTTAGGGTTCTTTGTTGACTTTGTTGCCAATACAGATATTGTTGATGTTGTAGGTACATTTCTTGGCTCGACAAGCCTAGTCGGTTGGGAAAAGAGACGTTGGGGTTTGAAGATGAACCCGCGTTCGGGTTTGATGATAAACCCGGGTTTGAGGTATTCCACCCACCACTGAGAAGATTGAAGAATGTATCATCGTTGTTGCCTCCCGACATTTTTTTTTCAGTAATTGAATTATAAGATTGAGAGGATTGAGTAGTGGAAGTGTGAAAAAAAAAAATTGTTTTAGTTAGGTATTTATAGTGGTAAGAAAATCTTTTTGATTTAAACAAAAAAAATAAAACTAGCCGTTTAGGGGCTAAAATGTAATTTTTAAACCCTAATGGTAACTAGGCGTTAGGGGGGTGAATTGAATTTTTTTTTTTTTTTTTTATATTGTGGATAACGCCTGTTAAGGTGTTAACGCCGACCTTCCAACGCTCAAATAACGCCGGAACCCTAACGATTAACGCCGGATAATGTGGCTCAACGCCGGTTCCGGCGTTAATCGTTGTACATGCTCTAATCATATATAAACAATTCTAATTATATATAAACAATATATAACATATGAGATATAGAATAATAAAGGTTATATTGGTTATTTTGTAATAAATAGTTTTGATGTATAAGTTTTTTTTTTTTTAATCCGCGTACGGGAACTTTTAGGGGAGAAAACATAGGGACCGTTTAGTTGATGAAAAAATTTCCTGTTTTTCCTTTTCAAAATTCCTAGAGAGGGGAATGGTTTTTCTTCTCTAGAGAAGAGTTGAGAAGTTTGAAAATCCGTTTAGTTGGAGTTATATTTTTCCTTTCTTTAAAACGGAGACAGTGGACGGAGAGGTGGGCGGCGATGGAAGGTGAAGGCGATGGAAGGTGGGCGTGATAAGAGTGGGGTGAGAGGAAATGGGGTTATTATTTTAGAAATGAAAAAAGTGATAAGGGTGTAATGGTATTTTCATTTTTTCTATTAAGAATTGGAAAATGAGAAATTCATATTTTTGGAAAATTATTGGAAAAAAGTGCGACTAAACGGGTTTTCAATTTTTTCCTTTTCATATGAAAATTTTTTTGAAAAAATGGAGTATTTCTCTCCAACTAAACAGCCACATAAATTTGCAGTTTCATTTCAACTTTTTTCATTTCTTTTCAAGAAATAATTTGAAAACGCAACGTTAATTTTAAAAGGCCTTCAATAAAAGGTAATAAGAGGTAGATGGAAAACTTTTATTTTCTCAAAAAAATAAAATAAAATAGGTTAATAGATTTTTCTGGTTACATCAATAACTTTATTTAGCAATGACTTAAGGATTTTTCGGTCATTGAGCCAAAGATTAAAGCAATTTTCTACTCACACTAACGTATAAATTTTATCGTCTTAAAATTATTGTCTATGTTTTTATTTTTGAGATATTTTAAAATAGTGAGTTTATTTTTTATTTTAACTAGTTAAAAAAAATAATAGATTATAATGATATTTGATTGGTTAAAAAATATAATGATCTCACTTTTTTTAAACTGTGTATTTTTTTTTTCTAAAAAGTGAATATATAATAGAAGTAAGGGTAAAATCCACTAAGAAAAAAAATTTAAATAAGAAAAATGAGAAATAATTATAACAACACATTTGAAATGCATCAACTTGAATTAAATGCATCTTTATTCATTTAGATGCATCTCAATTAGTTTCGAAAATGATTTAAAAGTTAAAACGATACAAAGTAGTACTAGCAATAAATTTGACCCGCAAAGGACGAAAAATACATATAATTCGTCTAACTTGATGAAATGCATCTAATATATGTATATGCATATAATTTTTGGTAGAAAATACATTATAATGCATCTAAAAAATTAAAAATGCATCATATTCAAGTCGATTCATTTTTTATATATGATTATAACGAGTGTGGAAACCCCGCGCGATGCAGCGGGATTGTTTTTGTAGACGTGAATTTGGATAGGGACTATTTTTGCAAAATTGCTATAAAGGACTTACTTTGCAGCGACATTTAAACCTTAGGGACTATTTTTGCCAACTTGGACTTACTTTGCAACGACACTTAAACCTCAGAGACTATTTTTGCCAACTTGCGAAAGTTGGCAATTAATGTTTGACACGTGTAATGAGAAGAGCGCATGTCTTGGCTAATAGTATATATAGTAATTATTTCTTATTTTTTTACTTTTTAAGATATCTTCTCATTAGTTTCTATGTAATAGAAATACTTAAAAAAAACTGGTTGTACACTTTTCAATTGAGTAGACTCGTGACATATTTGCCATAAAAAGGGCTTTTAAATGACTAGCATTGTGATTACTTTTGGAACTCTTTTTATAACAAGATGGAGAAGCTTTACTAAGGGTGGTGCGGTGCCGCTCGGAACCTTAACGTTTAAGAAACTAACTTTTTAAATAAATTGCAAACTAAAGGCTTGTTTGTCTTATTTTTTATTAAGATATGTTTAAATAGTACATTACTTTTTCTTTTCTTTTTTTTTTTCTTTTTTTTTTTTCTTTTTTTTAAGAATTTTTCTAACATGTGCTCCGAAGGCACATGTTAAGCACACAAAAAGGACGGCGGGACTCACGAAAAAAGACGTCCGGACCCACATATTTTATTTGAAAAGTGTATTTTTTGTGGATCCGAACGTCCTTTTTCGTGGGTCTCGCCGTCCTTTTTGTGTGCTTAACATGTGCCCCGAGACACGTATTAGAAAAACCCCCTTTTTTAAGGCAACAAATACATATAAAGAGAACCAAAACCAAAGTACAAAATAAAAAGCAACCATCTTACTTAAAAAAATATAATAATAAAATAAAAAAAGTCTCCAAAAACGAAATAAAAACTATTAAGATAACACAACCAGACTAGTAGAAAAGAAAGGACCAAAACACAAGATCCAGTATCCTGGCATCATGAGAAAATAATAGATTACGTAATATAAAGACTTTAGGTGTCGTTTGGTTTTTTGTTATGAATCATAATCGGTATAGCTTTGATAAAAGCGTAGAATTGGTATGTGTTAGTTGTGAAATCAATTCCAATATCATTGTTTGATTTTGCTAATTAGATTTTGGTATCATAAAAATAAAAATAGACTTGGCATAAATGATTAGTGAGATAAATAAATACTGTAATTTTCATGAGTTATTTGATTATTTAGAGATAAAAAAAGGAATGGAACCCATGATATACTTTCAGACCAACAGAAGTATAGCTAATATGTTGTTATCATACCAATAGAGCATTAGTCCAATAGTTGAAATACTTGTGCTTTAGTCAATAGACCCAAGTTCAAGTCTCATCCTTAGCATTTGCTTCATATAGGTACCTACCTCCGCAAAACCTATGGGCACGCTGGAGAAACTTTGTGGAATAAGAGCTCAGGGGTTCGAGTCTTGGCTCATGCTCACTCCAGTTGGTGCCCCACTAGGCCAGGAGAGTTGTCGGAGCTATTCCTTGTGAGGTGGACAATGGCTGGTGCCAAAAGGCACCCGAAATCAGGGTATTTCCGCCAATCTACACCTTTTTGTGGATTGTTGTTATGATAGTAATTTAATATAGTCATAATTATGAAACCCACAATATTATTTACATTGAAAGTATTCTTTAACGAGGAATGCTAGACCCACTTATAAAATTCACACAAAAATCTACTCGCTGACGTGTCAACGAGTGATTGGTGCATTTTTTGGTAGTTTCTCTCTTCTTTCTTATAAACCAATCACCCACTACTGAATCTACTAGGTGGGTGAAGGGTGTTCCTATTAAGATAAACATTTTTGCTTGGCGAGCTCGACGTGATTGTCTTCCTACTAGGATTAATCTGATTCGTAGAGGTATTACTTTGGAGTCGTCTTCCTGCCCTCTTTGTCTCACAGGTGAGGAAGATGTTTCCCATGTCTTATTACGGTGTTCTTTGGCTCGGGCAGTTTTACGACGCGTGTATCGATGGTGGGACTTAGATTGGCAGAGTTGGTCCTCGTTTTCGGAGTAGTCTTCATGGTTTTCTTCTATTCGGCTTTCTTCTAAAGTTAACAGCTTATTAGAAGGCGTTTTCTATGTTGCTTGGTGGTATATATGGGGGCTTCGGCACCGTTCTATTTTTTATTCTACCCTGCCTACTCGTTCAGTGATCTTCGACGATATCGTGTCTAATTCCTTTCATTGGTGTTATAATAGATGTAACAGGATGTTTTCTTGGGATACTTGGCTTAAAACCCCTCGTTTAATTTCTTTGTAATGTTTGTTCTAGCGCCTTGCTAGTTAATAAAATGTCGCCGTTCAAAAATAACTTGATGCAGGTTTTACTGAACATGTTTTAATATTTATATTGTCTCGTTATACCTATGATCTACTCTAATGCACTAACGGTCAGTGTACCCGGTCGTTGCAGTGTAGTATTTGGTAAAACCGAGGTCGTCCCAAGAGCTATGTGTGCGGATTTAAACTAAGTCTAGGTGTCACAGATTTTAATATGATTTTGATATAATTAACTACTAAAGCAAATAAAGGCGAAGGTTGTGATCAATAGAGGAGAGGGGTGCTAACCTAGTTATTCATCCTAATTAGTGATATTCACGTCTAATTACTTCCAATTACTTCAGGTGAGGTCAAAGTCGCTAGGACATCATTTGGTCAGTTCGTCCTAACCTATCAGCAAAGGGTTCCACTGGAGAAATCAGGTGACCCGTCATAAGTCCAGTTGTTCTTAGTCCCCTAATCCAAGTCATTAAGTACCGCTACATGCTAGATTCATAATAGTGAGTGCTCGGGCGCTAGCATCTTAAACACTCACCCCTACTTCTTAAGTTCATCCAAACGGTATGTTATCAGTTGGTCAAATAGCACAAGAAGAAAGGGACTTATGGTCAGTTGGTCATATCTCCTAAGTAACTAGCCACTACCGCCATTCAAAACTACCGAAACAAGGGTTGCTACCAACAAACTATGCATGCATACACTTAGAAATAATTATACGGAAGCAATGTAAACACAAACAAAATAATTAAAGAATCATAACTAGGCCAGCACCAGAGGTGCTTAGCCGCTCATATTAACTATAACAATCGATTCAATGTTTAACATTACGAAATACATGAATTGAAAGTAAAGAAAAGATAATAAGCTAATGCTTATCGTAGGGGAGTGATTTCTCCCTTGGAGATAGCTCCGTATGCTCCTCTAGATTTGCCTTTGACTTTTACTCACGTTCACTTTGTGTTGTGTGTGAAATGGGATGATTTGAAATGCTGGAAATCGTGGGTATTTATAGACCAGATCTGGTTACGGCGTAACTAATTATAAGAGTTACGCCGTAACATCCAATTCTTCGTATTTTGCACTAAAACTGCTGGTTACGGCGTAACTATCGAAGGAGTTACGTCGTATCTTCAATAATTTTTGGTTACGCCGTAATTGATGCAAGAGTTATGGCGTAGCTTGCAGCGGCGCGGAACCTCATTTGACCTAGTTGGTTACGTCGTAATCTTTGGGGGAGTTATGCCGTAATCTTCTGTTGAGTTGGTTTTCTGAGCTACGCTTTAGTTACGGCGTAATGTGAGAGAGGAGTTACGCCGTAACTGCTTCAAAATGAGCATACTGTGATAAATCTTTTATAATTTCTCCAAATCCGCGTCTCTTTAGCTCTAATGCTCGTATTTTACCTGAAAGTGAAATATAGAGGAAAACCAGCGTAAATCCATATAAATGATATAGAATAGGAGCATTATCTGGGGAAATTGACACTTAATATTCAGGACTGTTTGATGTTATCAACGTCAAAGTGTATGACGAATTAGGTCTAGAGGTGTAGGATGATTCTTTTTGTATTTTTATGTTTTATGAAAGCAAGTAAAATCTCGGGGTTTGAAGAGTAGGTTTTTTAAACTACTTAATTAAACTAATTAAAACTAAATTAAATTAATTGCAAGAAAAGTAAATTGGTGAACTCGTATGATGGGAAAAATATGTTTACTTAGATTATCCTTACTCCCTAGTTATCTCTTGTTAATTAGCCGAATTATCACGTCCTTTTTTCATACACTCGTGCCCTACCATCCGCAAAATAATACATCATAAGGGATTTATAGTTGTATCCCTACACTTGAACTTTCACATATATAAAAATTAACTAATGAACCGAATTGCGAGGATCAAAACACGTGGAGTACTTAAATATTAACGTAGATATGGGGATTATAATTTTGACTTCATCCCCATTACTCCATAACAACTAGTAGTAAACCCATGAGTCCCAATGTAAAACCCCGAAAAAATCGCGTAAATTATATTTGCGTCTAATTTAAAATTTATTAACTCGAGGTACTAATTATCAAATTTATCTAAAATATTTAATAAACATTTAAAATAATACTTTTGTTTGGTAACATTTGATAACTGAGTAATAAGCTTAAATTTAATTAAATAATTACCTAAACTAATCCTATAACTAATTAAGTTACAAAATATATATTATCCCTAAAAAAATCCTACATATGTTCGGCCCATCCCCCCCCCCATAACCGACCTATTGATTAAAACAAATCCTCATATCAATTAGTATTATTCGGTAATTACTTGTTCCCCAAAATAAACACACGTTTTCTCCTAATAACCGGTTATACTACTACTGATGTAGAGCACGCAGATAACTTAGGATTTAACTAGCTTAGTATTGGTCAAATATTTGATAATAAGTGTAAGGTATTATTTGAAGAGATGGGTAGCGAGATTAGTAAGGATGGTAAGGTCATATGTAGAGGAACTAGGAAAATTTATACGTAATGAAAATAGGAAATAAGTCAAAAGATAAACTTTACCTAGCAACCATAGAAGAAAACTCTACATTATGGCATAGGAGACTAGGTCGTGCAAATATGCGGTTGATACAATCTCTAGCATCTAAGGATTTGGTTAGAAACTTGCCTAAGGTTAAGTTTAATCAACATTTTTGTGACGCTTGTAAAATTGGAAATAAGCACACTCTAGTCACAAAGCTAAGAATTTAGTCTCGACCTCTAGATTCCTAGAACTTCTTCACATGGATCTTTTTGGTCCTTCCGCCATACGGAGTTACGAAGGAAATCTCTACACCTTAGTAATAGTTGATGACTATTCTAGGTACACTTGGACTAGATTTCTAAAGAATAAAATGGAAGCTTTTGAGCATTTCGAAACTTTAGTAAGAAAGTTCAAAATCAACTAGTTTCTATTAAGACGGATCATGGTCGGGAATTTGATAATGTATTGCAATTTGAAGTATATTGTGATGCTAATGGTATTACTCACAATTTCTTGGCTCCGCGCACTCCTCAATCAAATGAGGTAGTAGAAAGGAAAAATTGCACTCTACAAGAGATGAGTAGAACGATGTTAAATGAACAATCCATTCCTCAAATATTTTGGTATAATGCCGTAGACACCTCAACTTATATACTTAATAGAATTCTTATTAGGCCAATCTTAGGAAAAACACCATACGGAATCCTAAAGGGTAGGAAACCTACTTTAGATTATTTCAAAGTGTTTGGAAGCAAATGCTTCATTTTAAACATAAAAGAGTATCTCACCAAGTTTGACCCAAAATCTTACGAAGGTGTATTTCTAGGATATTCCCAAAATAGTAAAGCCTATGTAATTCTCATTAAGGAAACCATGAAAGTCGAAGAATCACTCAACGTGACATTCGATGAAAGTCCTCCCCCCAACTAAGACATCACCCTTGATGGATGATGATTTAGTTGAAGAAGACGCCATTAAGGAAAGTGGCAACAAAATCTTAGAAAATCACATTGAGGATGAAATAGTTGAAGTTGATGAAGTTGTCAACATTAAGGAATCCAAAGCCCATCCTTTAGAAAATGTCATAGGAAACCTCAACCAAAGAACCCTTAGGTCACAAGCCCAAAACAAAAGTAACTTCTTTTGTTTCTTATCTACTGCAGAACCTAAGAATATCGGTAAGGCTATAAATGATGAAAGTTGGGTAGTTGCCATGCAAGAGAAACTAAACCAATTCACCGCAAATCAAGTTTGGGATTTAGTACCACGACCTAAGAATCAAACCATCATAGGAACTAAGTGGGTATTTAGGAACAAACTTGATGAGAATGGCGTTGTGTCTAGAAATAAGGCCAGGTTAGTGACACAAGGCTATAATCAACAAAAAGGAATAGATTATGATGAAACCTCGGTAGATAGATTAGAGTACCACGACCTAAGAATCAAACCATCATAGGAACTATATCAAATGGACGTGAAAAGTGCATTTCTAAACGGTTTCATCATCGAGGAGGTGTACGTTGCACAACCTTTTGGATTCGTTGACTATGAGAAACCAAATCATGTTTACAAACTTAAGAAAGTACTTTATGGTCTCAAACAAGCTCCTAAAGCTTGGTACGATAGACAAAAAGCTTTCTTACTTAAACATGATTATATCACGCAAATGGTAGATAACACACTCTTCACGAAGAAAATAAATTCACATCTCATCATTGTTCAAATACATGTCGATGACATTATTTTCGGATCAACATGTCAAGAACTATGCGATGATTTTACGAAATTCATGCATGATGAGTTTGAGATGAGCATAACGGGTGAATTAAATTTCTTCCTTTGTTTACAAATTAAACAAATGGAAGATGGTATTGATAACGCTACACGCGTCGTTCGGGATCAAAGGAACTTCCTTTTCGTCGAGCAAGTTTTTCAACACCCTAGGCAGTGAACCTAATCGTTGTAGTGTAGTATTAGGGTAAGCCACGGGTATTGATATCGTTCTCTAGGGGAATAGTGTCGTTAGGCTGAAGTGTATGTCGATTTAAGTCTAAAGGTGAGGGATGATTATTTTTGTATTTTTATATTTTATGAAATGGAAAGGTACAAATCTCGGGGTTTGGATTTGGAGGTTGGTATTTCTACCGATTACTCTACTTATCTAATTATCTAATCTAAGGTGTATGTAGTCTATGTCTAATTAATGTGTGCTCGTATGATAGTTTAAAGATGTGTTTACTTAGGTTTTACTACTCCTTAATTATCTCCTATTGGTGGTTGAATTGTCACGTCCTTATTTCTAGTTGCGTTGTGTGTCTAAGGTTGTAGGGTATGCGTTTCTCCCTAACTCTTTGAACTTACCAAAGGGTCTCGTCTACAAAACCCACTAGGGATAACAAACTCTTACTCTAAGGCACTCTTTGGATGGTTTAGCTTACAACTACTCAAGGAGTCATATTCTAAGGTTCACAAAGATTTAATCAAGCATTAAGTACACAACGAATGACCTATCGCATTACTAGATCATTAATCAACTAAAATAAGAAACAACCAATCAATATTCAATAATTAAGTTTCATATTCCCTAAGCAAACACACAAGTAAATTAGCCGGACATGGAAAACATGCAAGCATACACACAAATAATCAAAGACATAATTGTATTAATGAAGTAAAACACTTATCTTGGTGTAAGATAGGGTTTGGAACCCTAAAATACTGTACAAGACAGCCTTGGTTCGGTTTAGGTTTTTACTCCAAAAGACTACACACCAAATACTGAAAAATTCGGATTCTATATATAATATTACATATGCGACGGCGTCACCTTATGTTTTGTGACGCCGTCGTGTCGCCGTCATTAGGGTTTCGTCTTGGCCACGTTAGACTTGCGACGGCGTCACCTTATGCTTGTGACGCCGTCCTCTTCAGCTTCTGACGCCGTCTAGATTACATCTAGGCCGTCTGAGTTGCGAGAGCCTACTCTTTTATAACTTGACGTCGTCATTTGAAAATGAGAGTTTTGGCTTCTGTCCCGTCACAAAGATCCTCCGACGGCGTCACAATTAACACCTGACGCCGTCACCTTATGTTTTCAGCAGCTTTGAGTGTCTCGATTCTGACTTTGGCCATTTTCTTCGTATAATCGCGCCTTTTCGTCCAAATAAGTGCCATTCCAGCATTTTGCCTTCAAGAGACCTAAAAAGTGAAAAGGAACGATATTAAGCAATAACGGATACAAAAGTGATCAAATAAGGGCTTAAACGACCCCTCAAAAAGGTACCTTTTAAAACCTTATCAAATATCCCTACACTTGGTATTTGCTTGTCCTCAAGCAAATGTGCTTTTAGCCAATTAATTTATAAGTTAGAGGTCATGAAGCATTGGTTTAAAACAATCCACACACATATAAGCCCCGCAAAAGTCTTAACAAGCACGGAAATTACATACTAGCACCTCACATGGGGTGTTTAGATACTCACATCTCTCTCGGGTGTATATGAAATATAACAAATTGGAAATGGAAGATAAACACTCATTAACCGGTCCTAGTACATAGATTACCATAGGCTTGAGAATAGATCAAACCTCCATCGCTTTGGCGTCAGCACCTAGGAAAGACTATCAAAGAGGTCTTTAAAGGGTTGTAATGTTAGGTTTACGGTAGGGAAACAAAGGGTTTGGTGGGATAGGCTATATAGTGGTGGCAAGTCAAAAATCTCTATGTTAAATGCATACGAAGAATGGTGTTGCTAAGCCAAGACTCAACACTCTAAACTCTAGCTAACTGAAATAAACAAACATAAAATTTAAAGGATAGATGTAGGATGGTAGCCCGTATGTTTTTTTTTTTTTTTTTTTTTTTTTTTTTTTTTCAAACACTCTATTTTTTTTTCTTTTCTCTTTTTCTATTTTTTTTCGATTTTTTTTTTCATACACTTTTACTCTACCATCCTCTATGGTAACATCAAAATGATAGGGATTTATAAGCACATCCCTACACTTGAGTTTTTATTACTCTAACACTAATTTGACCCGAATTGAAAAGATCAAAACACTTGGGGTACATTATTACGCAAACAAAGGGAATTTGAATTTAACGTTCCCTTCCCGTCATTTCGTAAACTTTAACTTTTCCCATGAATCCCAATCGTCCCAAAACTGTATACAAAGGATATGACTCGACTTAGCAACTCATGCAAGCAACCATATAATTGAACTAAGGGTTTAGGGTGATAACAATAATGCACTAAAAGTGAGTGCATACAAGGTAGGCTAAGGCGATTTGGGTGTACATTTGAGGGTGGGGTGTAAACAATGCTCTTCATTGATATTCCGGAAAAACCGAAACATCACGAGAACCGCGAAAAGGATAGGCTCTGAGGGGTTAACTAGGGGTATCGTGTACTAAAGATGAGTACAACGCAAAGGGTGTGGGGGAATTACTCAACCGATGTGGAAAAAGTAATTATATTACGGGTATCAAACAAGGGTTATCCTAATGCCTCTTATCATTTAGTTATTCCTAACTACACAAGTGTAGTCTTACTTGCGATATCGGGATGCATCACAAAACAAGTTCTAGAATCTAATATACTACCGGTTCACACTCTAAGCATTAAAGATGAATGCTTTAATTCCTACTAATCTAAGGGCGATCCTCACATTTTGGGTGGAATTTAGGTGGTAAATGGTTTTTTTGTGCTAGTCATATAACTTCCTATCCGTGAGACGCTTTTGTTAAGACTAATGGCCCACTCCTATATGTCATAAAAATTTTAAATTTGGTGCCAAAATTACCCTAACCGACATTTTATCATGGTTTATTACACAAATACAATTGGACAAAGCAAATAATCAAGGATAAGCATAGTTTCAAAGTTCCCGTTTTATTTTCCCTCCCTACACTTAAACTGAACATTGTCCCCAATGTTCCCCGAAAGTATCAAAGTTATGATAATGGAAGGTAATTAAAAACGAAAGAAACTAGTACTCCCCTGATTAGCTCGGTAGGATCCGTGTGTGAAGTAGTGGTTAAATCCTTTCCAAGAAGAATTTATGCGTGAAAAGCTCCTTCCAATCTTATGTAACTTCTTCTTGATAAATTAAACCTGCACACTTGAAGAAACAAACGAAACCTTCGCGTAAAATCGGCGGTAATAATATATATAAGACTCGATTTAAACTAGGATATAATGCTTGTGGAATGGATGTTTACAAAATTTCTGGAAAATTAAGACCTGGAAAATTCCAAAATTTTTAAGTAGCTCAGAAAACGAGAAAAAAGTAATCTGTTGTTTTTACTCCTTCCTGACGCCGTCAGGTTATCCTGACAAAAACTGGTCTGCGATTTTCTGGAAAATTTACATCTTTAGAATCTGGAAAAATTTCTGCAAAACATCCATTATGACTCGATACAAGCATTTGACTCGAACAAACACACAAATATATCTTTTAATGAATTGTTATTCTCATGTTTACGTTTCCTTGAAAACGTGTGTAATCCTCCCTACACTTATCCCTTATGTAAAATACCTTTATATGCAATTAAGACGAGGTTAAAAACAAAATAAAGCATTTTTACAAATTTAAACATGAGAATAAACAATCAATAAAAGATATATGACACTAACAAGCAAACAATTAAGCATGGGTTGCCTCCCACGAAGCGCTTTTCTTTATTTAAGAGTCTTGTAGCTAGACTCATAGTCGTGCTCCTACGTTGCCCTAATCTTGGAGGCCCATTCGATTTCCTTAACTCTTCTCTCATCACGAATATATTCATGGCCTAGTTCAAGACAAGCAGTGTAGTAAACTTTGTTCTTCCAGTCTACTTCGAATGCCAGAATGTTATCTACATCTAAATTATCCATGCCTTCAAACTTCTTATTCTTGTAAGGCATTATATATTTAACACTCTCGGCTTCATTTGAGAACTCGACTATTCCCTTCTCTCGATCATAAACCATCTTAGACTCCTCTATAAATGGTTTCCCAAGTATCACATCTCCTAAAAACCCATCAATGATGCCTTTAACATTTTCCAAAATCATGAAATCACACCTATATGTGAAGTTACCTATGAAGACATGCAATCCCTTAACCCTCCCCACATAGTTACTTGCTTTCCTAGGGCGAAAGGGGTCCCTCATAGGTTCTAGCTTTTTGCTCATGATCCAATTGTAATAGAGCCTAGACATTATATTCATGCGTGCCTTATAGTCAATGTAGGTGTGATCCCTATATAAGTATCCAATCATACACGGTATTTTGATGTTTTTAGGGTTTCCCTTTCTTATGCGAGGCTCGAACGGTGGTCTTGGAAAGTTAACTACGTTATAGTGATAAGCGGTTTCCTTCCCTTTAGGGTATGAATCAGAATACTCCCTAAGTTCTTCCTCCTCCTTACTACCCTCCATAATTTCTAACACCTTATAATCTCCCTCTTCTAGATCATCGTCTGAATCACTTGTGGTCGAATCACTATCTAAAGGGTGATCAGATTCCTTAAGGGCTTCCTCGAGCGTATTTTCAATTACCCTATTTAATTTCCTAAGCTCTCCAATTTCGCTAATAATACGGGCTCGAAGTTGGTTGGCAGAGGCTGGGTCAAGCAGTGGGTATTTGTTTGGTGGTTGGTTAATGAGTGGTGGTTGGTTATCACCTTCCATGATGAAAAGTGATGGGGTTACGAACAAAGGTCACGAAGAAAGGGGATAGACTACGAGAAAGCTAAAAATTAGAAAACATTTACTTGATAGGAATCAAGCAAAGAAACCTAAACGAGGTGGACTACTAACTAGCTATTCTATTCCCCGGCAGCGGCGCCAAAAACTTGATAACGCTACACGCGTCGTTCGGGGTCAAAGGAACTTCCTTTTCGTCGAGCAAGTTTTTCAACACCCTAGGCAGTGAACCTAATCGTTGTAGTGTAGTATTAGGGTAAGCCACGGGTATTGATATCGTTCTCTAGGGGAATAGGAATGCTAGTGAGAAGTTACTACGCTAAGGTTGTGGTTGAGGAAGATTATTTTTTTATCTTTTTATATTTTTTAAGGAAAGGAAAGGTACGAATCTCGGGGTTTGAATTTGGGGGGGGGGGGGTTGGTATTGCTACCGATTACTCTACTTATCTAATTATCTAATCTAAGGTGTATGTAGTCTATGTCTAATTAATGTGTGCTCGTATGATAGTTTACTTAGGTTTTACTACTCCTTAATTATCTCCTATTGGTGGTTGAATTGTCACGTCCTTATTCCTAGTTGCGTTGTGTGTCTAAGGTTGTAGGGTATGCGTTTCTCCCTAACTCTTTGAACTTACCAAAGGGTCTCGTCTACAAAACCCACTAGGGATAATAAACTATTACTCTAAGGCACTCTTTGGATGGTTTAGCTTACAACTACTCAAGGAGTCATATTCTAAGGTTCACAAAGATTTAATCAAGCATTAAGTACACAACGAATGACCTATCGCATTACTAGATCATTAATCAACTAAGATAAGAGACAACCAATCAATATTCAATAATTAAGTTTCATATTCCCTAAGCAAACACACAAGTAAATTAGCCGGACATGGAAAACATGCAAGTATACACACAAATAATCAAAGACATAATTGTATTAATGAAGTAAAACACTTATCTTGGTGTAAGATAGGGTTTGGAACCCTAAAATACTGTACAAGACAGCCTTGGTTCGGTTTAGGTTTTTACTCCAAAAGACTACACACCAAATACTGAAAAATTCGGATTCTATGTATAATATTACATATGCGACGGCGTCACCTTATGTTTTGTGACGTCGTCGTGTCGCCGTCATTAGGGTTTCGTCTTGGCCACGTTAGACTTGCGATGGCGTCACCTTATGCTTGTGACGCCGTCCTCTTCAGCTTCTGACGCCGTCTGGATTACATCTAGGTCGTCTGAGTTGCGACGGCCTACTCTTTATAACTTGACGTCGTCACTTGAAAATGAGAGTTTTGGCTTCTGTCCCGTCACAAAGATCCTCCGATGTCGTCACAATTAACACCTGACGGCGTCACCTTATGTTTTCAGCAGCTTTGAGTGTCTCAATTCTGACTTTGGCCATTTTCTTCGTAAATTCGCGCCTTTTCGTCCAAATAAGTGCCATTCCAGCATTTTGCCTTCAAGAGACCTAAAAAGTGAAAAGTAACGATATTAAGCAATAACGGATACAAAAGTGATCAAATAAGGGCTTAAACGACCCCTCAAAAAGGTACCTTTTAAAACCTTATCAGTGCTCCTACGTTACTTCATTACCGCCACCTTGACGGTCTCTAATAGGGGATTCCATGTTGTAGAAGTGCCCTATGATGCACCTCTCTAAGAGTTCGTCCTCTCCCCACTTGGTCCTATATTTCGGTCCTAAGTTCAAGCAATCCTTATAGAATCCGAAAATCTTAGCCATAACATAATCTACTCCTTTTTCCCTATCCTCATCATTCCTATAATAGACCGACAGTTTAAGTTCCTTTTCATCATTAGAGAGTGATGAAAACTTCTCAATCTTAAACGGCATTTGGTAAGCTATGTCATCGGTCTCATCCTTGAATCGTACTACTCCTAACGAGGGATTATAGGTCATCCGGTGCTTTCTAAGAAAGGTTTTCCTAGAATAACATGGGACAAGCTAGGGTCTATGGCCGTGCTAATATCATCCACAATTATGAAGTCCGTAGAAAACGTAAAACTACCTACATAAACGGGCAATCCCTTAACTCTACCAAGAAAATTGCACTTAACCCTAGGATTATCGGGGTCTTGCCTAGTTGGAATAGGCTTCTTCATTACCCAATTGTAGTAGGTGCTAGTCATTATGTTGATTGGGGATTTGCGATCAATGTAGGCCTTTGCCACAAAAAGGTGTCCTATGAAACATGGTATGTTAAGATTCCAAGGTTCCCAAACTTGATTCGAGGGCTTTTCCTAACATACATGTGACGGAGGTCACGCACTAAGTGAGGGTGGCGAGATAGTTCTTCTTCCGTAGGAAACTTATTGAAATAGTCATTGTCTACTTCATCTACTTCCTCGGTTGTTTCATTATTCTCAAGTGTATGGTCCTCTTCGTCATTTGTTCCATTAGGTTTAACTAAGGCGATGGTATTGACGAATTGAACGTGCTTAGCTAGCTTACTTGGGTCCTTAATCTCTACACCGGAAGGCTCGAGAGTTGAGATAGCATTAACCTTCCTATCACTATTAGTTATGGCTTTCAAAAGGTTGTCTATCTTCCTATCCATTTCGGCTTGTTGTTGGTTAAAGCGGTCCGAGAGCTTAGCTATTTGGGATTCTTGGGATGCAACAAGGTTTTGCAACACCCCTTCGATGTTTTGTTGGTTAGGACCGTTAGGTGGGGGCCATGAAAAATCATTGGAAGTGAATTCCTTGGTTTGTCCCCAGTAGAAGTCGGGCTTGCCTTTCCATGCCTCTCGGGTTTCATTGAAATTCCTAGGTCCGGGTATTGTAGGGAATCTTCCTCCCGTTCCATTAATACGCGAGGATGCGTAGTCAACAGAAGCATGTTCGGTGGATCGAGTGCTAGTGTGCGTGTTATGAGGATCACAAAACGGCTCATACGAGGAAGAAACTTTGTTCACATGGTGTGAAGATTTAGGATTTTCGTAGGAACTCATTAGGAATTTTACTTGATCTTCAAGTTCAATCATCCTACGGTCGGAAGGAGGCAAGGAGATTGCCTTAACGGTTTTGGGCAGCTCACGGGGGTCATCCCAACTTTCGTTGTCATAGAGGGCGAGGTCCTCTATTATACCCCATGATTCTTCCGCGGTGAGATCACTAAGTTTTCCACCGGCCGCTTGGTCAATGGATCGCTTGGTGGGGAAGTTGACATGATCATAGAAAATTTGGACTTGGAGCCAAAGATCAATGTCGTGATGAGGGACTTTATGAAGTAAGTCCTTGAATCGAGTCCATGCTTCGTAGAGAGATTCACCTTGACGTTGTTGGAACATCAAGATGTCATTCCTAAGCTTAGTGGTTCTCCCCGGTGGGAAAAATTGAGCAAGGAAGCGAGAGGTAAGATCATCCCAACTTGAGATGGAGCCGGCGGGAAGTCGCTCAAGCCAATTACTAGCTTGGTCCCGTAGAGAGAATTGGAAGAGACGCAGGCGCGTGGTCTCCCGAGTAGTAGCATCAAGGTCGATGGAATCGACAATTTTGAGGAAATCCCTCAGATGCTGATTTGGATCTTCGGAACGAAATCCATGGAATGCACATCCGTTTTGCACCAACCGGATGGTGTCGGATCGCAGGGCCATAGTTTGGGCTTGGTCGGGAAGCTCAATGGTGTTCCTATAGCCTAAGTGGCTTGGTCTCGAGTATTCACCAAGAGTACGGGCTCTTGGCGGGTCAATTGGTGGTGGGTTGATGAATGGTGGGTGGTTATCACCTTCCATGATGAAAAGTGATGGGGTTACGAACAAAGGTCACGAAGAAGGGGGATAGACTACGAGAAAGCTAAAAATGAGAAAAAATTTACTTGATAGGAATCAAGCAAAGAAACCTAAACGAGGTGGACTACTAACTAGCTATTCTATTCCCCGGCAGCGGCGCCAAAAACTTGATAACGCTACACGCGTCGTTCGGGATCAAAGGAACTTCCTTTTCGTCGAGCAAGTTTTTCAACACCATAGGCAGTGAACCTAATCATTGTAGTGTAGTATTAGGGTAAGCCACGGGTATTGATATCGTTCTCTAGGGGAATAGTGTCGTTAGGCTGAAGTGTATGTCGATTTAAGTCTAAAGGTGAGGGATGATTATTTTTGTATTTTTATATTTTATGAAATGGAAAGGTACAAATCTCGGGGTTTGGATTTGGGGGTTGGTATTTCTACCGATTACTCTACTTATCTAATTATCTAATCTAAGGTGTATGTAGTCTATGTCTAATTAATGTATGCTCGTATGATAGTTTAAAGATGTGTTTACTTAGGTTTTACTACTCCTTAATTATCTCCTATTGGTGGTTGAATTGTCACGTCCTTATTTCTAGTTGCGTTGTGTGTCTAAGGTTGTAGGGTATGCGTTTCTCCCTAACTCTTTGAACTTACCAAAGGGTCTCGTCTACAAAACCCACTAGGGATAATAAACTCTTACTCTAAGGCACTTTTTGGATGGTTTAGCTTACAACTACTCAAGGAGTCATATTCTAAGGTACACAAAGATTTAATCAAGCATTAAGTACACAACGAATGACCTATCGCATTACTAGATCATTAATCAACTAAGATAAGAAACAACCAATCAATATTCAATAATTAAGTTTCATATTGCTTAAGCAAACACACAAGTAAATTAGCCGGACATGGAAAACATGCAAGCATACACACAAATAATCAAAGACATAATTGTATTAATGAAGTAAAACACTTATCTTGGTGTAAGATAGGTTTTGGAACCCTAAAATACTGTACAAGACAGCCTTGGTTCGGTTTAGGTTTTTACTCCAAAAGACTACACACCAAATACTGAAAAATTCGGATTCTATATATAATATTACATATGCGACGGCGTCACCTTATGTTTTGTGACGCCGTCGTGTCGCCGTCATTAGGGTTTCGTCTTGGCCACGTTAGACTTGCGACGGCGTCACCTTATGCTTGTGACGCCGTCCTCTTCAGCTTCTGACGCCGTCTAGATTACATCTAGGCCGTCTGAGTTGCGAGAGCCTACTCTTTTATAACTTGACGTCGTCATTTGAAAATGAGAGTTTTGGCTTCTGTCCCGTCACAAAGATCCTCCGACGGCGTCACAATTAACACCTGACGCCGTCACCTTATGTTTTCAGCAGCTTTGAGTGTCTCGATTCTGACTTTGGCCATTTTCTTCGTATAATCGCGCCTTTTCGTCCAAATAAGTGCCATTCCAGCATTTTGCCTTCAAGAGACCTAAAAAGTGAAAAGGAACGATATTAAGCAATAACGGATACAAAAGTGATCAAATAAGGGCTTAAACGACCCCTCAAAAAGGTACCTTTTAAAACCTTATCAGGTATCTTCTTTAATCAATCTAAATACATAAAATAAATGCTTAAAATTTTTGGTTTAGAAGAGTCTAAACCAATTAAAACACCCATGTCCTCGGATACGAAACTCACAAAGGATGAAGAAGGTGAGTCTGTGGATAGTACTAAGTATAGAGGTATGATAGGTAGTTTATTATACCTAACGGCAAGTAGGCCCGATATCATATTTAGTGTCTGCCTTTGTGCTCGCTTCCAAGAGGATCCCAAAACCTCTAACCTAGAAGCGGTTAAGTGTATCTTCTGATACATTAAAAGCACTATGCACTTGGGACTATACTATCCCAAGGGGACGGGTGTAGAAACTATTTTCTATGCCGACTCTGATCATGCAGGAGACTATGTGGATCGAAAAAGCACTAGCGGTATTTGTACCTTCAGGGGTTGTTGTCTAACTTCTTGGTTCTCCAAGAAACAAACTGCTCTTGCTATCTCTACAACCGAAGCCGAATACGTAAGCGCCGGAAAGGCATGTCAACAAACACTATGGATGAAACAAGCTCTAATCGACTATGACATCCATCTCGACGACATTCCGATTATGTGCAACAACAAAGGAGCAATTTACTTGTTCAAAAATCCCGTTCAATACTCGCGTATGAAACATATCGAAATACGTCATCATTTCCTTCGATAAAATGTTAAAAAGGGAACATCTCCACTGAAAAAGTTTCGTCGGAAGATAACATCGCCGACATCCTCACCAAACCTCTCAAACGCGAATCTTTCAATTACCTACGCCTAGGTCTAGGAATGATGGAACACATTTCGTAAATGGGTAATTTACATGTGTCCAAAAAGTTCTTAGAGTCACGTCTAATGACTATTTAAAATATTTCATCGGAAATATTTGAAGTCGTCTCTAGTCCTCAAGTGCCTTTCGTGTAATCCCGTTGGATTAATTTCTCAAGGAATTTATTAAGTATGAGTTCATTCTTCATGTTCAAAAGTCTCACCAAATAAATGAGTCTTACTCGTCAAAAATCAAAATAGGATCAAAATTGGTCTCAACAGGTCACGGCACCACTAAAGTGGGCACGACACCACTAAATTTAGTGGTACCATGTGACCATGCACCTGATAAAAATGATTCATCTTCTCTTTTTCCCTCACTCTGCACATTCAAACCAAACATAACTTTCTGCAAACATTCCCAAACCAAACCTAAACCAAAATTCAATTCCACCCATCCAAAATCAAAATCGAGGCATTGCATTACAAGATTATCAACTACTACACTTTTCTTGACATTAATTGTAAGTCAATTCATTCTAATTTTTCTTTAATTTTGAGTCTAGGGTTTGTTCATATGCATAACCCGAATTGGGGATTTTGATTTTAACTAGGTTTTTATGCAATTAGGACTAGGATTAGACAATGTATAACTATCTTGATTCCTCCAAACATAGGATTTACATAAACCTATATACAAATTGTCTTTTGGTACGATTTTATTTATTTATTTATTTATTTATTTATTATTATTATTTTTTATTTTTTATTTTTTTTTGTAATTGGATTGGTTAATTTTGGTGGAGTCATGCTTAGGGAGCTTAAATATGAATTACAAATCGTTAACATTCATGTTTTTCAATCTTTAGAATTTTTGGCTCCAAAATTATGAACTAGCCAAACACCCCAATTCCATATTTTGTTAAATCTCACGAAACTAGGAACATCATAAAATGTTTTTGTGCATTGTTAATACAATCTAAAAACGTTTTCATCATGCATACATGAACTCAAGAATGTTGGACGAGATACATAAGTAATATGTATTTTTTGACACATTTGTTTGAGCAAAAGTAAAGTTACGAGCGTTTGGGTAATCTCTTTATTTTTGCAAAACTAATATGTATTTTTCAAAAACGGGTGAAATATATAAAAACGTAGGAAAACTCTAAAAAATGGACGAAAACTTAAAAAATGAAGAAAAAAAACTTAAAAAACGGAAAAAAACGTAAAAAACAGATGAAAACGTATAAAAACGGATGAAAGCTTTTGAAAATTGTTTACATATGGTATGTAAATCGGTTTAGAGATGTGATGGGAATGATTTCGTTGTTTGTGTTGTTCCCTATTCACTATCGTTTAAAAACAATTAAGTACTTAAAACAAATTAATAGTGAACAATGACTGAAATTAACATAAGTAAAACACACTGAATAATTTTCAACATCATATTCTTTATTAGAAATCAATCAAAAAGAATTCGTTACCCAAGTACTTGCGGAACAGTACTTGGGATTGAAATGACAAAGTTTGGTGACTCCTCTCTAAGCTCAGGCTAAGTCTGAGCACAACTCTTAGAACCCACTGAGCTATCTCATGGATTAAGTTGTATTTGGAGGAGTAAAAAGATGGCTTGCGTGTTTATGTTTTCACAATTCACAAGCTTAATCTTTTCACTCCATCTCTTATGCTATTTATACATGTATGAGTTTTAACTCTTTCCTAAGTGACAAACTGACATCATACAGAAGACAAAATACTGATGTCTTTTGTCTCTGTTTACAATGACTATTCTAGGTAAGAGACAAGACTACTTTCCTAAGGTCAGTCATGACACTGAGCCTGATATTTTTCCATTCAGGGAAAGTTGACTTTGATTGATAAGGACTTCGTCTTATCTGATTCAAACTTATCCCGCCTTGTCCCGCTCATTCTTCAGTCTTCATATCCTTCAGTCTTCTACTTCAGTTTGTCTTCAGTGTAAGTAGTTGGAGAGGAGTCTTAGGGATTCAGTGAGTTATTTTCATCACTCACTGAATCCACCATCTTCTTCTTGACTCAGTCTTCACCCTTTAAGTTCCGCCTTACTGAGTGGAGAGACTTCTTCTTCGCCTCATACTGAGTATCCTGAAGATGACTCACTGAGAGACTATGCACTCAGTGACCTGTTAGTGTTTAACGGACTAAACAGTTGGGCTATTTTCTATTCAAATCCTAGATTAAGGGGTTTGGGTATTTAATGAACCCAACAGTCTCCCCCTATTTGGATATACAAATAGCCTAAGTGTTTGATCAGTGTAAGTGAGCAAATGGCTTCTTCTTACACTGAATGTACTAATGAATACAATAAGGAACACTGAGTATTTTAACAAAACATACATATTTTATTGATCACATTACATGGTTCCTATCACTAGTACAAAAAGATAAATCAAAATGATGTCAGTTGAGATGGATCCTCAGTGCTTCAAGCTTAGGTTTCTTTTTGAGGAGTGTTTCTTTGTCAGGGTGCTCTCTTATCTTGGCATTCAGGTCATGGAAGAACCTGATGTTTGCTGGGCTTTGGATCTGAGAGGCCACAGGTATGTAGCTCAGCATTGCAGCCACACCTTCCTGATCAATATCACTCCATTTTTGGAATGTTGGGTTTCCATAGACATCAATGTAGAATAGCCCTCTTTCAGGCTTTTCAATCACGAGACAGTTCACAAACTTTACACCTTCAGACAGCTCCCTGTTGCATTCGAGTCCAGGCACTTTGATCTCAGGCTGGAACTCAACCCTCTTCCTTTTGCCCTGTGATGACTGAGGTTGAGATCCTTGTGGTGCAGTTAAGGCAGGCTGAATTCTCAGTTGTGCTGGTGTATCTTTTAGTCTTTCATACCTTTTACTGAGCATCTTCATCAGCTCCTTAACCACCGCACTTTGCTTCTTTTCTATTATTGGACCAAGTTCATCGAGTTCAGTGATCCCAAAGTTAGTGAATTTTAGGGGATCATGAACCTCGAAATGTCTTTTATCATCCCCCCTGTAGACGTTCATTGCCAGTGGTTTAGACCTGGGAATGATTTTAACATCAGTGATCTTCTCAGGCAGTCTTTTGCTTGACATTGTCCAATTATAATGGTCAATTCTTGATTTCCTGATGGATGCAGTTCTTTTGTTCTTTTCATCCAACTGCTTTTTCATTTCAGCCATTTTTGCTGCCTGAGCATCCTTGAACTTCTGTCATGCCTGACCCTTTTCAAGCTTCTTAGCATCTATCCCAATGTTTTCAGCTTCCTCAGCAACTACTTGTACCAGTGCTTCTCTGCTCTTTCTTTCCTCTTCAGCAAGTTTCTTTTTCCTTTCCTCCTTAGCAAGGTGTGCACTTAGCTGTTGTGGTGTGAGCAGGTACACAGTGTTGCCGATCTTAAAGGGAATATTCTCAGGCTCAGGTTTAGGCTCTGGTGTTTGCATTATGGCCTTCCCTTTGTCTTGGCCTGATGAAGATGATGCAACCAAGGGTGGTGTTGTTGTCATGATAGGTGTTGTGAATGTCAGTGTTGTTGTTGTTGATGTTGTTGGTGGTACTGATGAGATAGGTACAGCTGGGACTGGTGGTGATGATGATATTGGAGCTACAAATACTGGTGGTGGTGGCTCCCCCTCAGTGTGAAGAGGAGTTTCTTCAGCAGTATTCTCCCCCTCAACTGTTGCCGGAGCGTCAGTGAGGGCAAGAGTTGGTGTTGGTGCTGAGGGGGACTGAGCTGCTTGACCCTTGAAGGCCTGATAAATTTCGGTGATCATGGCCTTGATGTCTGAAGTATCTGTTTGAAGACCAGTGACTTTTGCTTCCAAATTAGCCTGAGATATTTCTAAAGCAGTCATTCTGGGCCCTAGATTCCAGGCCAAGGAAGAAGATGCATGAGCCAAAGTAGCCACCTGAGTGTTCACAGAGCCCAATGTAACTTGAAGAGACTGGACTGAAGAATGAAGACCCTGAACATTTGCAGACTTGAGCGTTTCAATCAGTTCAGTAAGGCTGGAAGATTGTTTCAAGTAAGCCTCAGTAGCCTCCAGCACTTTAGAGTTGAGCGCTGGGTCTTCTTTGACAGATTCCCTGATTTCATCTATCTTTGTGCCAACACCCTGAAGGTGTCTGAAAAATTTAGCCAAATTTTCATCCAGTATGTGAAGATTGTCATACATCAGATCCCTGTGCTCATGAACGTTTTCATCAAAAGCTTGTACCTTAGCTTTCAGATCTGCATAACTGGCACCAGCCTCAGTATGTTGTTCCCACAATGTTTCAGTGACCCCGGAGTATAGCTTCCTTGAAGCTTTGGTGATCCACTGAACAAGCTGCCTCTCGGTTAGTGGAAGAACATTATCAAATCTTTTGAATTCATCAGTGGAGGAAGAGGAGTCATTATTGTCAGGCTGTAATGGTGATTCAGTATGCTCTTGTGGATCAGGCTGAGGTTCTTGTTCAGATTGAACCTCAGCGTCTACTTCTTCCCCTGCTGATAAAATAACATCTTCACTTTCAGCAGGTTCATCATCCGAGAAAAGTATCCCAGTAACATCAGCAACAATCAACAGGGGGTTGGTGATGGGTTCATATCAGCGGGTGGTATATTTCCCTCTGAGTCTTTGTCCCTCGTTGACCCCTCAGACACTGGTGGGAGTTTCCCAGTGCCTTCTCTAGAGTCAGGATTGGTTTTGGGTTCCGTATCGGCGGGTTGTTCCTTTCCCTCCGAGTCTTTGTCCCCCTTAGACCCCTGAGACACTGATGGGTTTTTCTCAGTGCCTTTAGCAGAGTCAGCGAAAGTGATATCCCTATCAGCGGGTTGTTTGGTTCCCTCTGAGTCTTTGGGATCATTCATTGTGCCCTCAGACAAAGGCTTTGATTTTCTAATGTCATCATTGGGCGAAGTGGAAGGCGCACCCCTACTAGCGGGTTGTTTGTTTCCCTCTGGATCTTGGGGAGTAGTAGTTGGGACCAAGGGCACTGATTGTGATGTATCAGTGTCCTTCGTTGTCACCGGGGTAGATGATGATTGGCCTCCAGTGGGTGTCAAATCAGTCTTAGGTCTTCATTGCCTTTTGGCCAGTGCTCCAGAAGCCTCAGGGCCTTGAGACTTGGGTTTGGTCTTAGTCCCAGTCTGAGACTTCTCCTTTCTCTTTATAGGAGCAGGGTTAGGAGACACTGATTCCCTCTGGTTGTTTACAGCAACCATATGGGCCGTCAATTCAATATTAGTGACAAGGGATGGGTCCTTTTGAAAGTTTGATTGGCTCAGGATGTCGGGTAAAACACCAAAATTTTCTTCCTGAGGATAATTTGAACCCAGTAACGTTTGCAAAGCACAAGAGACAAACCTAAGATACGAAACGTATTTCGTCCTAGTTTTGCTCTGTAGCTTGGTAATGAGATCACTGTAAATGATCTCACCTATTTCGACAGTGACCCCATTCATCAGGCAGTATGCCATCATCAACTGAATAGAGTTAACTTGTTCAGTGGATGAGTGGTTCCCGCCGAGGACCTGAATCACAAAAGTGAATAGGATCCTCCAAGCCACGGGAAATGAACTCTTGGTGACTGGGGTCTTGTCCAAAAATGTTGTATCTAAAACGATTTGTTTTAACCCATCCTTCACTGTGGAGGGTTCAGGATGGGCGACATAAACTCCCTTGTTATAATCCAACCCTGTTGAAGTGCAAAACGTTTTATAATCCAGGGTGAATTGCTGTCCCCCGTTAAGACTGAACCTGATGAGATATTCCCTGAGTGGTCTAAGGTTGTTCTCATCAGTAGAGGGTGTCGGGTCAAAGGCCTTGGCTGTTGCCCAAAACTCCCTGAGGAGGTTTTGGTACAGTATTGAGGGACATTGAACAAAGGGCGTTTTCAGGGGGCAGTTATACAAAAATTTCATAATGTCTTTATAGGCTGGGACAGTTTGAGGATATTCAAAATTGCCTATGACATTATTTGTTTTAAATTCAACATTGCTAAGATCACCTACCCACTGTTAAGCAAACTGAAGAGATTGTGTTCTTGCCATTTCCATTAAAAGGTTTTTAGGGTTTTGAAAATTTTTTTTTTGACAAGAACAAAGTTTTTGAATCTCTTAAGTTGTGATGAAAAACTTTTGTAAAGGTTTACAGAGAAGATTTTTCAGAAAAGGATATGAAAAACACAAAGATTTATGGGTTTGAGAAGAGATTTTGACAGAGTTTTGTTAGCAGAAATCTTTTGTGTGTGTTATAAGGATTTTGAGAGGGTATTTATAGAGTGTTTAGAGGTGTAGTTTGTGCATACTTGTGGATTTGTAAAGTCGGTTTTTGAAAACGTTTTGAATTTCCACATTTAATGCCACCCTCCACTACCCGCAGTAAAATCCCGTTTTTCAAGGAAACAGTTGCAGTGTACAGTAAAAGTGTACTTTTTGCAGTAATAAAATATCCACATGATATTTTATGTGAGAGGGCATTCAAAGCCAAGTGGGATGAGGTAAGTTTTTTTTAGGGACCCTTGATATGGTTGACCATAAGACAAAGAGACATATATTCCTATATTAAATTGGCATAGTTACCAACCTAGGACATTTAAGTAACTGATACTTGGATCATTTAGTTACTCATTCAATGATCAATATCAACTGTCAGGGTCCCTGAATGAGTCTTACTCATTCAGTGAGAGGTTGTTTTGTGGGTTTTGTTCAAGGAGGAGGAACCATTTCAGAGAACTTACTGAGATTGGTTTTCGGATGCCTGACTTTCAATGTCAAGCATTCCCAATTCAGCTTTCAGTCTCCTGAAGGTAGGTTCATCCAAGGGTTTGGTGAAGATATCGGTCAGTTGATATTCAGTAGGGATGAAATAGAGTTCTATGTCTCCTTTCATTATGTGGTCCCTGATGAAGTGATATCTGATATCAATGTGTTTGGTTCTTTGATGAAGGACAGGGTTGTTGGAGATTGCAATGGCACTGGTGTTGTCACAGAAGATGGGTACCATTTTGTAATGGATGTCATAGTTACTGAGTTGACTTTTCATCCATAAAACATTGGCACATCATCCTGCAGCAGCCACATACTCAGCTTCAGCTGAAGACATAGCCACTGATTGTTGCTTTTTAGCACTCCAACAAACCAGTTTTCCTCCAAGAAATTGACAGGACCCTGAGGTACTTTTTCTGTCCATGTTGCAGCCAGCATAATCAGAATCAGAGTATCCTTTGAGATCAAACCCTGAGCACTTTGGATAATAGAGTCCAATGCTTGGGGTTCCCTTCAGGTACCTGAGTATTCTTTTGGCTGCAGTAAGGTGGGATTCTTTTGGATTGGACTGATATCTTGCTATTAGACAGACTGAGAATTGTATGTCTGGTCTGGAAGCAGTTAGATACATCAGTGAGCCAACAATCCCTCTGAAATGGGTTTGATTGACTGACTTGCCAGTGAGATCAGGTCCAAGGTTGTTAGGAGGGACCATTAGTGTCTTCACTGAGGCACAGTCAGATATCTCATACTTCTTCAAGAGATTTCTTGTGTATTTCTCTTGACTGATGGAGATTCCTTTATCAGTTTTCCTGATTTGTAGTCCAAGGAAGTATGTGAGTTCACCCATCATGCTCATTTCAAACTTCTTTGTCATCAGTTTTTTAAACTGTTTGCAAAGAGTGTAGTTTGTTGAGACAAAGATGATGTCGTCAACATATACTTGGACCAATATCACATCTTGTTTTGTCCTATAGATAAACAATGTGTTGTCTATCTTTCCTCTGACAAACTTGTTTTGAATCAGGAAGGCTGAGAGAGTTTCATACCATGCCCTGGGAGCTTGTTTCAGTTCATAAAGGGCTTTATCAAGCTTGCAGACATAGTCAGGGAATTCACTACTCTCAAAGCCTGAAGGTTGTTGAACATACACATCTTCCATGAGTTCACCATTTAGGAATGCACTTTTTACATCCATTTGGTAAACTTTGAAGTTCATGTAGGTAGCATATGCAAGGAAGATCCTGATGGCTTCCATTCTTGCAACAGGAGCAAATGTCTCATCATAGTCAATGCCTTCTTGTTGATTGTAACCTTTGGCTACAAGTCTGGCTTTGTTTTTAATGACAGTGCCATTTTCATCAGTTTTGTTTCTGAAAACCCACTTTATTCCTATGACAATGACATCCTGAGGACATTTGATCAAGGTCATGACCTTTTTTTTATCAAACTGTTGAAGTTCTTCTTGCATGGCCTGAACCCAGTTTGGGTGTTTTAGAGCCTCAGTGACACTTTTGGGGTTCTATATCTGATAGGTAATCGGCATATAGACATTCATTGGCTGAAGCTGCAGTTAACTTAACAGCCATGCTTCTAGTGAGTATGCCCTCAGTGGGTTCACCAATGATGTTTACAAGCTCAATGTCTTGAGATTTTGTCCACTTACTTTGTGGTATAGGATCTGAGCTTGAAGAGGTCACTGGAGACTCAGGAGTGAGTTCAGGTGCATGAGCCACAGAATCATTAAGAACATCTGTTGAGATGTATTTTTCAGGTTGGGTTTCATGAATCACAGGTTCCTGATCATTTGGATCAGTGTTACCTATCCCAGTAGGGACTGACTGATTATCAATGAATTCACTGATAGTTGGTTGTGACAGGTTGTGAGGTAAGACATAATATGAGATGTCAACATCAGCTTGGTATGAGGAATTGATTTCAGTGTTATACTCATCAGGAGGATATCTTGATGAGCTATCAATTCCTATTTCCTCCACTGAGGTATTGGTGAACCTGATGCTTTCTACACTTTCATCAAAGGTGACATGAAATGTTTCCTCAACTTGTTTTCTCCTTGTGTTAAATACCCTGAAGGCTTTGGAGATCAGTGAGTATCCTATAAAGTATCCATCATCAGCTTTAGCATCAAACTTGCCTAGATGATCCTTGTGGTTATAAATAAACACAGGACATCCAAACACATGAAAGTAGCTGATGTCAGGAAGTCTACCTTTGAATATCTCATATGGGGTTTTGTTATGTCTTTTGACAATGATTGACCTGGTTTGAGTGTAACAGGCTGTTTTGACTGCTTCAGTCCATAAATGCTTTAAGAGAGCTGAGCCATTTAACGTGGTTCTTGCAGCCTCAATGAGAGTTCTGTTTTTCCTTTCAGCTACCCCATTTTGTTTAGGGGTGTAAGGAGATGAAATTTTTTGGGAGATTCCCTTTTCATCACAGAAGCTCTCAAGCTCATCATTTCTGAACTCAGTACCATTGTCATTTCTGATTTGTTTTATAGTAATGTCATTCTGGTTTTCAATGTTCCTGATGAATGACATTATAGTATCAGCTGCCTGACTCTTTTTGGAAAGAAAGTATACCCAAGTGTATCTTGAGAACTCATCAACAATGACAAGAGTATACTTCTCATGCTGGATTGATCTAGGACTGACTGGTCCAAAGAGATCTATATGCAGGAGGTGAAGGCATCTTCTGATTGAGAAATTTTGTTTTGTTTTGAAAGATGCTCTTTGGTGTTTGCCTTTCTCACAGGCTGAGCATGGTTTATCTTTTAAAAAAACCAGTGATGGTAAGCCAAGGACCTTGTTTTGTTTTGCCAGGTTGTTGATGTTTTTGAAGTTTAAGTGAGAGAGTCTCTTGTGCCACAGCCAGTTGATAGTTTCAGTGGCTTTGGCAAAGAGACAGGTTCCATCTTGAGAAAGAGTAGACATGTCTAAGACATAAACATCATCTCGTCTAGGAGCTATCAAAATAACTTCTTTATTGGCATTGAAAATGGTACCTTGTTTGTCATTGAATTGCACAATGTACTTAGCATCACATAGTTGACTGACACTGATGAGATTGTATTTGAGACCATTGACATAAGCTATTCTAGAGAAAACTATTTCATTGCAGTTTACTGAGCCATAACCTTCAGTGGGACATGATGAGTTATCACCAAATACTACCTTGGGTCCTGGTTCCTTTACATACTTGTGCAGATACTCCTTCACACCAGTCATGCTTCTTGAGCATCCACTGTCTAGATGCCAAATAGGCTCCCTGGATTGTCTCTGCATAAGTAGTAAACTGAATTAGTTTCTCTTAGTGACCCACTTACTAGTGGGCTTGGGTCTCAAGGTCTCTTTAAATTTGGCAATCGACTCATGGTCAGTGGTTGAGTGCATTGTGCTACCACAGGTTTTGCATTTAGAGACTGAGGATGACTCAGTGATTTTGGGTTGCTTGGAACTTCTCCTTGCATGGATGACACTGTCATGCTAGGATGTCTTATGAGCTGGATTTTCGCAAATATCACACCATGTGTTCATAAGACAATCATCAGGGTGATGATCATTAAACCTACAGTGTGGACAAGGAGGAAAGGGTTTTGCTCTAAATTTTTGAGCAGACTTGGAGGTTGAAGCATACTGATGACCAACTTTGGTATAGTTTGCTTTACTGAGAGAACTTACATATTGCAAGTGATCAGAAGTTATGTGATCATCCTTTTTGCAGATCATACAAAAAAGAATTCTATAGCAGTTGTCAGTGGTATAACTGGTATAGTGGCACAGATCACACTTCTGTTTGGATTTGGTGGTGACTTTTGACTTTGAGGAACTAGAGGAAGCTGACTTTGTTTCCTTGATTGATTCAGGGACCTTTTCGATGAATTCCATCTTGTTAGTTAGCTTCCTCACAAGTTCAGTCAGTTGCTGAATTTGGTCAGCTTCAGTGGGGACAGAGGATGTGGAAGTCTCAGTGGGGGTAGACTCTTGTTGAGTTGGTTTTGATGGTATTTTCAGGATGGTTCTACCAAGTCCAGACCTCTCTTTTGGTGAATGAGGATTGAATTGCATTGGAGTAAGCTCAGAGCTTGGTGCAGCACCCTGAAGAGGTTTTAGGGGTGGAAGCGTTGCATTAGACTCTGCTTCAGACTCAAAGTATTCAGTACTACTGGACACATCAGGGAGTCCAAGAATGCTCTTAAGAGCTTGACTCTCAGGCTCTAGAATTCTTCCAGAATCAAAATTAGGAAGCTTACTATCAGGATTAACCCGATCAATCCAATCACTGGGCTTGGGACTAGTCAACATACTGGCAATCATACCACCAGACACAAATGGCTTAGGACCCTGGTCTTTGTTGAGAGAGTCAGGAAGATGATCTTCACCTAAGACTCTCTTCTTGCTACTGGGGGCTCCCACGGCATCAAAGACCCTGGGATTCTTAGCAGTCCAACTATCAAGGATATCTTGTACCTTTTTAAGTTCATCTTGAAGAGCCTGATTTCTTTTAACTAGTTCAGTGTTCTGAATTTGCAAAGTGACAGCCTCAAGCTTGGCTTGTTTTAAAAGAAGCAGTTCATCTCTACACTTGCATAATTCAAAACTTAGCTTGTTATATTTTGAAAAAATATTTAATCGTTGCTCTTCAACAAACTTAAGGTCAACATTAAGATAATTCATATAAGACTGCCAATCAGATTCATCATCCATGGAAAGTAAAATATTTACCTTCTTCATTGTGATGTTGACCCATTCCCCATTTCTGGCATGATTCTTCCCAACAGCTAGCTTGTCCTCTTCTGAGAGGGCCATCAGTGCACTGACATGCACCATTTCATCATCAGATGAGACAGGCTCTTCATCCCAGTCGAAGGTTTCAACAACGAGACCCTTGTTTTTACCCTGCACAGATTGAACATTTTTTGTTGTTTCTGAGGGACTGGCCTCAAGCAATGCAAGCTTAGCTTTTGCTTTCTTATACTTAGCTTCATAATCAATGGTTTTGTTTTGATCAGATTTGTTTTGAAAATTTTGATGAGACTGATAGATTTTTGGTTGAAATTTGCTAAAGCCTGAAGACTGATTAGACCCTGATGGTTTGTAAGAGGGTTCAGAAATTGTTTTTGAAAAACAGTCTTTTGCAAAATGGCCTCTTTTATGACACTTAAAGCATTCAGTGTCTTCAGTTGCTTTAGCAGTTGAAAAACCTTTGTTTCTTTTTATAAACCTTCGAGAGTTAGCAAGGAGTGCCCTTTCCTGAAATTCAGCGTTCTGGTCATTTAGGTACTCCTCACTTGATCTCTCATCAGGCTCATCATCTGAGTTTTCTTGGAAATCTTGAACCACATTGTTAGAAAAGAAAGTAGTTGATATTGGTGATGAGGTGGTGGTCAGGG
The DNA here is from genome assembly GCA_019973895.1 of Chrysanthemum seticuspe. NCBI lineage: Eukaryota > Viridiplantae > Streptophyta > Magnoliopsida > Asterales > Asteraceae > Chrysanthemum > Chrysanthemum seticuspe. Next base: position 138,152,433 of record BPTQ01000001.1, on the reverse strand, counting down.
ACTTCTTGACTTCCTGGGACTTCTTTAAGTCAGGGTATTGTCTGTTGATGAGGTTTTCCTCATAGACAAATTTCCCATAAATTTCAGGAAGCTCAAGATTCTGGATATGATTAGCATTCCTAAGTCCCTGAGAGAAATTCAACCACTTCTCAGGGAGACTATTGACAAAACCAACATTGATTTCATGTTTAGACAACTTAACACCATCATTTGACAGTTCATTTAAAAGAGTTTTGTAACGGGTGTAAGTTTTGTAATCGCTTTTGGTAAAGAGATTCAAATCCATTAAGTTTTCTCAAAAGATTGCTAGGGACTAGCAATGTTTTAGTGTGGGGGATTTGATGAGTGCTTATTCACTCATCATTTTTGGACAAATCTGAACTGCAAAACATCTAAAAACACTCCGAAATGCATCAAAATACTGAAAATATCTCGAAATTGTGTTTTTTATGTTTCAGATGCAAAATTATTGAAAACAAATGAAAAACGAACAAAGTTTGCATAATTGGCAGTTTCAGTCCCCCGACTTTCAAAAATTGACAGAAATAGTCCCTGAGCACGTATTTTAAAAAGAAAAGTCACCAAAGATCCTTTTGAAATCATAAGTTGTCATAATTAGTCCTTTGGTGACAAATTTCAAAAGTTTGAGAAATTACAGTTTTGATCCCGGGATTTTTAAAATTGTCAAGTTTAGTCCTTGGAATTTAACAATTGGCAAAGATGGTCCTCAACTTATTTGAGATTCACAAGATTGGTCCTTGGAAAGCATTTTCAGAATTTACATTCGTGGTCCCTGGATTTTCTGTTCTTGGCAAGATTAGTCCCTAAATTGCTAAATGTGTCCAACTTAAATCCCAAGTCCAAATCCAATTACTAACCCAAGCCCAACACCCTTACCCGGTCCAATACCCACCCAACCCTAGTCAAGTATTAACACCCCTGTCTTCCTCTTTTCCCTCCCAAAACATGTCTCCTTTCTCTGCTACCAAAAACCTCTAATACCTAGCTGCTCTTTTCCACCATCCCAGACACTCAACCCCCATCTCTCCCCTTTACCCAACTTCACCACACCCCAAAACCACCTTAATCTCTTTTAACCAGTTACCCTCAAATCCCAAACCCACTAATCTTTTCCCTCCTCTTTTCCACTGCCACCATGGCAATCCAAGTCTAAAAGCACCAACTGATGGCTCAGATTGCTCCCAAAGTATACCTACCTATTGGATGGCTTGGATGAATTCAAAGAAGCACAAGGATGGTGATATGGTCTGTTTCCACTCACAAAACAAGCACAAGAAGTGAAGAGATGAAGACCAGTAGTTTAGTATAAATAGAACATGTAGCC
>BPTQ01000001.1:138074579-138123756 GCA_019973895.1 Chrysanthemum seticuspe | reverse complement strand
ATAGTCTTTCCTAGGTGCTTACGCCAAAGCGATGGAGGTTTGATCTTGTCTCAAGCCTATGGTAATCTATGTACTAGGACCGGTTAATGAGTGTTTATCTTCCATTTCCACTTTGTTATATTTCATATACACCCGAGAGATGTGAGTATCCAAACACCCCATGTGAGGTGCTAGTATGTAATTTCCGTGCTTGTTATGACTTTTGTGGGGCTTATATGTGTTGTGGATCGTTCTAAACTAATGCTTCATGACCTCTAACTTATAAATTGATTGGCTAAAAGCACATTTGCTTGAGGACAATCAAATACCAAGTGTAGGATATTTGATAAGGTTTTAAAATGTACCTTTTTGAGGGGTCGTTGATGAGTGTCTAAATACTCATCATTTTTGTACAATATAAACTGCAAAATCATCTGAAAACACTCTGAAACACATCAAAATAGTCAAAATATCACAAATCAGTGTTTTATGTGTTTTAAATACAAAAATATCAAAATCAGATGAAAAACGTATCAAATTTGCAAAAATTGCAGTTTCAGTCCCCTAAGTTTCTAAAATTGTCAAAAATAGTCCCTGAGTCAAAATTTCAAAGGAAAAATCACCAAAGGTCCTTTTAAAATCAAAAGTTGACAAATTTAGTCCTTTGGTGAAAAATATCAAAAGTTTGAGAAAATTACAAGTTTAGTCCTTCAAGTTTCAAAATTGGCAGAATTGGTCCCTGGAAAATGAGAAAATGGCAACATTGGTCCTTGTACTTTTGAAGATTGTCACTTTAAGTCCTTGGAATATCTTTTCAGAATTGGCAGCCTAAGTCCTTGAAGTTTCAGAAGTTCAACTTTAGTCCCTATGTTATTTAAAGCCTTTAAAACCCATTTTGGACCCTATCAACCCAAGTGACCCCTGCCTTAACCTCTTGGACCCTGTCACTTTTGCAATTTGAACCCCTTGGTTATTAATAGCCTGTGGTCAAACCCCCAAGTCAAACCAAACCCACCACTTGGCGCCCTTTTGCTCCTCCCTCCCAACTGCTTCCCTGAAATTCCTCCATCTCCATCCCCCCAGCTCACACCCTTGTCCCCCCCACCTCAACACAAATACAAGAACCATTAAATGATCCTCTTCCCATTCACTCAACCTCCACTGCCAAAAAAAAAAAAAACTCAAAAAAAACTCACTTCCCGCCAAATTTGACAATTTGGCCAAAACTCAACAAAGTCACTCTAAAGCTCTGGAATGAGGTGGGATCCACTCAGAGACATGTGGCAAGACTAGTGGGAGTATAAAAGGAGAAGAGAGAAGCAGTTTAGACGAGTAGTTAGTTTTATAGTTTTTACCTTAATGTCGTTTTTTTTAAAATGTTGTAGTTTATATCTAAATACTGTAATTTCAGTTCCTGTGAACCATATTCAAGTTAAACCTTCAGTGTAATGTGTTTTGATTAAGCAATTCCAAGTTCTTTTATGAGTTTCAAATTTTAAGTTAACTGTGCAAATTTCAGTTTACAAGTCTTATGCACAAGCTCTTAGAAGCTTGTTTCTAAACTTAACTAAGCTTAGATAAGCTATTTAAAGTCTTTTTGAAAGTTTTGGAAGCAGTTCAATCATTTTCACTTGATAGTCAACAAAAGTCAACTGTGACTCAAATGGGTTTGGATTTGGAATTTGGATGATGCAGAGGTGAAATCTGGTTAAAATGGATTAGTTTAGAGTAGTATTGATTCTGGTTTTAGTCTGGTACACCAGCTGGGTTCAAGTTAGTATCTGTTTCCTTTTCAATTTTCAAGTCAGTATTTGCAGTTTCATGCTTATCTTGTAACTGTGGTCCCATTAGTGTAAAACTTGCTCACATAGTTGTATTTAGGTATTGTAGACTCAGTTTGATCATTTAAACAAGTATGCTCAGCTGTTATCTTGTTTTAACTTTCATATCAGTTCTTTAAATGGTGTTTGGATCAGTCTTGGATACTGTGTCATAGGGTAGCTCAGTAGCTGGAAATTGTTGTTTCAAGTTTGGGTAGTCTAGTTGAACTCAATTGAGCCTTAGTTTGTGTCTGCAAGCCTAGAAAGTCAAAATCCAACTTAATTCATCTCAACAGTTAACTGTTGAGACTTTTGTAAAACCAAATCTTGTTTTTGTGTTCCAAATTCATAAACAAAGCTTGCTCTAGCCTCATTTCATCAAATTACATCATTTGCAGTTAAGAAAGCTAGATTAAATCTCATAATAGTCAACCTTTTAGTTTTGTTCAAAAAGTCAAAATGGCACAAACTCAGTTTTAGCTCAACTGAATGGAATTTTCCTTGATTCATTCTTGGGATATTTTAAGTGATACTTGTGGATTTTAAAAGTCTACTTGGTCTAGTTTCTTGTTGTTATTTTTGATTAATTTTGTGAATTTTCCTTAAAGCTCAAAAGAGCTTATGAATCTGGTGTTCAGTCCCCTGTGCAGGGCACAAGGCCTGCACAGGTTTTGTGCAGGTTTTGCAGACCTTGCACAGGGTTCACCTTAGCTCATCTAGGCATGATTCTTTGGTTAAACACTCTCAACCAGGTCTACTATAAGTTGCAAGTTTTAGTTTTAGGTTGCTAGCTTATTTGGTTGCTCATTTGGTGGCTGCAAGTTGCCCCTATTCACTGTTTTAGCCATTAAGCTCATACTTATCAATTCTGTTGTACTGGTAATCCAGAGGGTATGGGGTGTTGTTTTTAGTTGCTTTAGGGTTATTTTAGCTTGTTCAAGCTTCTATATCAGTTTGGTAGCTTTTGGTTAGCTTGTGGCTTATCAAAGTGCTTATTTTTAAGCACTTCCCACATCAGTTGCTTATTCCTCTTAACAACCTCCTGTTTTTCTAATTTTCTTATATTCCTTATATTATTTTAGAGTTAATCTGAATTTTTCAGATTTTTCCTAGCTTGTTTGGTATTTTTCTTGATTTTAATTAGTTTTTAAGTATTTTTAAATAGCTTTTAATACAAAAAATTAGAAAAAGCTTCAAAAAAATAATTTTTCATTTTTCTTAAGTTTAAATAAATGTAAAAAGCTTAAAAAGTATTTTTCCCTATTTTTCTCCTTTTATTTGGTATTTTTAATAATTTAAATTAGTTTTAAATAGTTTTAAATTAATAATAAATACATAAAAAGCCTAAAAAATATATTTTCAGTTTTAAAATTAGTTTTATCATATTTTAGATTTTTCTAAGTCTTAATTTTATTTTTCTAGTCTTATTTCATATTTTCTTTTATTTTAGGTAATTATTAAATAGTTCAAAATAGTTTTTAATTAATAATAATTAATTAAATAGTTATAAAAATAATTTTCTTTTTCTAATAATTTTCTTATATTATTAGGTTTGTAAAAATGTATTTTTCATATTTTTAGGATCTATATTGTATAAGTTTCACGTTTTTATTTATACGTTTACGTTATTTTTATTTAAACGTAAGTTTTACGTTTTAGGTTTTAAACGTTCATCACTTTAAAAATAGTGATAGCGTTTATTTAATATCTTTTATCTTTTTAATTTTCTTAATTTGCATTTAAGTCGCTTTTATTTATAAACCTTTTTCAGTAGTGTAATATTCATATCCAAATCTTTTCTGATCGCTATCATTAGTGATCATTCTACCGTCTGAATCAGTGTTTAACACACCATTGAGTCTCCTTGGGACTTAACGACCCGGGAATCCCCTGTATTCTCTGATCTTAATTGTATTTGTGTCTGAGCAGTTTCAAGTCTGTTGAGACTTGACGGTTTTGCGCAAGATCAAATTTTGGCGCCGCTGCCGGGGAGGCTTTAGCGTGTGTTTAGCCATTTTCAGATCCATTCTTGCACATATTCCATCTTTTGTAAAAAGTTTTTTGTAAAATTTTCAAAAATCCAAAAAGTTCATTAACACTTTCCCTAAAGTGTTAAAAGCGCCAAAAATATTTTCATTCTTTGTTTTTATCTTCATGTTTTTCAAAGATCCAAAAATATCCATCTTTTATCCTCCAATCTGTTTAATTCTACATTTCTTTATCCTCAAACCTGTTTAATTCTCCATTCCTTATCCTCTATAACCGTTTAATTCTTCATCTCTTATCCCTCTTATCTGTTTAATTCTCTATGTCATGGTATTTGACATGTTCCTGGTGTGGAGGTCCATTTAATGGTGGAAATTGTCGGCGATGTACCAATGTGGGTTTCGGAGACAAGTTTGTCGGTAATCCCGATCCCATTTCAAATGAAACACCCGATTTTTCCTACCTACCTCCACAACCCCATTACGAATCCTACTCATGCGAGTATTGTGGGAATGATTCTCATTACGGTTTTGATTGTCCACCACGGGTCCCGCTTGTCTATGAGCCGGAACCATGTTACAATCAGGACTTTGGTGAAAGTTATTTTCCCAATTATCTCTGTTGTGAGAATTGCGGGGGTCCTCATGCGACTTTTGAATGTCAGCCGGTGAATCAAAATTTTCAAAATTCCAATTCTCCCGGTTTTGACAATTTCCAACCCCCACAGTATTCCATCAGTCATCAGACTTCCGAGCCTTCACATCATTTCAATGATTACGAGGAGTGTAATCTTCCTCAAAGTTCTGAAGAAATACGCATTCGAAAGAAACTGCAAATGAAAAGAATGGTGTGTAAGCTTCAGCAGATGAATATAAGAATCAGATATGATGACGATGATGATGAGGATAGTATTCAAATGAAGGAATACTATGATTACGACGAGGAGAGTGTTATTCAATTGAACGATCTTATTTCTCAACTCCCTCAGTCTATTGCTATCACACCTATCTTACCTATTATTGCTTCCAAAGACTCTCTCATAATGGAGGATGATCATCTCAGCACTATTTCGGAAACGGAATCATCTAGTGTTGAGGATCTTGTCCCAATCCCAAGTGAGTCTGAGGATATATCCGATAGTGATTGTGATTTGCCTTTTTGTGATTCTCTCGACATTTCTGAGGTTACTTCCGGGATTTTCTCAAATCCTCTTTTTGAATTTCATAATGACTACACTTTTGGGAAAGTAAATCCTCTTTTCGATGAAATGTCTGAGGCCGATACAGAGACCATCACGGAAGTGGTGGAAATTGCTAGCTCTCAGAGCACACCACTTGTCCCACCTCTGTATTCTATCTTATCTCTGCCATCATGTGATGATGATTCTATCCTCACTAATGAGATTCATGATCCAAAAATCATGAATTCTCCTTCTGATAATGAGGAGTTAGTCATGATCATTATCATAATTCTCCTTCTTTTCTTCACATACGGTGTGACTTCTCCATGTCTTAACTCCTTCGGGAGTGAGGACACTATCTTTGACCCCGGCATTTTCATTTACCATCTGTGAGCCGGGTCTGTCTTTCTCTCTATATCTCATCGGTGTGGAACTTTCACGTGCTTCAATGTTTATCCAAACATCTTGAATGAAAGTCCGATGAAGATTGTTTCTTCCACTTTGCTTCCCCATGAACCAATGAATTCGGGGTCGAGTCAAGCTAGCGACTCGGAAACCAAAAACAGTAGCACACACCATATGGGTTTTCACCCATATTTCTGTCTTCTTACCCCCTTTCTACCACCTAAGTGTGGGGGTGATGCCCCACATGTAATATATATATATATATATATATATATATCTCTAAAAAAAAAAAAAAAAAAAAAAAAAAAAAAAAAAATCTTCTTCCTAAATAATGGCCGTAGTATTTCCCTTTTACGTTCTTTGTTTCGGCATAACCGCCGGTACTTTGAATATTGAGGGCAATATTCATTTCTAAGTGTGGGGGGGAATTCTCACGAATTTCATATATTATCTACCCAATTCCCCCGTTTTTGGCCAAAATTTTTTTTTTGGAGTAAGTGTTTTACACTTACTCATTTGGTTATCAGTCCGCCATGTCTGTAAGACTAAAGGATTGGCTAATCCAGGAGCAAACGGCTCTTGGTAAAGATATATCAAATCCGTTTATATGGCTTGCAATTTGCCCAAAATTGTATGGTTTTCAGCTCACCATATCCTAAAAAGTTAAGAGTTGGCTAGCCCGCAAGGTTATGGCTTGTGGTAAAGGCAGTGGAAAATCCATAATTGGTAATCAGCTCACCAAAGATAATTCTGATAATTTATCTAAGAGTTGGCTAGTCCAGAAGGGTACGGCTTCTGGTAAAGACAAAATCAAATCCGTTGAAAGCTGGTGGTTTGCTCAAAATCACATGGTTATCGGTGTACCATGGTTCTTACTTGAACTGAAACATTTGGCTACTCCAGAAGTAATGGCTTTTGGTAAAGAGATTAAAATCCATTATGTTTTCTCAAATCATTGCTAGGGACTAGCAATATCTCAGTGTGGGGGATTGATGAGTGTCTAAATACTCATCATTTTTGTACAATATAAACTGCAAAATCATCTGAAAACACTCTGAAACACATCAAAATAGTCAAAATATCACAAATCAGTGTTTTATGTGTTTTAAATACAAAAATATCAAAATCAGATGAAAAACGTATCAAATTTGCAAAAATTGCAGTTTCAGTCCCCTAAGTTTCTAAAATTGTCAAAAATAGTCCCTGAGTCAAAATTTCAAAGGAAAAATCACCAAAGGTCCTTTTAAAATCAAAAGTTGACAAATTTAGTCCTTTGGTGAAAAATATCAAAAGTTTGAGAAAATTACAAGTTTAGTCCTTCAAGTTTCAAAATTGGCAGAATTGGTCCTTGGAAAATGAGAAAATGGCAACATTGGTCCTTGTACTTTTGAAGATTGTCACTTTAAGTCCTTGGAATATCTTTTCAGAATTGGCAGCCTAAGTCCTTGAAGTTTCAGAAGTTCAACTTTAGTCCCTATGTTATTTAAAGCCTTTAAAACCCATTTTGGACCCTATCAACCCAAGTGACCCCTGCCTTAACCTCTTGGACCCTGTCACTTTTGCAATTTGAACCCCTTGGTTATTAATAGCCTGTGGTCAAACCCCCAAGTCAAACCAAACCCACCACTTGGCGCCCTTTTGCTCCTCCCTCCCAACTGCTTCCCTGAAATTCCTCCATCTCCATCCCCCCAGCTCACACCCTTGTCCCCCCCACCTCAACACAAATACAAGAACCATTAAATGATCCTCTTCCCATTCACTCAACCTCCACTGCCAAAAAAAAAAAAAAACTCAAAAAAAACTCACTTCCCGCCAAATTTGACAATTTGGCCAAAACTCAACAAAGTCACTCTAAAGCTCTGGAATGAGGTGGGATCCACTCAGAGACATGTGGCAAGACTAGTGGGAGTATAAAAGGAGAAGAGAGAAGCAGTTTAGACGAGTAGTTAGTTTTATAGTTTTTACCTTAATGTCGTTTTTTTTAAAATGTTGTAGTTTATATCTAAATACTGTAATTTCAGTTCCTGTGAACCATATTCAAGTTAAACCTTCAGTGTAATGTGTTTTGATTAAGCAATTCCAAGTTCTTTTATGAGTTTCAAATTTTAAGTTAACTGTGCAAATTTCAGTTTACAAGTCTTATGCACAAGCTCTTAGAAGCTTGTTTCTAAACTTAACTAAGCTTAGATAAGCTATTTAAAGTCTTTTTGAAAGTTTTGGAAGCAGTTCAATCATTTTCACTTGATAGTCAACAAAAGTCAACTGTGACTCAAATGGGTTTGGATTTGGAATTTGGATGATGCAGAGGTGAAATCTGGTTAAAATGGATTAGTTTAGAGTAGTATTGATTCTGGTTTTAGTCTGGTACACCAGCTGGGTTCAAGTTAGTATCTGTTTCCTTTTCAATTTTCAAGTCAGTATTTGCAGTTTCATGCTTATCTTGTAACTGTGGTCCCATTAGTGTAAAACTTGCTCACATAGTTGTATTTAGGTATTGTAGACTCAGTTTGATCATTTAAACAAGTATGCTCAGTTGTTATCTTGTTTTAACTTTCATATCAGTTCTTTAAATGGTGTTTGGATCAGTCTTGGATACTGTGTCATAGGGTAGCTCAGTAGCTGGAAATTGTTGTTTCAAGTTTGGGTAGTCTAGTTGAACTCAATTGAGCCTTAGTTTGTGTCTGCAAGCCTAGAAAGTCAAAATCCAACTTAATTCATCTCAACAGTTAACTGTTGAGACTTTTGTAAAACCAAATCTTGTTTTTGTGTTCCAAATTCATAAACAAAGCTTGCTCTAGCCTCATTTCATCAAATTACATCATTTGCAGTTAAGAAAGCTAGATTAAATATCATAATAGTCAACCTTTTAGTTTTGTTCAAAAAGTCAAAATGGCACAAACTCAGTTTTAGCTCAACTGAATGGAATTTTCCTTGATTCATTCTTGGGATATTTTAAGTGATACTTGTGGATTTTAAAAGTCTACTTGGTCTAGTTTCTTGTTGTTATTTTTGATTAATTTTGTGAATTTTCCTTAAAGCTCAAAAGAGCTTATGAATCTGGTGTTCAGTCCCCTGTGCAGGGCACAAGGCCTGCACAGGTTTTGTGCAGGTTTTGCAGACCTTGCACAGGGTTCACCTTAGCTCATCTAGGCATGATTCTTTGGTTAAACACTCTCAACCAGGTCTACTATAAGTTGCAAGTTTTAGTTTTAGGTTGCTAGCTTATTTGGTTGCTCATTTGGTGGCTGCAAGTTGCCCCTATTCACTGTTTTAGCCATTAAGCTCATACTTATCAATTCTGTTGTACTGGTAATCCAGAGGGTATGGGGTGTTGTTTTTAGTTGCTTTAGGGTTATTTTAGCTTGTTCAAGCTTCTATATCAGTTTGGTAGCTTTTGGTTAGCTTGTGGCTTATCAAAGTGCTTATTTTTAAGCACTTCCCACATCAGTTGCTTATTCCTCTTAACAACCTCTTGTTTTTCTAATTTTCTTATATTCCTTATATTATTTTAGAGTTAATCTGAATTTTTCAGATTTTTCCTAGCTTGTTTGGTATTTTTCTTGATTTTAATTAGTTTTTAAGTATTTTTAAATAGCTTTTAATACAAAAAATTAGAAAAAGCTTCAAAAAAATAATTTTTCATTTTTCTTAAGTTTAAATAAATGTAAAAAGCTTAAAAAGTATTTTTCCCTATTTTTCTCCTTTTATTTGGTATTTTTAATAATTTAAATTAGTTTTAAATAGTTTTAAATTAATAATAAATACATAAAAAGCCTAAAAAATATATTTTCAGTTTTAAAATTAGTTTTATCATATTTTAGATTTTTCTAAGTCTTAATTTTATTTTTCTAGTCTTATTTCATATTTTCTTTTATTTTAGGTAATTATTAAATAGTTCAAAATAGTTTTTAATTAATAATAATTAATTAAATAGTTATAAAAATAATTTTCCTTTTCTAATAATTTTGTTATATTATTAGGTTTGTAAAAATGTATTTTTCATATTTTTAGGATCTATATTGTATAAGTTTCACGTTTTTATTTATACGTTTACGTTATTTTTATTTAAACGTAAGTTTTACGTTTTAGGTTTTAAACGTTCATCACTTTAAAAATAGTGATAGCGTTTATTTAATATCTTTTATCTTTTTAATTTTCTTAATTTGCATTTAAGTCGCTTTTATTTATAAACCTTTTTCAGTAGTGTAATATTCATATCCAAATCTTTTCTGATCGCTATCATTAGTGATCATTCTACCGTCTGAATCAGTGTTTAACACACCATTGAGTCTCCTTGGGACTTAACGACCCGGGAATCCCCTGTATTCTCTGATCTTAATTGTATTTGTGTCTGAGCAGTTTCAAGTCTGTTGAGACTTGACGGTTTTGCGCAAGATCAGTCGTTTAAGCCCTTATTTGATCACTTTTGTATCCATTATTACTTAATATCGTTCCTTTTCACTTTTTAGGTTTCTTGAAGGCAAAATGCTGGAATGACACTTATTCGGACGAAAAGGCGCGAATATACGAAGAAAATGGCCAAAGTCAAGAATCGAGACACTCAGGCTGCTGGAACTAAAGGGGATGGTGTCAGGCACAACTAGTGACGCCGTCGGAAGATGTTTTGTGACGACTCAGTAGCCAAATTGCTTATTTTCAAGTGACGGCTTCAGGTTTTAAAAGAGTAGGGCGTCGTAACTCAGACGACCTAGATTTGATCCAGACGACGTCAGAGACTGAAGGGGACGGCGTCACAGGCATAAGGTGACGCCGTCGCAAGACTAACGTGGCCAAGACGAAACCCTAATGACGGTGACCCGACGGCGTCACAAATTAAAGGGTGACACCATCGCATTTGTAATCTTATATATAGAATCTGAATTTTTTAGTTTTCAGTGTGTAGTCTTTTGGAGTAAAAACCTAAACCGAACCAAGGCTATCTTGTACAGTATTTTAGGGTTCCATACCCTATCTTACATCAAGATAAGTGTTTTACTTCATTAATTTAATTATGTCTTCCTTTGATTGTGTGTATGCTTGCATGTTCCCCATGTCCGGCTAATTTACTTGTGTGTTTGCTTAGGTAATATGAAACTTAGTTATTGAATATTGATTGGTTGTCTCTTATCTTAATTGTGATTCACCTAGTATTGCGATAGGTCATTCGTTGTGTTTGTAATGCTTGATTGATCTTTGATGAACCTTAGCTTATAATCGCCTAGAGTTATTGTAGACAAGTCATTCAAAGAATACCTTAGAGTTAAAGTTTATGAATCCTAGAGATTTTGTAGTCGTTAACCTTTGGTAGCTTCAAAGAGTTAGGGATAAACACATACCCTACGACCTTAGAGACACAACGCAATTAAGAATAAGGACGTGACAATTCAACCACCAATAGGAGATAACTAGGGAGTAATAAAGCCTAAGCAAATACATTTTTAACTATCATACGAGCACACAACGATAGACATAGACTACATACACCTTAGTTTAGATAATTAGATAAGTAGAAGTAATCGGTAGAAATACCAAACCCCCAAATCCAAACCCCGAGATTTGTACCTTTCCATTTCCTAAAAACATAAAAAGATAAAAAATAATCTTCCTCAACCCCAACCTTAGCGTAGTAACTTCTTACTAGCATTCCTATTCCCCTAGAGAACGATATCAATTCCCATGGCTTACCCTAATACTATACTACAACGATTAGGTTCACTGCCTAGGGTGTTGAAAAACTTGCTCGACGAAAAGGATGTTCCTTTGACCCCGAACGACGCGTGTAGCGTTATTAGCCCTTTTCAGACGGTAGACATAGTTAGGATGCTCGGGATTCACAAATCCTTCCGGTTGACTGACATAGACCATTTCTTTGAGATCGACATTAAGAAAAGCAGTCTTTACATCCATTTGGTAGACTATCATATTCTTGCTAGCAGCATTAGCAAGAAAGATCTTGATAGCCTCTATTCGTGCAACCGGAGCAAATGATTCCTCAAATTCAGTACCCTCCTCTTGTTGATATCCCTTAGCAACAAGTCTTGCCTTATTCTTCAGAACGTCACCGTGCTCATCAAGTTTCACCTTGAAGATCCACTTAAGAGCGATAATCATAGCACAATCTGGAGGTGGCACTAATTCCCATACATCAAGTCTATCGAACTCATGAATTTCATCTTGCATAACATTAAACCAGTTGTCCTCAGACATTGCAGTCTTGACATCATTCAGTTCGACCTTTGATAGTACATAATTTAAGAAGTACCATAAGGTATCAGTGGCAAGTTGCTTTCTTGTTGATACTGGACGAGAAGGATTCCTAATGATGTTATTCAGCGGATGATCATGTATCCATTTTCTGAGGTGTTTATGTGGTTGATGACAAGGAACTGATGTGTCAGAGTCAGGATCCCCTGATGAAGATGCCTCTAGAGTGGGTTCAGGGGCAAAAATGTTCTCGAATGGAGCATCTTCAAGAGTAGCAAAGGGGTTAACTTCAAAAGAATTATCTATTGCAGTGCCTTGATGTACTGAAGAAGATTGGGGATTCGATGATGATGGTGAATGGTCAGCGAATGGAACTTCTTGAGTTATGGAAATAAAGATCGATGGACTATTCGGATTAGTTGGAGCAGGAGCAGCAACAGTTGGTGGTGCAGGAGTATCATCAGTTGTTGGCTCAAAGTATTCATTAAACATCAGATCAAATAGAATCTTAAAGTCTTCTTCTGAGGGAGGTACATAAGGAGGTGCAGGCGTGGGATTCTGTACAAGACCCGAACTAATTGGTCCAGGTGACAAACGTTGAGGTGTGGGTCCAGAACTGGTGTGTCCAGGAGACATTTGCTCAGTCAGCTCATCAAACGTAACGTGAATAGTTTCCATAATATCTCGGGTTCTTTTGTTGTAGATTCAGTAACCCTTCTGATCTGGTGCATAGCCAACGAAAAATCCAATATCAGCTTTAGCTTTCAACTTTCCCAGATCTTGACCGTCATTGGTTGGATAACATAAAGCCCCAAACACACATAGAAACGAGAGATCCGGTTTTCTGTTGTGCACTAATTCGTATGGAGTTTTTCCATGAAGAGTATGTATTAGGGATCGGTTTTGAATGTAACATGCAGTGGCAATGGCTTCTGCCCAGAGAAACATTGGGGCCTTTGAGAAAATTAGCATAGTTCGAGCAGCTTCCACAAGAGTACAATTACGCCGTTCAACAACACCGTTCTGCTGAGGAGTGCGTGGAACACTTTTCTCGTGACTAATCCCAATACTTTCATAAAACTGAATGAGTTGTTTGTTCACAAATTCAGTTCCATTATCTGTTCGGATGATTCTAACACTTTTGTTAAGCCTAACATGCAGTCATTTGATAAGCTTAATGATAACCTCAGGAGTTTCATCCTTGGTTCTCAAAAACTTTACCCAAGTGAACCGAGAGTAGTCGTCAACAACAACAACTAACAATTACTTCTTCCCATTGATACTTTGCACTCTCATGGGTCCATATAGATCCATGTGAAGGGTATGAAGAACTTACATGATGGTGTTGGCAGGTTTGGGTTTATGGGCATACTTTTTGCTTTTGCCCAGTTGGCAAGCAGAACAAAGATGATCTTTTTCATATTTTAATCGGGGTAAACCTCTCACAAGGTGCTTTCTAGTAAGATCATTGATGGTGCCGAAGTTCAAGTGATTGAGTCGACGGTGCCATAACCATGATTTGTTCTTTGATGCCTTTGATATCAAGCAAATAGGAGAAGACCTCATCATGTCTTCAATAGAGATGGTGTACAAATTGGTGCCACGAGATCCCTTATGAAGATCAACACTGTCCAATTCTCTAATGAAACACGTGTGTTTCCTGAAAGCCACTTCGAGATCTGAATCACAAAATTGACCAGCAGAGAACAGATTGTGGCCTAGTCCTTCTACATAGTATACCCGGGAGATCACGCTATCACCAAAAACATAATCTCCATAACCCATAATTGCCCCAAAATGATCGTTCCCAAATCTAGCAGTACCGATAAACTTATTCACGAAGTTCTTAAGCCGTGAGCGATCCCCAATCATATGTTTTGAGCAGCCTGAATCCAAATGCCAAAGGACGATTTGTACAACCTGCATTTGAAAACAGGCGAGAATGGATAACTGGAAATAGTGGATCCCCACGTAAATATGGGGTCTGATTGGTTAGTATGAACAATCTGAAGACCGACAGAATTCCTAGATGCCATGATAGTGTTAGTAGGGGCTGCACTAGTAGAAGTAGTGGACCTAGTCAAAGTGTGCTATGATCTAAAAGGAATAATTCTACCGGTGGGCTTCTATTTCTTAACGGGTACTGATCTAGGCAATGAGGGAAAAAGTTCACCAATTTTGAATTTACGACCTGTACGCTTCCACTGAAAATCCACATTAATAAACTTTTTCCCTATAGGTTTTCATGATTGCTTAACCTGTTTCACTCTCCAAACTTTATCTACTTTTGGGTATTATCAGAAGGCCTCAAATATGATACAACACATTCATCATGATTACCAGAAATTAAGCAGTTATTAAAAGTTTTGCAGACAACAATTGAATTCGAATTAATTACAGTACGCTTATAGCTAATACTAGAATCAACACGATTCAAATTGTTCAACTTAAACTTATTATTCCTATGGTGGTCTTCTACTTTCTTCACTTGATTACTTTTATCTTGCGAGGTCCTATCTTGCTTTGTATCGCCTTTAGGCTTTGACCCGCTAGCTTTAGTGTCACTGCTTACTCCAGTGCTGGGTTCTGAGGCTTTCAGAGGTACATCAAAGGTAACATGCTTGATCTTAGGCATGGAAGAGGGTGCAACAAGTCTATCTCGCTTATTATCACTTTTAGGATAAGTTCCTATGACATATTCTAACATTTTTTGAGATTGTTTGGTGTAAATGCAATTATCGGCAAAGTCACTATCTAGAGGCTTCTCTATTCTAGCATCTTCAACGATCTCATGAACAATATCTAGGTTATCCTTAAGGCGTGTGAGATAAGCTTAACACACAATCCTATTGTTCCTAAGAGAAGGGGGAATATATGTTGGGAATTATGCAAACCAGACTTAATACTGCTAGTTATAACAATTAAGTCTGGTAGGCTAGATTACGTAGTTAAGTCTACCAGTACTAAAGTTAAGTCTGGCAGATCTAGTTAGTTATGTTTAGTATTCTGTAGTTAAGTCTGTTTATGAAAAATAGAATAGTTTGTTAGAAATATATTAGGGAAGGATATGTACGCGTTAGAGATATCTTAGGAAAAGATATGTATATCCTTCTACACGTTTTGTAGAGATACTAGGGTTTCCTTAGTGTATAAAAGGAACTCTAAGGCATAGTGTTTTGTACTAGAACATACGAAGTTCATTAGAACTATTAATAGTAAAAGTTTATTAGTAAAATAGCAATTGTGTTCTTCTTGCATGTGTTAATATTCCGCGTTAGCATCAAGTACTTATTGTTAAAGAGTTCTTCATATAATTGATTTGGATTTATTCAAGTTAGTTATTGTCTTACAAAGGCTGCTTAGATCTATAACTTTGGACCTACAAGTGGTATCAGAGCCTATAGAGGGAGTCTGAATTAGAAGAAACACAAAAACCAAAATCACTCATTCACTCACAAATTCTGAATCATGTCTGCACCTGCTGATAACTTTTCTCAACATCTTAGTGATGAAGAGGTATCCAATCATGATGATGAAGTTTCAGATACTAGATCAAAGAAACAACAACAACAGATCATTCCTGCTACAACCACCATCTTCAACATTAAACTCCCACTTCTGAAGAAGGAGGAGTATGACATCTGGGCAATGGAGATGGAACACTATCTGGAATATATTGATAATCAAGTCTGGAAGGTAATCCAGAATGGAAATTCGAGGAAAAGGATTTCCACAGGGAAAGATGGTGTGGTTAGAGTTCTTCCACCAGTCTCTGCTGCAGAGATACATGCTGTGGAAAAGGAGAGAAAGGCAAGAACTATCTTGCTGATGGCCGTTCCCAAGGAACATCTCAGAAGGTTCCATGGAATGGATGATGCCAAAGAGATCTGGGATTCTATAAGAACAAGATTTAGAGGGAATGCAAACTCTAAAAAGATGTAGAAGGCTGTTTATAAACAACAGTTTGAGCATTCACTATGACCAGTTCTGAAGGGTTGGAGAAAGGATATGATAGATTCCAACAACTCTTGTCACAATTAGAAGCTCATAGTGCTGAAGTGTCCACTGAGGATGCAAATCATAAGTTTCTCAGATCGTTGCCAAAAGAATGGTCACATTTGGCAATGATTATGAGAACTAAAGAAGATATTGACACTCTGTCAATTGATGAATTGTATTATAACCTTAGGGTTTATGAACAAGAAATCAAAGGAAGTTCAAAGGCATCCTCAAGTGCTCAAGATGTTGCTTTTGTCTCATAAGGCAAGAGCAGCACTAACAAGGTTAAATCTGGTAGCTATGGTTCTGGAAGTTACAGTACTTCTTCTTCTGGTGTGAAGGAAAGAGAGGCTCCTGCTGGCTTTGCTGATGAAGTAATCTACTCTCTATTTTCAAGGAAATCTGAAGACCTCTTTAATGAGGACTTAGATCAGATTGATGATGAGGAGATGGATATAAACTGGCAATGTGCAATGATTGCTTTGAGAATGAAGAAGTTTTACAAGAAGACTAGTAGACAAGTCCATTTTAATGGGAAGGCACCAGTTGGGTTTGACAAGAAGAAGCTTAAATGCTTCAGGTGCCACAACACAAGTCACTTTGCTAGGGAGTGCACATCAAAGGTGGCAAATGATGAAAAGAAGAGGGACTCTTTCTATCATAGGTAGGATGCTGAGAAGCAGGATAAGAGTCAGATGGGGTTGCTGACCATGGAAGCTGGTGTGGTCAACTGAGGAGAGCACACTGATGAAGTTACAGAGATTAATCATGCTCTCATGGCCATAAGCTCCAATAATGAGGTGTCCTTGTGTTCTAAAACTTGCACTGACTCATATAATAAACTGAAAACACTTTGTGATGAACAAATGAGTCAGTTAGGTGATCAAGAAGCTAAACTTCTTGCCTATAGTAAAGCTGTTAAAACATTGGAAGCTCAAATTGTCACTTTACAAAAACAGCAAACATCTTTATGAAAAACTTACATTCCAAGCAAATGAGATATATGAAAAAGATGAAAAACTTAGAAAATATAGAAGAATTGGAATGAAAGCAGTAAAAGAAAAGGAAGAGTTGTAAAAGAAAGTAGACACATGACAAAATATTACTAAAAATCTTTGGAGATTAATCGATTTAGGAATGAGCTCAACTAGTAAAATTGGTTTAGGATTTGAGATAAAATCAGATAGTGAGGTGTTAGGATATGAGGAAGAAATGAAAGAGATTGTTTTTGTTAGTTCAAAAGAAGATTATGATGGAAAACCTGTATACCATATATTTGCTAAAACTAACAACTAAAAAGGAGTTCCTCATCCTCTAAATGGAGATTACACACCTAAACCAGGAAAAAATATGATGAATCTTTGTTTGATTATAGCAACTGGAAAAATCCTGAAACAAATGCTTCAGAAGACAAATCCAGTGAATATTCTACCTGTCAATCTAATGACAGTGAAGGATCCATTGGGAATGTCTCTGATCATTCTTTTGAGCTTAAATCAGAACCTATAAAGATCTCCAAACTAGTTTCAATCAGTAAGACTTGTGTGTCTAAACCAAAACTAGCTGAAGATGTCACTTTTGTTAAGCCTGTTGTGTCAAAACCAAAGCAAGTTGAACCTAGTTGTGTCCCACACGTAAAAACTCCTAGGCAAAAGATTAATAATCAAGAGACACCCAAAGTTGACAGGAGAAACTAGAATGATAGGATGAAACAAGAGCTAGGAGAAGGCTACTCTTTCACTATGAAGAGTTGCTTTGTTTGTGGTAGCCTAAGCCATTTAATAAGAGATTGTGATTTTCATGAGAAGAGAATGGCTAAAGAGGCAGAACTTAGGAAGAAAATGGCTGTTAATACTGGTAATGGGATGGTTAGACCAGTATGGAATAATGTAAACAGAATTAACCACGCAAATCAGTTTGTTTCTAGACCAGTACCTGTTAATACTGGTAATTCATATGTTAATTCTGTTAGACCAAATGTGAGTACTGGTGTGCAAGTTAAAAATGTTAGGCAAAATACTAGTTCTGGTCTGCCTAAAGTTAATAATGGTAATGTAAATGTTAATTCTGTTAGAAATAAACAACCAGTATCTACCAGTACCTCATCCTAGGTGAATGTCTTCAACCATAGAAGAAATTTTGCTAAATCACATTCACCTGTGAGAAGACCCTTTGTTAATAAAGCAGCAAAAATGTTCAAATCTTGTGCTGTAAAGGCTAATGGGGGATCTATTGTTAAGGTCTCAGCAGGTTATAACTGGAGTTATAGACCAAACTCCAAGTATAATAGTGGACCCTCTTCTGTTAATACTGTGAATTCTACAAGTCCACAAGGCAGACCCAAGCATGTACAGGCTTGGGTCCCAAAGAGAAACTAATCTCTTTTGTATGTTCATGAACATCCTTTCATGAACATGGAAGATAGAGGCATCTTTGATAGTGGGTGTTCTGGGCACATGACTTGTAACAAGGACTACTTGGACGACTTTGAAGAATTCAAGGGTGGTTCTGTTACTTTTGGAGGTAGCAAAGGCTACATTACAGGGAAAGGTAGAGTAAAGGTTGGTAATTTAGATTTTGATAGTGTGTCTTTTGTAAAAGACTAGGCCACTTTAACATTTTCTCTATATCACAAATATATGATAAGCAGCATAAGGTTCTTTTTAATGAAACTAAATGTTTTGTGTTGACTTCTGACTTTAAGATGCCTGATGAAAATCAGATACTCGTAAGGGTCCCAAGGCAACACAATATGTACAGTTTTGATATCAAGACACCTGAACCTGCTAAAGGTTTTGCCTGTTTGATTGCAAAAGCCACTATTGATGAATCTAAATTGTGGAATAGAAGGTTGGGTCATATAAACTTTAAAAATCTAAACAAAATTGTTAGAAGCATTATGAGAGTTAGAAGCATTATGAGGATCACTTCGGGAGTACGCTTACAACAAATGAGAGTTAGAAGCATTATGATCATATGAGATGAGGGTGGTTTACATGTTTCCTAATGATCTAAATATGTTAGAAATGGTGGAGAGAAACTATGTGTGAAGGTGTGAAGAAATGGTAAGAAGCGGTTTGCTATTTATAGGCAAAATGGCCAAGACAAGCTTCTGCCCCAAGGATCCCTTCTGAGAGGGATCCAGCCCTTGTAATCCAAGGGATTCGTGGGAAATTTAAGGGATCCGTGGGACGCTCCTCATTATCCATGGGTTATGGGTCATGGGTCATGGGTATGAGCCTTGAGTGGCCTCCAAGGTACAATGTATCTAGACATTGGGTCATGGGTCTTGGATCATGGTATTTACCCAACATTTTTACTTTTGTTTATGTATGTAAGTATTTAAGTGTTTTATATAAACTATTTAACTAAACATGTTTAATGATTTGTTAGGGGTTTGATCATAACGCAACATAACAAACATGTACGAACCTGTGTTGTAGCATACAAGGACTTGAGTCGCCGAGAGGTGTTGAGAGTATGTTGAGACAAAATATAATTACATTTTGTAAAAACTCAATTTTTCTTAAAACCAATTTTTGTTTAAAAAAAAAAAAAAAAAAACTTCAAACAAAAAAAATACATTTTACAAAATACATAAAACACTTAAAATAAAAACCCTTTCCCTTGTGACCCCTTTCTCCCTTTTTCCCAATCCCGCAACAAACCCAGAACACAACACAATCCTTGGCGCCAAATCCAAATTCCCAATTTCCCCCCTCTCCCTCTCTCCATTACTTTCTCAATCCCAAATTCCCAACACACTATCTCCTTCCCCAAGAAAAGAGTCACATGACTCCCTGCCACTTTGGCAATCCAAAGTGCAAAAGAGGATTTAAAGGGTTGTGATGAATCCTTGGTGGTATTGGACGGCTGGGATTATATAAAATAAGCACAATGATGCTTTGGTCGGTTTCATCTCACAAAACCAACACAAACAGTGAAGACAAGAGAAGAAGACACTTTTTTAGTTTTCTTGTATAAATGGCAATAGGAAGTTAGTGTAAAAACTTGTCTAGAAATTAGTTCTAGTCCAGATTGTTTTAATTTTACCTTTATTTGTAATCTTTACATTTCAGTTAAATTTTTAATCTAGTCCTATGCTTTTATTTAAAGTTGATGCAGTTTTGCTTTTATGTTCTTCATTTTCCACCAGTTGAATTGTTGTTGACTTAGTCGTTTTAAGGATAGGATTTAGAGTCTCAAGTCCTATAGTTGTGTCCTTACCTGTTTTTCAATTTATGTCAGAAGCTTATCATAACTCCAAACTGTACTGCTGCACTTCATTTCCACAGCCATTTTTTAGATCTAATGTGAACTTATTCTTCCAGGTTAAGAGTATTTTAGTTAAGTTAGGATAGTGTAGTTTATGAGATTTTAGTATGGCACCTTAGCTTTTTGATCTTGAATCTAAATTCTCAGCTAAAAACCACAGTTGAGCCCATTTTTTCTGCAGGCATTCTCCGTATCCGTCCCTAATTACTTTTTTTTTTCAGAGCAAATTTGGCTTAGTCATAGGTTAGGAGTGTTTGAATTATGTTTTGTTAGATAGTACTTAGTGTAATTTTATCCAGTTTATTCTTTTTTAGGGTTTAAGTTAACTGTAGCTAACTTATTTTTAAGCTAGAAAAGTCCACCATCTTTTGTTCTGTCCCTGTATCAGCAGCCCACAATACCAACTTGATAGCTTATTTATAAGATGTCAAGGGGTCCACATTAACCCCCATTAGCTTTTTTTTAGGTTCCCCTTATGCCATAATTTATTAGTCCACCTAGTTTTAGGAATGTAGAAGCCCATAAGAGCTTAATTTTATAAAAAGCTCACTGTTGGGCCATTTCAGCAGCAACAGCAAGGCTGCAAACTGCAGCAAACCAGTAGCTTTTTTCAGCTTATTGATGTTTTCCTCTTAGCTTTTTAACTTCCTTAGGATCCATTTTGCATAATTAGTTTAGGTATTATTTGTTACAGCTTATTAGAAGCTTCTTTGAGCTTTTCTATTGCTATTTTCTTTTCCATTTATTGCTTTAGGATCTTCCTTAGTTAGTTTTTACAAACTTGTTTATGCTCCCATTACAGCTAGGATAGTTGTTGAATTAGCTTATTTTGTGTTTTAGGTTTACAAATTGTACTAAATATTCTGTTAGTAGCCTTACATTACTTTTCATTAGCTTAATTGAGCTTAGTAGTGTTAAAGGGGTGTTTGGGAATGTTCCTCCCCTGGTCAGTTGCTAATAAGCTGGTAAACAGCTTATTTCAAAGCTTTTTCCAACTTTAATTTTTTGTCAAAGAGCCTTAATTTTGATCCCTTGTTGGTTTGTAAAAGCTGAAAAAAAAATATAATAATAATAATAATTGCAAAAAAAGTGGGGAGCCAGGATTCGAACCTGGGTCTCCACACTCACACAGCAACACCTCACACAACATCCTCATCCCCAACTGCCCTTGGGACATGTCTCATACAAGTTTTGCAACATTAATTCTTTAAGGGTTTTGGCAGTTTAACCTTTAAGCATATCTTTTGCTTATTTTCTGCTTATTTCATAAGGCAACCACCAAGTTTCATAATTTTCCTAGATTCAGCACTGTTCCAAGTAGTTTTTGTGATTTTTCCATATTTTTCTAAAATAGTTTAGTATTTTTAATTAATTAATTAGATTAATTTAGTTTTTAATTCGTAATAAATAATTTAAAAGTCAAAAAAATTCTCGGCTTTTTTCTAAAATTATTTTTAGTCATTTAGAATGTAGGAAATTTAGTTTTGCATTCGTAGGACTTAAATTTCATATTTTTCACTTTCGGGGCTCGGCGAGTTTCCGGTTTTTCGCGTTTTTGCATTTTAGCACCCTAGGATGTAATTTAGCTTTGTTTTATTGTTTCATAGGCTTAGTAGTAGTTTATTTAGTGTTTACATTGTTTTACATGCTTAATGTTCATTCCCGTTCTTTATTTTGTAGATTAGCGTAATCAAAATCCAAATTTGTTTAACCAATTCATGTCTTAATCACGAAACTCAATGACACCGTCAATTTCACACCTCGTTAGGACACGACCCGGGAAAATCCCGGTATCACTTTATTCACATTCGTGAGCTTTGGCACGTTAACCCTTTTCCTAAAAGGTTGATTTGTCGAATTTCACGATTAATTTGATAAATTGATATTGTGTTTATCTTCACACTCACAAACAACGAATCAAATTTTGGCGCCACTGCCGGGGAGTTGTGTTGCGACAATATCATGAAGTTTTTATGATTAGTGACTTGAAGAACCTTCCTCGTGAAGTTACCATTTTTGAAAAATACAAAAATACAAAAATACAAAAATATTTTTCTTTTCTTTGTATATATGTAAAAGATAAAAATATAAAAAGATTTTGCTTGTTGTTTTAAATAAAATAAAACACACAATCAATATAACACTTCTCAACTTGAGTGTTATCATTATAAGTTCCCGAACAAAAGATTCAAAACTTGCCTTTGTGTCACTTGCGTGAATACGCTTGTGATTATTGGTTTAAGTTCCTTGTGTTTTGCCTCGGTCTTGTTTTAATTGAAAGTGTTGTTTTTGAAAGTGCATGTGCACTCGTTTTCAAAACCCCAAAAATAATCTTCTCGTTCCTCTTATCCGTATAATTCTATTTCTCTTACCCTCTTTTACCGTTTAATTCTATTCTTCGTATCCTCTCGACCATTTGAGTCTATTCCTTTAACCCTCTATATGTTTAATTCTCATGGAGACGATCGATTATCGTCGTTGTTTTCACTGCAAAAGCTGTATGGAAGAGGATCAGGATTATTGTCTCAATCACAATTGTGTTTGTAAGCGATGTGGGAGGGCTGGTGCAAGCAAATATTGCTATTGGTGCGAATTATCAGATAAAAACTCTCTTGATGATTCTCCAAGTTTTTTCGACCACCCGCTACAACCCGAGATTTGTTCTATTGTTTCTGATCCTAAACCGTCTAGATTTGATCAAAATCTTTCACAATTACGGTTATGGTTAAGAGAAAAGAGCAAGAACCGGAGACCAAAACGGAAGTGGTGGAAATTGCTAGCTCTGAGAGCACACCACTTGTCCCACCTCCGGAATCTTCAAAACCTTTTTCGGACGAAATCATGAACATGCTTCAAAATTGCTTGAATGAATTTCGTCAAGATTCAATTTCGGGAAATACCGTTTTACCTACCGTTGGTGATGTTGTTGAGCCCTCGATTCCTATTCCCGAGCCCGAGATATCTTCGTTTGATCAAAATTATTGCTACGGTTATGAAGACTTGTTACCACAAGGTTTTCGTTGTTACAAATGTATGTGCGAGTGGTGTGGAAACTATCTTGTCAATGGATGTTGTTCGATTTGCGCCGAGAATTCATTCGCTTATGATTCTAACCCAAACTCTTTCAGTTATCCTCAAAACAATTTCAACTACCCTCCACAGAATTCGTACGATCGACAACCGTATTGTCATCATTTCAATGATCAATCATCGTTTCAAACTTTCTCTCCACCAAATCCTCAAGAACTTATCCCAGGTTTTCTAGATGTATTAAAGGATTTAAAAGGATTGGTTAATAAACGTGCCCAAGACGAGTCTCATCAAAAAACATATGGAGAACTTCTTGCCGAAGAACAAGCAGCTCGCAACGAAAGATTACTATCCGAAGAGCGAGAAGCTAAAAGGCATTTTCTATTCAACGAGGCTTGTCGTCTCGATGATGTGGATGAGGAATATTAGGAGACGATAAAGGACAAGGTGCATATCTCAAGCCCACAAAGTACCGCACATGTCCACTCTCCGCCCTCATATTGCCTATTTACCATAAAACCTTCGGATAACCTTTTAATGGGGGACGATCATCTTAGCACTATTCCGAAAACGGAACCGTCTTGTGTTGAGAACATTTTCCCAACCCCAAGTGAATCTGAGGTTATCTCCGGTGATATGTGTGATGAGCCTCTCGATGATGATTCTTCTCCCACCCCAAAAGTTTCTGTTGAGATGACCTCCGAGTCTGAAAATGATTATACATCATTCGATGATTATTTATTGTGTAGAGACATTGAGTATGTGGAGGAGATACCTTCTGAGCTTGTCAGCTTAGAAGAAGTGAGAGATGTTGATCCCGATGATCTTGATATGGACACTGATTTTGAAACGGATGATGAAGATATTCTTGTTGTGTCCGAGAAACCATTCACTACGGCATTCACTAATCCTCTGTTTGAATTTGATTCTGAATTCACTCTAATCTCAGATAATCCCATCTTTGATATTCAGAATGAGGATAGTGACGTTTTTACATCTCCTTCTGTACCTAAAGAAAAGAATAGTGCTCTCGTTGATCATTCTTCACCAGGAGATGATGATGTGCACTTCGACTTTGAAGCCGACCTTACTGAATTGGAAAATCTTCTTTACAATTGGTCTTCTGATAATTCGTCAAGTGACACTCTTACGGAAGAGGTCGACTCATTTCTTTCTCCGGATGACTCGATACCCTCGGGTTTTCAGAGTGACGAGTATGGCTTAGGTCCATCATCTACTCGTCCGCCTGCTAAACCGCCGGATGATGGAACCTCTTCTAAGCCCGATACGGATGTTTTCATTGCTACTGTGGTGGATAAGATTTCTGAAAATTCTGTCAATGTTCCTCAATCTAATCTTTTGCCCACCCAACCCACCCGTTGTCATGAGATTGACACTTTTCCTTCTTCTCCCATTTCTTCTCCATGTCTTAACTCCTATGGGAGTGAAGATACCATCTTTGACCCCGACATTTCTCATTGTTTTGAGCCGGATGTCTCTCATCGGAGTGGAACTTTCAACACATTCAATGTTTATCCAAACCATTTGAATGAAAGTCCGATGGAGATTTTCTCTTCCACTTGCTCCCCCATGGACCAATGAATTCGGGGTCGAGTCAAGCTAGCGACTCGGTTAACAAAAACAGTAGCATTTCATGGGTGACCACCCATGTTTCTAACTTCTTTCTATTTTCTAACAACTAAGTGTGGGGGGAAACCTCCATAGTGTTTGCTTCTTGTGTGTTTGCTCATGTTTTCAGGAATCCATTTGATCATGATGATTGATGCGCCTGTTTTCAATCCAGCCGCCCAATATCCGATCATTTTTGCTAACGTTTATCTGGGGATATATTTTCAAAAATCCTTTTTTGTGTTAAATAACAGATTTCGTCCACACACTTTGTTAGTGGTATTACCTTTTTTCGTTCGGTAGTATCGGCTTCGGCCTGGACTTTGAATATTGAGGGAAATATTCAGTTCTAAGTGTGGGGGGGGGGGAATTCTGTCGAATTGTGTCACATTTGTACCCTTTAGTCCCTAGTACCCCCGTTTTGACCCAAATTTTAAAATTTTTACATAAAAAAGAAGTGCTTTGCACGAAAATAAAGTGTTAATGCTTCGGTGTTAATGGTAGTTTAGTCTTGATTAGGTTAGAACAAAGGGAATCCAAACTCTGCTAGAGTGTTGATCTAGCTGCTCTCTTAACATTTAGGCTACGTTTTTACGAGTTGTGCAAATGAAAATGCTAAGCGTGGAGTAGTTGGTTCTCTTTAGAGCTTATATAAGTAATATATGGCTTTTTCTCCCAGAAGATAACTAAACGGACTAAAATACGTGCTCGTTGTCAAACTTTTGAACATTCAAATCGTCTTGTTACAAAAAAAAGTTTTTAAGAAAAATTGATTTAGAACCCGAGTTCAACTTTTTATTTAAATTTTTGGAAAAGCATACTTTCTCAATCCCAAATTCCCAACATACTATCTCATTCCCCAAGAAAAGAGTCACATGACTCCATGCCACTTTGGCAATCCAAAGTACAAAAGAGGATTTAAAGGGCTTTGATGAATCCTTGGTGGTATTGGACGACTGTGATTATATAAAAGAAGCACAATGATGCTTTGGTCTGTTTCATCTCATAAAACAAACACAAACAGTGAAGACAAGAGAAGAAGACACTTTTTTAGTTTTCTTGTATAAATGGCAGTAGGAAGTTAGTGTAAAAACTTGTCTAGAAATTAGTTCTAGTCCAGCTTGTTTTAATTTTACCTTTATTTGTAATCTTTACATTTCAGTTAAATTTTCAATCTAGTCCTGTGCTTTTATTTAAAGTTGATGCAGTTTTGCTTTTATGTTCTTCATTTTCCACCAGTTGAATTGTTGTTGACTTAGTCGTTTTAAGGATAGGATTTAGAGTCTCAAGTCCTATAGTTGTGTCCTTACTTGTTTTTCAATTTCTGTCAGAAGCTTTTCATAACTCCTGTGGAAAACTAGAAGGGGGGGGGGGTTGAATAGTTTTACCAATTTAAAACATCCTTTTAAAATATTTAGATCGACTTATGTCAATCTACTTAGATGTGTATGTTGGACGTTGATAGATAGATATATAAAAGTGTAATGAAAGATAAAGAGTAAGAAGCACATAACTACAACACGAGTATTTATAGTGGTTCGGATACAAGGACACCTTCCTTGCCCTACTCCACTTCCCGAGTCACCTACTCGAGAGTTCGTAATCACTACACGACACCAACTCCTTATGGCGGAGAAGCCTTCACAACGTCGCCTACTCTTTTTCCGGTATGTTAATACAAATAAACCGTAAAAACGTTTATTAATGTTTTGCGATCTCTTTGTGTTTTGTTGATAACAAATATAATGTTATCTTAAGTATAATTATAAGAATACATGTTATTTTTGTAAAGCATTTACATATAGCCATTTAAATACAAAAATGTAATAATTAAGTATTTGTTGTAATAGTTTATTAGGATGGGTAAAAACCTTAACCCATGGACCATAACCCATGGATCATAACCCATACCCAAGTTGGCTAAATGCAATGTATGTTTAGATACATTGAATCTAAAGAAAACCCATGGACCAACCCATAAACCATGACCCATAACCAAAAAACCCATGGGCAAAGAGGAGCGTTCCACGGATCCCTAGGATTACACTAGACGGATCCCAAGTGGAAGGGATCCGGGGAACAGTGAAGAATTTTGCCTATAAATAGAGAGCCATTTCTTCATTCTAACTTACCCCTCTTCTTACTAAATCTCGCATACACTCTCATTCTCTTCTAACATATAGATCACTTGATCTAGAGAGTTGTTCTTCTTTCTTTCTATTTGTGATCCTCATATAGGTCCTTCTCTAAGGCGAGATCACGAGCATTCTACAAGTCATCCAAGAAAGGGGTCCTTGATTGATTTGTCACTCCGCAAGATTTCTGTAGCAAAGATCTTGTATTTGATGTTTCACATATTTGTTGTGTAATAGTTGTGTTGGTTTGGTCCACCGTGCTACGGACTCGGTATCTAGCTTTGTACCGGAAAAAGTGTAAGCAACATTGTGAAGGCTTCTCCGCCAAGTGAAGGAGTTTGTTGACATAGTGCTTGAACTCTCGAGTAGGTAACTCGGGGAGTGGAGTAGGGCAAGGAAGGTGTCCTTGTAGCCGAACCACTATAAATCGGTTGTGTCTTTTCTATCCCTTAACTTTATTTATTTTCTTGCATTATCATTAGATCTATACGTTCTCAACATCCATACGATTTCACATAATATCGAATCTAAAGTTTTTGAAATCAACTTAAAATCGGTAAAACTATTCAACCCCCCTTTTAGTTTTCCACACGGTACTAGGCTAACCACCGGGTTCTTTCACACCAAGGTGAACCACACCTACCACAACGTCGCCTACTCTTTATCCGGTACTAGGCTAAGTACCGAGTTCCATTACAATGGAGGAACTACTACCCAACACTACACAACACCTAATCCCAAAGGAGACCCACTCTTTATTACAACACCATCAAGGATATCAACATCCTTGGAAACAAACTATCACCTATATGTATAATGATGCACCTCATCGATTATACGACCTTGGCATTCTTCACTAATGCCACTTGATTTGATTTCAAGGCATTCTTCACCAATGCCCTTGACACAACGCTAGACACCTTTCACTAATGCCTTCGTCTTGACACCTTAAGCATTCTTCACTAATGCTCTTGACATGGACGTTAAGCATCTTTCACTAGTGCTTTCGTCTTGACTCTTTCGGCATCCTTAACTAATGCCTTCGACACAACACTTCTATGGAGAAAGAAAGAACTATCAACAAGAGAACCTCAGTAGTCTTGATGATGACGAAGCATGGAAACTCATGGACTTGAGCTTGCTTGACTTCAAGAAGTGGTGATCTCGCCTTTAAGAGGAACCTAGAGAATCATACAAAAACAAAAGACAAACTACATAGAAAGATTCCTTAGGATCAGTGGTTAGAGAGTTACAATACTTGGGGAAAGTATGTGTGAGAGTGGCAAGCCAAAAGGAAGAAATGGCTCACTATTTATAGAGGAGAAATGCTTATTGTTCCTCGGATCCTACGGATCCCTCCCTCAAGGGATCCATCTAGTGTAAACCTAGGGATCCGTGGGACGCTCCTCTTTGCCCATGGGTATTTTGGTTATGGGTCATGGGTCATGGATTATGGGTTGATCCATGGGTCTTTTATTAGATACAATGTATCTAATGAGTGCAATACACCTAGTCAAATGGGTATGGGTCAATATCATGGGTTGTAGTTTTTACCCATTTATAATACATACTAGTTATGTATATATTTGCCCAATATGTAAACACTAGTTGTTGTACATATGTATTACTAAATCATAAAATCACTTTTACTTGTTTTAGTGTTTTATGTGAAAACGTAAGTGTGTTAGAAAACTATTGGCTCAAACCATTTACGTATTTTATTTGTTTCGTTAAAATGATTTTACGTTTGTTATCGACAAAACATTAGAAGATTGTAAAATATAAATAAACGTTTTTACGGCTTATTTGTATTAACAACTCCAAACTGTGCTGCTGCACTTCATTTCCACAACCATTTTTTAGATCTAATGTGAACTTATTCTTCCAGGTTAAGAGTATTTTAGTTAAGTTAGGATAGTGTAGTTTATGAGCTTTTAGTATGGCACTTTAGCTTTTTGATATTGAATCTATATTCTCAACTTAAAACCACAGTTGAGCCCATTTTTTCTGTAGGCATTCTCCATATCTCTCCCTAATTACTTTTTTTTTCAGAGCAAATTTGGCTTAATCATAGGTTAGATGTGTTTGAATTTTGTTTTGTTAGATAGTACTTAGTGTAATTTTATTCAGTTTATCCTTTTTTAGGGTTTAAGTTAACTGTAGCTAACTTATTTTTAAGCTAGAAAAGTCCACCATCTTATGTTCTGTCCCTGTATCAGCAGCCCACAATACCAACTTGATAGCTTATTTATAAGATGTCAAGGGGTCCAAATTACCCCCCATTAGCTTTTTCTAGGTTCCCCTTATGCCATAATTTATTAGTCCACCTAGTTTTAGGAATGTAGAAGCCCATAAGAGCTTAATTTTATAAAAGCCCACTGTTGGGCCATTTCAGCAGCAACAACAAGGCTGCAAACTACAGCAAACCAGTAGCTTTTTTCAGCTTATTGATGTTTTCCACTTAGTTTTTTTAACTTCCTTAGGATCCATTTTGCATAATTAGTTTAGGTATTATTTGTTACAGCTTATTAGAAGCTTCTTTGAGCTTTTCTATTGCTATTTTCTTTTCCATTTATTGCTTTAGGATCTTCCTTAGTTAGTTTTTACAAACTTGTTTATGCTCCCTTTACAGCTAGGATAGTTGTTGAATTAGCTTATTTTGTGTTTTAGGTTTGAAAATTGTACTAAATATTCTGTTAGTAGCCTTACATTACTTTTCATTAGATTAATTGAGCTTAGTAGTGTTAAAGGGGTGTTTGGGAATGTTCCTCCCCTGATCAGTTGCCAATAAGCTGGTAAACAGCTTATGTAACACCCCGCCTTATCTGACCACAATATTGTCCGCTTTGCCCGCAGGCTCACGGATTTGTTTTTGTGGCCTCATTTGAAGACTTCCCGGCAGGTCACCCAAGCCAGTACTACTCTCACATGAGCACGCTTAACTGCCAGTTCCTAAGAACTCCACCCGCAGTAGACCACAAAACGCGTTGTGTCATTGTAAGGCGAATGTTATCTTATGAGCCCAGCATCTCTCCAGGCCACAGCCGATGTGGGATTTGCCTAGGGTGTCACAATCACCCCCCCTTAGGGACTCATCGTCCTCGATGAGGTTTGCCCCACCATCCCGAACGGCTCAGGAGTGGCTCTGATACCACTTGTAACACCCCGCCTTATCTGACCACAATATTGTCCGCTTTGCCCGCAGGCTCACGGATTTGTTTTTGTGGCCTCATTTGAAGACTTCCCGGCAGGTCACCCAAGCCAGTACTACTCTCACATGAGCACGCTTAACTGCCAGTTCCTAAGAACTCCACCCGCAGTAGACCACAAAACGCGTTGTGTCATTGTAAGGCGAATGTTATCTTATGAGCCCAGCATCTCTCCAGGCCACAGCCGATGTGGGATTTGCCTAGGGTGTCACAGCTTATTTCAAAGCTTTTTCCAACTTTAATTTTTTGTCAAAGAGCCTTAATTTTGATCCCTTGTTGGTTTGTAAAAGCTGAAAAATCAAAAAAATAAATAAAATAATAATAATTGCAAAAAAAGTGGGGAGCCAAGATTCGAACCTGAGTCTTCACACTCACACAGCAACACCTCACTCAACATCCTCATCACCAACTGCCTTTGGGACTTGTCTCATACAAGTTTAGCAACATTAATTCTTTGTTTAACCTTTAAGCATTTCTTTTGCTTATTTTCTGCTTATTTCATAAGGCAACCACCAAGTTTCATAATTTTCCTAGATTCAGCATTGTTCCAAGTAGTTTTTGTGATTTTTCCATATTTTTCTAAAATAGTTTAGTATTTTTAATTAATTAATTAGATTAATTTAGTTTTTAATTCGTAATAAATAATTTAATAGTCGAAAAAACTCCCGGATTTTTTCTAAAATTATTTTTAATCATTTAGAATGTAGGAAAATTAGTTTTGCACTCGTAGGACTTAAATTGCATATTTTTCACTTTCGGGCCTCGGTGAGTTCCCGGTTTTTCGCGTTTTTGCATTTTAGCACCCTAGGATATAATTTAGCTTTGTTTTATTGTTTCTTTGGCTTAGTAGTAGTTTATTTAGTGTTTACATTGTTTTACATGCTTAATGTTCATTCCCGTTCTTTAATTTGTAGATTAGCGTAATCAAAATCCAAATTCGTTTAACCAATTCATGTCCTAATCACGAAACTCAATGACACCATCAATTTCACACCTCATTGGGATACGACCCAGGGAAATCACTTTTCCAGTATCACTTTATTCACATTCGTGAGCTTTGGCACGTTAACCCTTTTCCTAAAAGGTTGATTTGTCGAATTTCACGATTAATTTGATAAATTGATATTGTGTTTATCTTCACACTCACAAACAACGAATCAGTTAGTAAACCAAACATTGGCTACTCCAGAGTTATGGCTAACTAGTAAAAAGACATCAAATCCATAAAATTTTCAATGATTCACCTCTCACAGGAGTTGACACACCTGGAAGTGATGAGAATAGCATGAAACTTCATAAATTGATGTACACATTGTCAATGTTGCTGAAAAGACCTGAAGTAAACCATGGAGGACTGATATTTGTCAAACAGATGCTGCAACAGATTAGAAGTTGAAGATTCACAGGATTGAAGCTTGACATAATTCCAAGAAGAAAGTCTACAACATTCTCATGAAGCTCAAAAGGAAGAAACTTGAAGTTCACAAGTGAAGATCAAGTGAAGATTCACAGGATTGTAGCTTGCAATTCATTGATGATGTTTTGAAGTTGGAGATTCTGAGAATCTAAAGGCGGTGGTATATGGGAGCCAACCACTTCACTTCTATTTCCCTTTAATTAGGAAATTTGAGCTTTCAATTTTTGGATCTTGTTACAGTGAGTTTGAATCCGTTCATCACCGGTGCTTATTTCAAAATATGCATCAAATTCAGGAGCATCCAAAGATGTCTTGGCATTTGAGGTTTTGATTCTTTCTTCTAGATGTTGATATTTTAATTGCAAATCAAGATAATCAACCTCTAATTTAGAAAAAATGCCTGATCATGTTATCATGAACATCTTTTTGGATTTTTTCCTGCAATTTTAAATTCTCGGCTTCAAGCTCATTGACACGATCTTGGGAAACTTTAAATGCAATTGAAAAATCATAAAATTGAGAAGCAGTTATGGCATAGTTTGTGACAGTATAAAACACATCCTGGCCAATACATCTGGCAATCAAATTCTCATTAAGGATGTGAATATTCTTTCTCTCAATCTCGTAGCTTTTAAGCTCATATGCATTATTTCTTGCATTGTTTTTCATTTCATTAAACACCTTTATCATTTCTTTAACTTCAGTGTCTAGGTACTTTTGAATACCCTCAAAATGTTCTTTCACTTGTTTAAAGAATGGAATAACCCCAGTGAGATAAAAATGTTTTGTTTGCTTAAAACCCCTTTCCCCTTCAGTAATACCCATTGGTGTGATTCTCTTCTTACATGTTTTATCGAAATCAGCAAATAGTTGATAAATTACATATATGCTAATTAAGGTTTTGCACAGTGTAGGAAGAGTTTTAGGCACTAAATGCATCGGTGTATTGGGAGGGTACACCGTAGCTGCAGGTAATTTCCTAAAAGGAGGATTATTTTCAACAAGTTCTTCAGCCTTCCACTTATCCATGTCTAATTTCCAAAAAAATTGTTCCGGGGTTAATTGAGTCTGAGGTTTGAACGTGGCTAAGAAGTTTTCTTAGGATAGTTGGGAGTTTTAAAATTTAATCCTCTCTCCACACTTTCAAGATCATTCATTTTCTTATCCATTTTCTCTCTGGAGGTATTTTCTAACTCTATGTCCTCTTCTGTTATTTGTACACAAGGTGGCTTTTGTTTAGGCTTAAGAATCTCACTACCATCATAAATAACTTCTTGAGCCTTTTTAGCTTTCTTTAGATACACAAGATTTGGGTCTTTTACAAGGTTTTCACTGTGTTTATCACTTAATACTCTGTGATTTGTAATCATGTGAGCAGTTTGAATGGTGTTACCTTGTACGAACAACTTGTTTTCAAGTTTATTCTTTAAAGTTTTAAGGTTGGAAAAGTCATTTAGGAGCTTAGTTTCCTTTTCTTTGAATTCCTGCTTAAGCATTTTTACATTTTCTTGTATTTCTTGTTTCTGCTTAACAGTTTGTTTAAGTTTCTCTTGTAAGGAATTTAACTCTTGTTTTAACGTTTCTTCTCTTAAATTACATTTAGTGATAAGTGTACGCATTTGGCAATCCATTTCCTGCTCACGTGTAGTTAGCTCAAATTTAGAACGATGTTCATAGATGACAACTTGATCCTTATATATATTTAGCTTAGTGGTCAGGGAGTCATCAGGCATATATTCAGTGTACTCATTAAACTCATATTCATCATTAATTGCAAAAGATGCACCACTTGGTACAACTAGACTTTCATCGTGTTTCACATATTGCTCATATGGGATAACATTGCTATTTCCCATATTTACAATATCTGACTCAACAACTTCTGTCAGTTGTACTTTGTTGGGAATCTTTTGCTCATCAACCATATCATATAGTTTTAGTACTCTGATATGACTGAAGCATTGGAGGGACCAGCTTGTTGAGGTGATGAGACCATTGGAGAAATATTTGCCATGAATATGGTCTGTGCCGTTGGTTCATCATCAACATCAGAATCGAAGGCATCACAGTCAGCAACCTGGAAGATGTTGGGATCGTTCTGTGCCAAATCATACACTGGTTGTTCATCCACATCAGCATCAAACGTGTTGGCACTCCCCTCAGCAAGAAACAACAATTCCTCCTCATCAAACACTGCTCCACTTTCTTGTGCCTGCATCAGCAGCATCTTATCCCTGAAGTACTTAGCATTTTGTGGACCCTTTGTTGGGTGCAGTTCCTTGCAATGTGTCCCACACCACCACAACTGTAACACTAGATCTGTTTGCCTTGACCTTGAACCACTATCCCTCCTCTGTTTTGAGCCCCCACATAACCGGCTGCAACATTTGCCCTTGCAACATTCCTTTGATTCACATTTTGTCATCCTTGAACATTCTGTACCACAACCCTTCCATCCTCCACTATAGCTTGATTGTGTGGATTAGATGAGGTTCTAAGTTGGTTGTTGGTTTGGGGAAGTGAGGTTCTGAATTGTTGAACCAATAGAGCAACTTGGTTCGAGAGGTTTTCAATCAACTTGTCTGTTGGGGTATATCCTGACTTGGGTTGAATGACCTGATTATGATTCTGGGAAGATGAGGAGTACTGGTAACCTTGAGCAGGTTATGATCGAGTGAGTGGCTGAAAATTTGAAACAAATGCAAGTGAATCATTTGTTGTTGTTGTTGGATTGAGTTTTTCCATGATCAGACGATCATGTGCAACATGCTTCTCATGTTGAAGTAAATAAGCGTACAACTACTCATAGTTCGTATTTCTCAATCCTTTGTTCAGCTTCACCGCGGTAACAAACCAGTTCCACTCATGTGTCATGTTGTTTACGAACTTGGAATTGAGTTGAATATTTGGCATATTCATCTTAATATTCCTCATATAATTCACAAGTTTGTGAAACCTCACATGGTATTCTGTAATACTCTCCCTGATTTCATCTTGAAGTTCTCAAAGTCATCGTACATATGTGACTCTTGATCTTCTTTTGTCAGTTCTGAGCCAGAAAGAAGCATTTTGATATTGTCTCACAATCCTTTGGATTGGGTGTTGTGATTGATCAACTTGTAGATATCCTTGGGCAAACCTTGAAGGATGATGTTGGAAGCTCTGATGTCAGCATCATATCTTTTCTTCTCAGTCTCATTAAGATCATTGTAAGTCCTTGGTCTATCCATTCCAAGAGTTACACGTCCATCTTCACCAGTTGCTAGTTCATCTCTGGTGGTGCCCATCTGATATGGACCTTCATCAATTGATTGAATGATGTTAAGACCATTCTCTTTGCCCAAGAAAGACAGTCGGATTCTCTGTGCCCAAGAGTCATAATCTGTTCTATCCAGCATAGGACGACGGGTATCGGACCCAGCAGGTTGAACATCATCGAAAACGGTAGACATGATTTCTAAATACACGGGATTTTACAACTCTTTGATTTAAACCGAGAAATCGAATCTTTCGCGGGATTTTTGATAAAGATTTAAAACATACAATTTTAGGGGGTCATTTAAGCCCTAAATCAACACATTTTATATCCGTTCCTACTCAAAATCGTTCCTTTTCACACTTTAGGTCTTTTGGAAGCAAAATGTTGAAAAGAAGCATATTTGGACGAAAAGAAGCGAAAACATGAAGAAAATGGCAAAGTCAAAGATTCAAACAGATTCTCAAGCCTGAAGGCGTCCCAACCAAAGGGGGACGCCGTCCCTCATCAAGAAATTTGATCAGAATACAAGTGATGACTCAGAACAAATTCTGGTTCTACAACCTGACGACGTCACGCCTAAACTCTGGAAGGCGTCTCCCTCATTTTCCACACCAGACGCCCAAGAACCAATCTCAGAAGACGCCCTTCATGAAGACTGGCGGCGTCACACACATCAACTAACGTCATCCTAATGATGACTTGGCCCAAACGAAATCCTAATGACGGCAACCTGATGACATCATTAGCAAAAGGTGACGCCGTCGCATTTGTAAATCTATATATAGAATTCGATTTTTCTGTATTTTAAGAGGTAGAACTTTCGAGAGCAAACCCTAATTTAGTTGTAGTCCGACTTGGACAATATCTAAGGGTTCCATACTCTTCTTTACATCCTAAGATAAGTTTGTTAATCCATATTATCATTGTTTCTACCCATGTTCAATTGTATGTTTGTATGCTTGCTTATTTACCATGAGTAGCTAAATTATCCTTGTATTTGCTTAGATCTATGAAACCTAGCTGTTGATTATTGTTAGGTTGTGTCTTGTCTTAATTGGTAGACGCTAAAGTAAGGAAAACTGGCTTCTTAATTGGTAGACGTCTTAATTGTTGCGAGCTTGAACGTCCTAAATAGCAAAAAAAAGCTTAGGAGTGCACCTAGGCCATTCGTTGTGTTTATTGCGTGAGTTGTAGCTTGTTGATAGTAGAGTATTCGGGGGAGATACTTATGTACTTGCCGATCCCGGATAGTCTAGAGGAGAGTTATAATTCATAGAACTAGGGAATTAGGCACCCCCTATGACCAAACGGAATACAACGCACCAATTAAGATGAGGATGTGACAATTCAACCGACCAATAAAAGATAACTAAGGAGTAAGAACATCTAATTAAACACATTTTTAATCATCATACGAGCACACCCTCAATTAGCATATTCTATCCTTAGTTCAGATAGTTAATTAATTAGTAGTTAGTCAAAGTAGTTAAAATTGGTAGAAGTACCACCCCTCACTCCTTTACCCTGAGATATTTACTTTGCTTTCTAAAAAACATAAAAGACTAAAAAGAATCTCCCTCAACCTTACCTCTCGTCATACATCTCTTTCTAGCATCTATATTCCCCTAGAGAACGAGTCAATCCCCAGGGCTTACCCTGTATTACACTACAATGATTAGGTACACTGCCTAGAGGTTTGAAAAACTTGCTCGTAGAAAAGGAAGTATTTTCGACCCCGAACCCATGCATCAAGTTTTCGACGCCGCTGCCGGGGAATATAATAGCTTGTTAGTTTTCAATCTCGATTAGGTTTACTCGCTTGATTCCTATCAAGTGGGCTTTTTCTATTGATAACGCTACACGCGTCGTTCGGGGTCAAAGGAACTTCCTTTTCGTCGAGCAAGTTTTTCAACACCCTAGGCAGTGAACCTAATCGTTGTAGTGTAGTATTAGGGTAAGCCACAGGAATTGATATCGTTCTATAGGGGAATAGGAATGCTAGTGAGAAGTTACTACGCTAAGGTTGGAGTTGAGGAAGATTATTTTTTATCTTTTTATGTTTTTAGGAAATGGAAAGGTATGATTCTCGGGGTTTGGATTTGGGGGTTTGGTATTTCTACCGATTACTTCTACTTATCTAATTATCTAAACTAAGGTGTATGTAGTCTATGTCTATTGTTGTGTGCTCATATGATAGTTAAAAATGTATTTGCTTAGGCTTTATTACCCTCTAGTTATCTCCTATTGGTGGTTGAATTGTCACGTCCTTATTCTTAATTGCGTTGTGTCTCTAAGGTCGTAGGGTATGCGTTTATCCCTAACTCTTTGAAGCTACCAAAGGTTAACGACTACAAAATCTCTAGGATTCATAAACTTTAACTCTAAGGTATTTTTTGAATGACTTGTCTACAATAACTCTAGGCGATTATAAGCTAAGGTTCATCAAAGATCAATCAAGCATTACAAACACAACGAATGACCTATCGCAATACTAGGTGAATCACAATTAAGATAAGAGACAACCAATCAATATTCAATAACTAAGTTTCATATTACCTAAGCAAACACACAAGTAAATTAGCCGGACATGGGGAACGTGCAAGCATACACACAATCAAAGGAAGGCATATAATTAAGATATAAATAAAAAGATTCGTTGTCTTTTAACCGGCTGTTCTTCTTTGTCTATGTTATCCGAACTCCCAGCATCAATGATCATCTTTGCACTGTCCAATTCGGACATAGATTCGGAATACAACCTTCCGTCTCCTCCTCCTCTCTGTTGGCGTTGGCTCACGTTGCCACACAATCTAACGACAGCGAAACTGTCTCCTCTCCTAAGCTTCAGAACCCCCGCAATGTTTCCGACTTTCGCTTACCTTTAGAGCTTCCCGGGCTCTAGGCTCCACAACGTGCACTCTTCCATCTTCAGCTGGTCTATTCTGCACTCCCCCAGCAGCATTCGTCCGTCTGAACATTGGGACAGTAACGAGAAAAATTCCCCACTCCTCCACATTCATAAAAGTTACCGGATCTCCTCTGCAGCAAGCTCTGCTGGCCTCGCGCTCCAAACTGATGGCGTCTCGACGTTCTCCTTGAAGCCGTCCTGTCGCTCTCCCCCTTTAAGATAAGAAGTTTGTAAAAAGGCTCAAGTTTTTTGGCTTCCTATAATATAAACCCCTCCTAGGTTGTGGCAACTTTCTACTCCTCCTGAGCTGTCTTGTTTAATGAAGTAAAACACTTATCTTGATGTAAGATAGGGTATGGAACCCTAAAATACTGTACAAGACAACCTTGGTTCGGTTTAGGTTTTTACTCCAAAAGACTACACACTAAAAACTAAAAAATTCGGATTCTATATATAAGATTACAAATGCGACGGCGTCACCCTTTAATTTGTGACGCCGTCGGGTCGCCGTCATTAGGGTTTCATCTTGGCCACGTTAGTCTTGCGACGTCGTCACCTTATGTCTGTGACGCCATCCCCTTCAGTCTCTGACGTCGTCTGGATCAAATCTAGGCCGTCTGAGTTGCGATGCCCTACTCTTTTAAAACCTGAAGCCGTCACTTGAAAATAAGCAATTTGGCTACTGATTCATCACAAAACATCTTCCGACGGCGTCACTAGTTGTGCCTGACGCCGTCCCCTTCATTTCCAGCAGCCTGAGTGTCTCGATTCTTGACTTTGGCCATTTTCTTCATAAATTCGCGCCTTTTCATCCGAATAAGTGTCATTCCAGCATTTTGCCTTCAAGATACCTAAAAAGTGAAAAGGAACGATATTAAGTAATAACGGATATATAAGTGACCAAATAAGGGCTTAAATAAACCCTCAAAAAGGTACATTTTAAAACCTAATCAAATATCCCTACACTTGGTATTTGCTTGTCCTCAAGCAAATGTGCTTTTAGCCAATCAATTTATAAGTTAGAGGTCATAAAGCATTAGTTT
The DNA here is from genome assembly GCA_019973895.1 of Chrysanthemum seticuspe. Taxonomy (NCBI): domain Eukaryota; kingdom Viridiplantae; phylum Streptophyta; class Magnoliopsida; order Asterales; family Asteraceae; genus Chrysanthemum; species Chrysanthemum seticuspe. The sequence goes on along the minus strand of BPTQ01000001.1, from coordinate 138,085,278 downwards.
AGAACGATCCACAACACATATAAGCTCCGCAAAAGTCATAACAAGCATGGAAATTACATACTAGCACCTCACATGGGGTGTTTGGATACTCACATCTCTCGGGTGTATATGAAATATAACAAAGTGGAAATGGAAGATAAACACTCATTAACCGGTCCTAGTACATAGATTACCATAGGCTTGAGACTAGATCAAACCTCCGTCGCTTTGGCGTAAGCACATAGGAAAGACTATCCAAGAGGTCTTTTAAAGGGTTGTAATGTTAGGCTTACGGTAGGGAAACAAAGGGTTTGGTGGGATAGGCTATTTAGTGGTGGCAAGTCAAACATCTTTATGTTACATGCATGCGAAGAATGGCGTTGCTAAGCCAAGACTCGACACTCTAGACTCTAGATAACTGAAATACACAAACATAAATTTAAGATAGATGTAGGATGGTAGCCCGTATTTTTTTTTCAACACTCTATATTTTTTTTCTTTTTCTCTTTTTTCTATTTTTTTTCAATTTTTTTTTTAATTTTTTTCTCCATACACTTTTACTCTACCATCCTCTACGATAACATCAAAATGATAGGGATTTATAGGCACATCCCTACACTTGAGTTTTTATTACTCTAACATTAATTTAACCCGAATTGAAAAGATCAAAACACTTGGAGTACATTATTATGCAAATAAATGGAATTTGAATTTAATGTTCCCTTCCCGTCATCTCATAAAATTTAACTTTTCCCATGAGTCCCAATCGTCCCAAAACTATGTACAAAGGATATTACTCGACTTAGCAACTTATGCAAGCAACAAGATAATTGAACTAAGGGTTAAGTGTGATAACAATAATGCACTAAAAGTGAGTGCATACAAGGTAGGCTAAGGTGATTTGGGTGTACATTTGGGGGTGGATTTTAAACAATGCTCTTCATTGATATTCCGGAAAACCGAAACATCACGAGAACCGCGAAAAGGATAGGCTCTGAGGGGTTAACTAGGGGTATCGTGTACTAAAGATGAGTATAACACAAAGGTGTGGGTGAATTACTCAACCGATGTGGAAGAAGTAATTATATTACGGGTATCAAACAAGGGTTATCCTAATGCCTCTTATCATTTAGTTATTCCTAACTACACAAGTGTAGTCTTACTAGCGATCTCGGAATGCATCACAAAACAAGTTCTAGAATCTATTATACTACCGGTTCACACTCTAAGCATTAAAGACGAATGCTTTAATTCCTACTAATCTAAGGGCGATCCTCACATTTTGGGTGGAATTTAAGTAGTAAAGGGTTTTTGTGCTAGTCATATAACTTCCTATCCATGAGATTCTTTATTAAGACTAATGGCCCACTCCTATATGTCATGAAAAATTTTAAATTTGGTGCCAAAATTACCCTAACCGATATTTCTCATGGTTTATTACACAAATGCAATTGGACAAAGCAAATATTCAAGGATAAGCATAGTTTCAAAGTTCCCGTTTTATTTTCCATCCCTACACTTAAACTGAACATTGTCCCCAATGTTCCCCGAACGTATCAAAGTTATGATAATGGAAGGTAATAAAAATATGAAAGATACTAATACTCCCCTGATTAGCTCGGTAGGATCCGTGTAAATTGGTGGTTACATCTTTCTTCAAGAAGAACGTTTGCGTGAAAAGCTCCTTCTCATCTTATGTATCTTCTTCTTGGTAAATTAAACCTGCACACTTGAAGAAAACAAACGAAACCTTCGCGTAAAATCGGCGGTAATAATATATATAGGACTCTACTAAACTAGGATATAATGCTTGTGGAATGGATGTTTACAGAATTTCTGGAAAATTAAGACCTGGAAAATTCCAAAAAATTATAAGTAGCTCAGAAAATGAGAAAAAGTAATCAGTTGTTTCTGCTCCTTCCTGACACCGTCAGGTTGCGATCCTGACGCCGTCAGGTTATCCTGACAAAAACTGGTCTGCGATTTTCTGGAAAAAATTCCGGAAAATTTACATCTTTAAAATATGCAAAAATTTCCTACAAAACATCCATTATGACTCTATACAAGCATTTGACTTAAACAAACATACATGTATATCTTTTAATTAATTGAAATTCTCATGTTTACGTTTTTTTGAAAACGTGTGTAATCCTCCCTACACTTATCCCTTATGTAAAATACCTTTATATGTAATTAAGACGAGGTTAAAGACAAAATAAAGCATTTCTACAAATTTAAACATGAGAATAAACATTCAATAAAAGATACACGACACACAAACAAGCAAACAATTAAGCATGAGTTGCCTCGCACGAAGCGGTTTTCTTTATTTATGAGTCTTGTAGCTAGACTCGAAGTCGTGCCCCTACGTTACTTCATTACCGTCACCTTCCTTTTTTGCTCTTCCTTCATCAAAAGGACGTAGACGTTGTATGCTTACCGTGGATTCCTTGCCAACGTTGTCTATTATGTTAACGGTTTTATCCTTTAGATTAGTTTCCTTCACCGTATAAGGCCCAAACCATCTTGGTTTGTTTCTACCTTGTAACACTCTTATTCGTGATTTGTATAAGAGTACTTTCTCTCCCTTTAAAAATTCCTTAGCGTTCTTCAGTGTTTGTGGTATTGAAGTGGGATTATTTCCTAACTTTTTATCGCACTTCCACAATGTTGCATGTAGTCCTTGAACCATGAAATCTCTAAGCCCTTTTTCCCAATCGTTCATCTTCTTCTTAACCACATTGTTAGGGATTTGTGGATTCTCATCCGTAGTCTTTTCCATGATCTTAAGAGGATACCTTGGTACAATGGGTATCCTAGCGTACCCTTTGCCACTTTTAAGTATCATGATGCCCTCCCCGCATTTGATGGTTGCTTTAGCAGTGGCCAGAAAAGGTGTCCCAAGAATGAGTGGCATGTTTCTATCTTCCTCAATGTCTATGATCACGAAGTCCACCGGATAGACAATATTAGCCACCTCTATTAAAACATCCACTGCGATTTTTATGGGGTAGTCATAAGTGTGATTTGCTTAGGAAAGTCTAAGATCGGTTTTGGCTGGCTTCTCCCTAGTCAACTTATTATAGATTGATAATGGCATTATGTTTACATCCGACCCTTGATCAGCTAAGGCATTTATATTATCAATGTCACCTATGCTACATGGTATCACGAAGTTCCCCGTGGTGTCTCGCTTTTTAGTTACTGGTTTTTTAGAACCAGCTCATACAGAGGTCCCATAGGCATGGTGTCATACTCTTCTTCTGTTATTTTTCCTTCAAGGGCTTCCCTAAGAACCTCATTGTACCTAAAGTTGTTCACTTGGTTAACAATGGTTTTTTTGTTAATTTCGTGCTTAAGGTAGTACTCAATGGTCTCGGTCTCATTATTAGTTTCAGCCTCCTCCCTTTTGCTTTCCTTAGTTTTCTTCTCCTCAACCTTTCCATCTTCAGGCATAATGGAAGGCGTTAACAAACGACGTGGGAGGATAATCATTGCTTCTTACTAATACTTTTTCGGGAACTTTTGTCTTGGTATATTCATTTACCAAGTTCATCATTTCCGTCATCTTTTCCTGCATTTCCTCTCTTTGCCTATAAACCTCCTTTTCAAATTTTGCTAATCTCTCCGTATGAGCTGCCATGTACTCCTTCATTTGTTCCTTAAAGCTTGGCGAGAGTGGTATTGGGGAAGTAGAACGGAAGCGCCGTTCGGAATTAAGATTTTGCTCACGACTTGGGGATTCGGAGAAAGGTGTTGGGTGGTTGGTGGAATTGGCAGAATTGACTATTTCCCGAGGGATTCGCACAGAGGCTCTCTTATGCCTTTCAATCAGATAATCAATTCTTCTCTCAAGAGCATTCATTTGCTCTTCGGTGACGTTGGACGATTCAAGAGGAGTTGATATGGCATTAACCACTTTAACGGGGGTTTCAGGGGATTCATTCCAATCTTCGTAGCTTCGATCGGCAAGCTCTTCTATAATATCCCAAGATTCCTCTGCGTTCAAGTTGCTAAGCCTTCTACCGGCGGCTTGATCAATGGATCGCCTTGTGATGAAATCGGTATGGTCATAGAAGATTTGGATTTGAAGCCAAAGATCAATACCATGATGAGGGACTTTATGGAGTAAGTCCTTGAATCGAGTCCATGCTTTGTAGAGAGATTCGCCTTGAAGTTGTTGAAACGTCAAGATGTCTCATCTTAGTTAAGTAGTTCTCCCCGGTGGGAAAAATTGAGCAAGGAATCGAGAGGTGAGATCATCCAAACTTGAGAAGGAGCCGGCGGGAAGTCGCTCAAGCCAATTACTAGCTTGGTCCCCGTAGAGAGAATTGAAAGAGACGCATACGCGTGGTCTCCCGAGTAGTAGCATCGAGGTCGATGGAATCGACAATTTTAAGGAAATCCTTAAGATGCTGATTAGGATTGTTAGGAATTAGAAAATTCCAGTATTGAAGAGTCGGTCACCCCAACTATTATCTAGCATAAGTTGGCTCGTAGACTTATCGTTAGTTACGTATTTATGTAGTTATTTAGTTAGTCAGTAGCGTAAAATAGCTTAGTGCAACACCGTGGAGGAAGGACGGGTCTTTACCCACTGTATCCCTGATCCACAGGCCGTCAGGAGGTCGTTTAGTTTGTAACCTATAAATACCCTCTACCTTGCAAGGTAGAGGGTTGGATGTTCTTTGGATAATCTAATATTCCACAAGTTTCTCTCACTAGAATGTCCCACTCTTTCTCTCTCTAAAACCATCTATGTGCTCATTGTGTTAATGTTATGATGTGTATGTGAAATCCAATATCTTACAATTGGTATCAAGAGCCATGGTTAGATCATATCTTGCACATCTTTGGATTTCTAGTGGTTTTTAGGTGGTTTTTGAGTTTGAAAAAGTTTAAGTGGTTTTTGCATCATTTGGTTGATTTCTTGTGTTAAAGTTTGAATTTTGTTAGTACTTTCATGTTTAGAATCATCACAAGTGCTTAGGTTTTCAGTTGGATAGCTTGAATCATCTTGGTTGGGTTGTTTTTGGATTGAAAAGTGATGTTTATATGGTTTTTTCTTGCTAGCGACTTAGCTCACGGAATATTTTCTTGCTAGCGACTTGCTTCACAAAATTGTAGCGAGTTACAGTGTTAAACCTAGCGAGTTAGATCTAGCGAGTTACAGTACAAGTAGTGGACTCTCCACTACGGTTAGCGACTTGGTGGTAGCGACTTGATCTGTAACGAGTTGCTCTTTAGCGACTTGCATCGTTAGCGACTTGAGTAGCGAATTGCTGCCGAAATTTTGCTAGCGACTTGAGTGATAGCGAGTTACTACTTAGCGACTTACATATGGCTAGCAACTTGGAACTCTAGCGACTTGGCGTGGTAGCGAATTAAGTGTTGGCGACTTGGTGTAGTATCTTCTAGCGACTTGGGATTAGTGCTATTTTGTTGGTAGCGAGTTGATTCTAATTCTCTAGAGACTTGGGGAGTAATTCATAATAACACAATGTCAGTCATCACGGATCCTTTAATCACCAAAGTACTTGCTCTCTATGACACAGCACATAATAGTGAAACAGAATGCCTATCTGAAAGCCACACACTTAATGATTCAGTATCGATCAATCAGAACAACACAAATAAGTCACTCTTAATGTCTTCAGATGATGCTAAGAATGTGGAATGCACCAGTGAGCCGTTTCAACATCTCAGTCAGCTTCTCAAATTACTCTTATCCACAACCATGGATCGAACAAGTTGTGCCATCCTTCGTCAGGACTTTCCCACTTTAACAAGAACTGTTTTGCTTAACCTAGAACGACTGAGGTTTCAAATTACCAAAGAAAAGCTCTCAACTGATGATTCTCATGCTGCTCTCCAAACCATCTTCAACCAATTTCAGCCACTTACCCGGGAAGAATACTCCTCAGATTTTGATAACATCATGACTGGAATGTCTTTCAAGAAGCACACGGGAATGGAAATTCGTGAGTTCAGAAACTCATTTATTCAACTTATGAATAATATGGAAACATACATCGAGGAAGCTGCAAAAGAGAATAACAAGCTGAAGGAATTGAATGAGTGTCAAGAATATCCATGGAACAATGATGACGTGTCATGCTTCAGTCTAGTTGAACTAGCAGAAGACACTGATTGCAGAATCTCAGTTGTGATGGAAAAGGATGAAGAAAACATCACTGATCTCAAATTCTCAGAGTCAGAAAAGGTATCAATCAACAAGGTACACTTATCTGATCACACAAATTCTCACAAAAAGGTACATGACTCTTATCCTGAACATAACAAGGTGGAATCAATCTTTGTTTTGTCTGAATCTAATGCAAGTAACATGATTGAAAAAAGGGTATATGATGAGCTTTCAAACAAATTTTCAATTCTTGAAAAACACTGTATCTCTTTGCAAATTGAAATACAACATATGAATGAAATGTTTTATGCAAAAAAACAGTGTAGTAATATGGAACTTCCAGAATTTAGAGAATTTTTTGAAATTAATCAGTTAAAATCCCAGATTCAGGACAAAGATTCGACCATAAGTAATCTGAAATCGCTTCTTTCAGAAGCCCAGAATTATGACTGTCATGAAATGAGTGATACACTAGAATCTAGGAATTCTGAACTAGCTCTATGTGTGTCCAACCTTCTAAGAGAAAATGAGCATTTAAGAAAGAACCTTGAGGAAACAAACTCTAAGTTAGTCAATCAATCTAACTTCTTGATGAAAGATATTGATGACCTCAAAGCACAAATTCAGGATAAGAGCTTCAATATTGTTGCCCTAAAAAATGAGCTCAGGAAGTATGCTGGAAATAGGATGAACACTAAGTTTGCAAAACCTTCAACTTTGGGAAAGTCAAATGTTCAGAACCACTTGAAACGAACAGTTATTAAACAACCTAATGCCTTTAGGTCTGAAAGAGATAAACCATTGAAACCTAAGCTTACTTCCCAAGTTGAAATTAAGTCCGTTTTGTCAAAACCAGTCACTTCATTGCCTAGTTCAGATATGATAAATCCCAAGCTTAGGACCAATGATCATCACCCACAGATCAGAAATGCAATAAGTTTAACTAGGTCTCATGCAAAACGTCATCCGACAGATCAATCCCCTATGAAATTTTCTGATCACACAAGGACAAATTGTCAAAACAAGGCTGAGTACTCATTTAGTTCAAATAACGGTGGCTTCAAATGGATTCCCAGTGGTAGATTATTTAAGTTTACAGGACTTAAACGAACTTACATCCCTAGATCATGCCTCAAATGGATTCCTACAGGTAAATTTTTCAAGAATGTAGAGCCTATTAGGATCTCCATTAATGATAAGTCTGTATTATACTGTGATGCATCCAACTGTGAGACTAATCATGTCACTAACTCTTCTATGTACAAATCTACATGTGCTTCCAGTACAATGTGCTCTCAGTCTTTTTCAGGTACAATGCTCAATTCAATCAGGAACTTCATGACTTGGTTCCCTTCAGATATGAACATAGCTCATTCAGGAGCTATAGCTTGCCAGAGTTGATGTACTTCTTACTTTGACTCCTATTCATCTTGAATCAGGACTCGTTCATCCATATCTTTGTATAAATCAAGTTTCTCCAAAAAAAAAAAAAAAAAAAAAAAAAATTAAAAATTAGAAAAATTAGTGTTTAAATTTTTTATATCATGTTTAAATTCTTTAAATTTACAATTTTATCACGTTTTTCCTATCCAATAAAGAATATTTTCACTGTTATCGATAACATCTACGGTCCTAGAAATGTCATTCAATAATGGCACGGGATCATAGATGAAGTTCGAACAATTGAAATATTTCTGTTTCCATTTTATCGGGGTAAACTTACGTCAATCAATGTTCTTTGATGAACTTGATTGAGGGGGAGATTGTGTATATGTTCTTCTTGACTATCTATGCCATTGGCTTCTGTGCTGGTTATAATGCTTGCTCGTTTGTAAGTTGAGGTCGTGTTTTGCCTCTGTAACTATCTGGTTATGGTTGATGTAGGTTGTGGTCATATCTTGCTCATGTGATTATCATTGCCTATGTATTAAGTGCCTAGCTTAGATTTATATGCTTATGTGACTAAATGTTTAATTGATTCATGGTGATCAGTATGATATTCTTTGCTAGAGGCTTAGTCTATAATCTTGTTTCCAACTTACCACTCGTTCATCTATACCATAGGGACCAAAGTTGCCATATAGTGAAAGTTATGTTGCACTAGCGATTTACCTCACCTCATGTTAAAACCACAAGGACCAATTATGTAATACCGTCATAGTTAGTTGGTATACCCCTAGCGATTTACCCTATAGCGAGTTACCATTTGAATACAAAAAGTTTTTTTCCCCTTTCTTTCTCTATCGTTTTCTCTTCCTTCGTCATTTTGATCATACTAGCGAATTAGCAAGAGGTTTGCTTCGATTCCCTCTTATCGTTCTTATCTTAAGCTTTAGTGTCCTATCTCTAACTTATCTTTATATCCAGATCCTTTCGAGCTCGTGAGGTGTGATTACTTGTCTCTCGCTTAGGCTCGATTTTTCTTAAAATAGTATGTTTGTTGTTTGTATAATGATTGAACGGGTTCAAAATGTTTGGAATATATTGTTTGGAATATTAGGTTTGGTATACATTGATGTATGATTAACTGGATTGGACTGATGGGGTGATGTTAGAAGTGTTCTTGGTGGCGATTTAAAGTGTTCTTGGTAGCGACTTAGTCTGAATGTTCTTCATAGCGAGTTAGTGTTCAACTTAGCGATTACGTCTCTGTAGCGAATTAGTTCACTATATTCTAGCGACTTGGTTAGCGAGTTAGTAGTTGGCGACTTGTATTTACAAGTTAGCGAATTAGTAACCTAGCGACTTAGTTAATTGTTTTGTAGCGACTTGGTTTAGTTACTGTTCATGGCGACTTAACTTTACTAGCTAGCGAATTAGCATAGCGACTTGGTTAGCGAGTTAGTAGTTAGCGACTTGTATTTACAAGTTAGCGAATTAGTAACCTAGCAACTTAGTTAACTGTATGTAGCGACTTGGTTTAGTTACTGTTCATGGCGACTTGACTTTACTAGCTAGCGATTTAGCATAGCGACTTAAAGTGCTGAAGATGATCTCACTCTCACAACACTTAGGATCTCCTAATTCGACTTGATGAATCAACATACTCTATATAATCTGTTATGACATCTCTGTTTAGGCAAAAGGTACTTGGTTTCTCTCACGACTGCCAAATGTTACTTTTTGCCTCATACATATTTGTTATATCACTTTTACATGTGTATCTTGGCTCATGTCATGATCACTTTGAAATGCACTCCTTTGCCTATTAATCCCTTATAAGCTCGTCATGAGATCACTTTTCTGGTAGATTATACTTCATTGATATATCTCATTTATGAAAGTTGTCATATATTTAAAAAAATTGTCATATATTTGAAATCTATGCCACTCAATCTTTCTCAGTATATGTTTTGGGGAATCATTCTGAGTTACTACTTCTATGTCTTAAGGGTGCTCTCAATGTTGACTTACTTACCATCTAACCTGTTCCCATTCATTACTGTTAATTGTATGATTACTCAGAACATCAATGGCAAGTTCAATCCCAGAAAAGAGCGCTACCCCTTCGGCATCATCCAAAGTTCTTTCAGACGAAGAAATCCTTCCCAGGAATCAATGGGCTGATATCGGAAAAAGCAACTGTTATGTGGACTTACAAAAGCTTCAACATAATCCGATACTCAAAGTTTCTATTGACATCCTCAAAAACACAAACTTCTTTGGAGCTATTACCAAGCAATGCTCAATTCCCTCCATTTACATTCAACAGTTCTGGAACACCATTCAATGGGACAAAATCACAGCTCGATACTCTTGCATGCTGGATGATATGGAGTTCACAATTGATTCTGGTATTCTGAGCAAGGCTCTTGGAATCATACCATGTAACCCTGACTTTCGTTCTGAATCTCCACCTGGTGCTGACGATTTGATTGTCTTTCTAATTGGATTGGGTTATCAGAACAGTATTTCAAGAGCATCTGACATCATCACTGGACACATGTATCAACCATGGAGAGCCATTACAACAATTCTTAACTTGTGCCTATCTGGCAAAACATCAGGGTTCGATAAAGTGAGGATCCCCATCTTGCAAATCCTATGGGGAATCGTTAATAGGGTTGATGTGAATGTATCAGATCGTATTTGGGAAGAATTTTCGTTATCAATGAACACATTCATATCTGACAGAATCAATTTCCAGAACAAAGCTCAAGGCCGAAAGAAACAGAACAAGCTTGTAATTCCCAGCATCAGATTCTCTAAGCTTGTCATCCAGTACTTACAACAAACTCACAAATTCAATCCTAGGAGTGAATCAACTCTACATAAGGCTGAAGAAGAATATGTCTTGGGAAACCTAAAATATGTTCCTAGAGGTGTGGTCAATGAAATATTTGGTTTGCCAATTCCTGACTGTCTTCTCATAGAAGATATCAAGAAGACGGACTACTTCAAGCAATACAAGAAAAGAGCAACCAAACTCTCTGCTGATGTCACACCCTCTCCTCTACAACCAAATGCTCCCATGACCAAGTCAGCCTCACAAGCATCCTATGCCTCTCTTCCTAAAAAGAGACGTGAAAGGTCACAACAGTCAGACACCACATCCAAGAAGCAAAATGTTAAAAG
>BPTQ01000001.1:138059236-138074479 GCA_019973895.1 Chrysanthemum seticuspe | reverse complement strand
TTGATTTATAAGTGATGGAAGATAATTTGGAATCACGAAAGAGTCGAAATTCAGAAAATTACCTGGAGGATCCACGGCACCAAAATCATACACGGACGGTACCCTAAAAAGGGTGCCGTCTGGTCCGCCTGTACAGGTATGGCGGTACCAAACTACATAAAGGACGGTACCAAAATTATGGTGTCGTCTGATCCGTGGAGTGCTGAAATATGGACAGAGTTCGTTTTTAGGTGTCGGGGAAATTTCTGAAACCTGAAATTTTTCTCAAAAGCTGTTATACTAAACATTTCTAGTTAGGAAAAGTAAATAACACATATGTAAACATAGTGGAGCATAGATTTTGAGCAAGGCTTATTGATTTTCACAATATAGTGAAAATGGGTAAAATTTGATAGCATACTTGTGCTATCCCCCTGCATGAGATTGTTAGCATACACCATTGTTTCAAGTTATATTATCATCCTACATAATAAAAGCAACTAAATAGTATCAAACATCAACGATAATGCATTGTTCCAAACACTCCTTAAAGTACCCTTATTTGTCCAATTTCTTGTAAATCTTGTTCATCATCCTACCAAGGCACTTGAACATTCCCTTAGTTTGTTTGAATTCTGCTGATTCATTCTCAATCTCGGGAAGGGATGCGTAATACTCTTGAGGTGGAAGATGAGAGCTTGGAAGACCATCCTCGGAGCTATTTGATGATGATGATGAAGGAGTTGGAGGTTTAGCTCTCTTGCCTTTAGTCTTAGCAACTCGAGCATCACTCAAAGGTACAAAGATGTGAGGGATGAGTTCATAGTGAAGGTGCATCCCTTTTGGGGTTGGTGGAATTGGAGCGAAGTTTCTATAGAGACGGGTGAGAAGCATCCCGTATGGAAGAGCAACGGATCCTTGAGTTGGAATATCAATCATTCTCCTAGCTATGTAGTAGGCTAAGTTGAATGGTTGTCGGGTGGACAAGTTGTAGAGCATGTGGCAAAGACAAGCGTTTATGTGATCCCTATTCCCTATGGTGCTAATGACGTTGGCTCTAAGTAGTTCCTCCCATTTCTTAAATTCGGGCTTAAGTTCATTTAGCTCCATTCCATATCGGTTTACCTCTTTTCCCTTTCGGGTAACTCAGGTTGTATCACTTTTTGGGTTAAAAAGGTGTTCACGGATGACATCCTTATCGGCCAAACGGGTTATGTAGGGAAGAGAGCGGTCATTGATTGTATCAAGAGCCATGAGTGACCACTTATCCGTGTAGACACAAGTTCCTCGGTTGGGAATTCCTAACACTTGAGCAAAGTTGCTTAAGGTGATGGTGTAGTCATTTTGGTTGATTCTAAACCTAAGACAGAATTCATCATCGTCTTCATCACTAAAGCCGGTCACACTAGCATAGAATTCTAACACAAACCTAGGACAAATTGGTTTATCGATGTCAAGAAGACAATCGAATTGAATGGCGGCTAGTTCTTCATGAAGATTGGTATTTTCAAGGAAGGATGAGTGAATGGTTCTACCCTCATGGAAATACCTTGATTCTAGACTCTTAAATATTTCTACTTGTTCCTTGGTAAGTCCTTTGGTTTTGTGGTGTTTGGGAATGTAGTTAAGGGTGTCTTTGTGATCATAGAATCTTGCGGCTACCATGGTTATTCCTAAGGACAAGAATTAATATGTTAAAAAACAATTTGAAAATAAATTTTAACGTTTTTGATTCTAGTGTGTGCGCCTATATGAAAACAATTTGGAGTTGTGGTTATCTCGACTCATTTTATGCACAAAATGGTTTTAGTGGTGTGTTTGGAAAATACCATGAGATAACCCAAATGCTCCTAATTCAATGTGGCTACATTTGAATATACCCGGGAGTGCATATTAGTTATGCAATACCTTTAGTATTCAAGAGCATGCAAGTGATGAAAATTCTAACGTTTCTATTTGTATTAGCAATGAAAAATGTTTTCCTATAAGTGAGAAGCTTTTCAAAACTTTTGACATGGGGTGTTTGGTTGTTTGAATAAGGCCTTGTATTTATTATCTATCAATTAGTGGGAAACATGATTTGTTTATGCAATATGATAATGTAGTACCTAATTTGAATGACTAGTTATGCAATTTGCCAATTGAATTCATATTTGGTATAAAAGCATACATAAAACCCCATGTAATGATTTGTGATAGTTTTGTGCATAAATAAGAATCCTAGACTCAGAATTAAGAGATGAAATGTAGTTAGGATACTTACAATGATGTTATCTTCAGTGATTAGTGAGTGGGAAGATGACAATAATGAGCTTGGTTTAAGTTATACACGTTTTGGTAAAGTGGGTTGTGAGGAAGAGGATGTTATGTATATAGCTGTTTTGCTTCTGTAGACACCACGGACCAGACGGCACCAAATATTTGGTTCCGTTCATGTTGTCGTTTGGTGCCGTGGCTACAGTAGCAGATATAAGGCAAAATTGTTTTGGTTTGACTATTCTAATGTTTTAGGCTATGTTTATCCTACATGTTTGGTTCCATTAACCCTAAACCAAGTCTAAGAAGATTAAAAGGTTCTCGTTTAAGAGGTTTAGTAAAGATGTCGGCAATGTTGTCTTCGGAGGATACTTTCTCGATTGAAATGTTTCCTTTTTGAACATTGTCGCTAAGAAAGTGATGACGGATTTCAATGTACTTTGTACGAGCATGTTGAACGGGATTCTTGCTGAGATCGATGGCTCCTTTGTTGTCGCAAAGTATCACAATGTCGTTGAGATGAATTCCGTAGTCTACGAGAGCTTGCTTCATCCAAAGAGCTTATTGACATGCTTTTCCGGCCGAGACGTATTCGGCTTCAGTAGTAGAGATGGCTAAAGCCGTTTGCTTCTTTGCAAACCATGAGGTGAGACAATGTCCAACAAAAGTGCAAATACCACTTGTACTTTTTCTATCGACATAATCACTGGCATGATCCGAGTCGGCATACACTATGGTTTCTATACCCGTTCCTTTGGGATACCATAACCCTAAACACGTTGTTCCCTTAATATATCTAAAAATCCTTTTTAATGCTTCTAAGTGTGATGCCTTTGGGTTTTCTTGAAAGCGAGCACATAGACAAACACAAAACATAATGTCGGGTCTACTAGCCGTGAGATAGAGTAGGCTACCAATCATTCCTCTATATTTAGTGTTATCTACGGATTCACCTTCTTCATCCTTGGTGAGTTTAGTGTCCGAGGACATGGGTGTTTTAGTTGGTTTGGAATCTTCAAGACCAAATTTCTTAAGCATGTCTTTTATATATTTAGATTGGTTAAAGAAAATACCATCTTCTAGTTGTTTAATTTGAAGTCCTAGAAAGAAGTTTAACTCACCCATCATACTCATTTCAAACTCGTCATGCATGATTTTAGAGAAATCATTACATAGTTCTTGACAAGTTGATCCGAATATAATGTCATCAACATATATTTGAACAATAATAATTTGCGATTCCTTTTTCTTAGTAAAAAGAGTATTATCTACTAATCCCATAGTATATTTGTTATCAATAAGAAAAGTCTTAAGACGGTCGTACCAAGCTTTAGGTGCTTGTTTAAGGCCATATAATGCTCTCTTGAGTTTGAAGACATGATGTGGTTTCTCAAAGTCGGTAAAACCGGGAGGTTGAGCAACATACACTTCTTCGTTAATAAACCCATTAAGAAAGGCACTTTTAACATCCATTTGAAATAATTTAAAGTCATAAGCACATGCATAAGCAAGTAATATTCTAATGGATTCAAGTCTAGCTACCGGTGCATAAGTTTCATCATAGTCGATTCCTTCTTGTTGATTATAACCTTGTGCAACAAGCCTAGCTTTGTTTCTAGATACTATACCATTTTCGTCCATTTTGTTTCGAAAGACCCATTTTGTTCCAATTATAGTTTGATCTTTGGGTTTTGGAACTAGTTTCCAAACATCATTTCTAACGAATTGGTTTAATTCTTCTTGCATGTCCATTACCCATGATTCATCTTTTATTGCTTCATTTATGGTTTTTGGTTCAATGGTGGATACAAAACAAAAATGATTACATTGATTTTGAGCTTGTGACCTTAAGGTTCTTTGATTAAGTTGTCCTATGACCTTTTCTAATGGATGACTTTTAGATTCTTTGATGTTGACAATTTCCTTATTTGATGGTTCATCTTCCTTGTTATTATTAATTTGACTTTCTATTATTTGACTTTCAACTAAGTCATCATCTACCAAAGGTGATATCTTAGAGGGAGGTGGACTTTCGTCAAATGTTATGTTCAACGATTCCTCGACTATCATTGTTTCTTTATTAAGGACAATGTAAGCTTTACTAGTTTGAGAGTAACCAAGAAATACACCTTCATAAGACTTTGGGTCAAACTTGGTGAGATAATCCTTAGTATTAAGAATAAAACATTTACAACCAAAGACTTTAAAATATCCTAATGTTGGCTTTTTACCTTTATAAAGTTCATATGGTGTTTTGTTTAGGAAAGGACGTATTAGGACTCTATTTAAAATATATGTAGAAGTGTCAACGGCGTTACATCAAAACTTTTGAGGAATGTTTTGTTCATTAAGCATTGTTCTACTCATTTCTTGAATTGTTCTATTTTTACGTTCTACTACTCCATTTGATTGAGGTGTTCGTGGAGCGGAAAAGTTATGTGTTATACCATTAGTATCACAAAAATTTCCAAATTGAGTTTCGTTGTCAAATTCACGACCATGATCCGTTCGGATCGACACAATTTTGACACCTAGAATATTTTGAATTTTCTTGCTAAGTATTTCAAATTTATCAAAAGCTTCATTTTTGGTTTTCAAAAATAACGTCCAAGTAAACCTTGAGTAATCATCTACTATGACCAAAGTGTATAAGTTGCCTCCATAGCTTCTTATAGCGGATGGCCCAAACAAGTCCATATGTAATAATTCTAGACACTTAGATTTGGACACCATATTTTTAGATTTGTGGCTACTATGTGTTTGTTTACCAATTTTGCAAGCGTCGCAAAAGTGTTGGTCATATTTTAGTTTTGGTAAATTCCTAACCAACTCTTTTGAAGATAGGTTTTGTATAAGTCTCATATTAGCGTGACCTAAGCGTCTATGCCAAAGAGATGAGCTATCGTCTAATGTTGTTAAGCAAAGTTTGTCATTATATGTTTTATCTATTTTCATGACGTATATGTTATTTTTCCTAACTCCTTTTGCTATGGTGATACCATCTTTTAGTATTTTACTACCATTTTCATCAAATAGTACTTTATACTTTTTATCACATAGTTGGCTAATACTAAGTAGATTAAATCCTAACCTATCCACATGAGCAACATTTTCAATAGTTAGAGAGTTATGAGCAATCGTACCTTTGCCAATGATTTTGCTTTTGAGATTGCTACCGAAAGTGACATTACCTCCGTCATACTCTTGGTATGATGAGAAGAGACTTTTGTTGCTGATGTGCTCCAGTTGGTGCAAGTTTTAAAAATTTATAATCACGAATTAACCGTATAACCTATTAACACATACGAGCAAGTATACTCGTCCGCAATAGCAAAGTTTGGTAAGTCGAGATCGTCCCAAGGGATTTTTTGTTTGAAATAGATTTGATTAAAAAGTTTCTAACAAGAAAGCTTGTCAAGGCTTCCTCAAATAAGTGTTCTAGTGAAAATACGAATCAAGAATATAAATATATACTTGTGTGTAGTCTTATAATCAATCATAGATAATGTTCATAAAGGTTTGGTGTATACTCTTAGTATGATGCACAAATCATAAGCAAATGATTCCCCAACCATGGTATTTGTTTGTAAAAATCATTCTAAGAACAAAAACATTTAGGTAATCCTTTCGGTCCTTATCCCAATGATTATCCTATAAAAGTTCCATTTGTTTGCAACATGTTCTCATTAAATTTGTTCTTACGAATCTTTCGACCCTTCGTGATGAAAATGTTCCTAGTCTTGTTTTAATAAGCAAAACATGGTGGTTGTCAATCACCATATCCCCATACTAGTTTTGTCACTTCACTTTTTGGAATAAAACACAAGAGAAATCCTTTCGGTCCTTTTTCTTAAAACATGTTTTATTGACAAATCAATCCAAGACTAGTATTTTTCCAACAAACTCATTTAAACAAGATCATATATACATGCATCACATTTTGAGAACACTATTATGATTAATCACATTCCAACACACAAGTATATCACAAACTACTCCATGAAAACAATCATATCTAAACACAAGTCATAACAAGGTAATTCAAACAATTCAAGAGAATAGATTTCCATAACAAAGTTCATAGAATACCTAAACTTTTGTGATTACAAGAATTAGAAATCGTGGATTGTAGCAACCACGCGCCTCCAATCACCTAGGATCACCGCACAACTTCAAACTTCTGAAACAATGGACAAGAATGGTTCCCTCCTTGCTCCTGGGCGTTTTCCAGTAACTACTAAGCTTTTGGGTTGAAATAACAGGGTTAGTATTAGTTTTGGTGTAAACTAATACTCTTTTGGTTGTGTCACACTTAGTATACAAGTACTAGGTCCATTATATAGCCAAAGCTCTTGCTTAACTGCCCAAAAAACGTTCTCTCCAAGTTAATATCAAGAAATGATCGGACTCCAATGATTATGGGGAGTTAAGGCAACAATAAATGCGATTTGTGTAACTGCAGTGCCAGAAACCGGATCGGTTTCTAGGCCGACCGAATCGGTAATAGTTTTGACCAACTGCCCAGCCGGATCCGGTTGCGGGTTGCGACCGATCGGCTGGGTTTTGCTCATTTTGACTTTTTGCTGACTTTTTCCTTTGTGCTTCATTCTTTGCTTACGTTGATGATTTCCAAAGCCAAACTTGATCTTTCCTTGCTGTAGATGCTTCGAAATCACTACGCTTCCATATCATTGAGTCCACAAGCTTCCAATCTCAACTTCCTTCCTTGAGAATCTTCCAAATGTGCATAAAAAACTTCATTTCTTCATTATTCGCGATACCTGGCTACATATACATACACAATACGCATCTTTGCACTTTTGCAACAGTTATGAGTATATATAGCCGAATATCATGCACAAAACTGACAATAACGCTACTAAAAACATGTTCATTTTAGACGTTATCAGTTGCCCGTCATGTGTTGTGAGCATCCACTATCTTTTATCCATTCATCAGGTTCCAATCCAACTTTCAAGCATACCTAAGAAGCAAATAACTCAAACATTTGGTCCCCAATATCTCATGGGTCCGTTTGGGTTAAACATACCATTTATTTGATTCATGTATGGAAATGATGGGTAAGGGTTCCATGGCATGTAATCTGGAGTTTGATATGGTCTAGGAAAGTTTTGATTCCAACCGTTGTGTTGGTAGTTAGGTTGAACGTTGTGGTTGCTCTTAGGAAAGGGGAGTTTGGCAAAAGAAGTTTTATATCGTTGTTGAGTAGTTTTTGATCTAAATTCATTTTTAACAAGTCCTACTCCTAATATAATGGTTGGTTTTATTTTAACATTATCATTGGTTTTCTTTGTTACTTTAACAAATTCAGTACGGTCCGTATTGCGAACATTCTGTTCTGCTGAAGTACCCGCGGTACCATTTTTCACAACGGACGGAACCCTTATTTTGGTTCCGTCTGGTCCGTGCTGTACTGCAGCAATTTTGACAGAATGTTCGTTCTTTTCGGCCGTTTTGTTTTGACTCTTTGGAATTAATACTTCATTAAAACCTAGCCCATTCATGTCTCCTGGTGTTTTATGGATTTTAACTATTTCATCGGCAAGAGCGATGTTTTTGTTAAACCTTTTAAACTTAGAATTATTTTCTATTAAAACTTCTTGTGTGAGCTTTAGTTTTTCTATTTCAAGATTAAGCTCTTGACATGATTTACAATCATCGTCATTTGCTTTTCCTTTTTCAAGACGTTTTGCTTTTTCTTTTAACTCATATACCTCATTTTCCAAAAACTCCTTTTTGGTTTTTAGAAATTTATTTTTAGTTATGATTTTTAGACTTAGCTCACACAATTGATTATATTGTTTTTGTAAGGTGTCATCATCTATAGAAGAATAAGAAGAGTCGGAAAGTACCTCATTTGACTCATGTGCCATTAGAGCGATCTCTTCCTTGCTTGATTCTTCATCGTCTTCACTATCACTCCAAGCACCACTTACAAAAGCTCGTTGAGTTTTGCTTTTAGGTGGCTTGGGACATTCTCCTATGAGATGACTTGCATCACCACATCTAAAACACTTTCTTTCACCTTTAATCTTCTTATCATCCCGATCTTTTCGGAATGGCTTCTTTTCTTCTCGAGGTTGTCTTACAAACTTTCCTCTTCTTCTAAAGAACTTCTTGAAATCTCTAACGGCCATGGCATACTCTTCATCTTCACTTTCGGAACAAGATTCACCATCATCGCTTGATTCCGCCTTTGCTTTAAGAGCAACGGATTTGATCTTCTCCTTTCTTCCTTTGATGATCTCCGAATCTTTCTCCATTACCATTTCATGAACTTTGAGGTTGCCAATTAGCTCGTCTAGTGACATTATTGAGAGATCTTTTGATTCTTCAATAGCGGTCACTTTAGCTCTCCATTTGGGATGAAGTGCTCTAAGAAATTTCCTGACAAAGTTCTTACTACGAAAAGATTCATCAAGTGCTTTAAGTGATGTAATGATAGTGTTAAAACGAGCAAAGCCACAATCAATGGTTTCATCTTCAGGGATAACAAATTGTTCATATTGTTGAACAAGAAGATCAATTTTGTTATCCTTGACTTGTGAATTACCTTGATGTGTAACAATTAAAGATTCCCAAATATCTTTGGCGGTTTCACACATAAAAATTCTTTCATATTCTTTTCTAGGTAAAGCATTATAAAGCATCATTTTAGCTTCATTATTTTTAGCAACTAGTTTCTTTTGTTCATCAACGGAAATATCCTTTGTTGTAGAACTAAAATCTCCTTTAACAATAATAAACCAAAGATCTATATCTTTTGATTTTACATATGTTTCAAAACGGTTTTTCCAATAGATAAATCCATTGGTTTCAAAGAGTGGTGGTCTTTGCATAGATTGCCCTTCTTTAAAGTTTTCAGAATCCATGGATCGTTTCAAGTTTATAAAATACAAGTTATTTTAGAAATTCTTGAGCAACGAGGCTCTGGTACCAATTGTAGAAAACTAGAAGGGGGGTTGAATAGTTTACCGATTAAAAACTTTGTTTTGAAACTTATTGAAAGATCAATTGATATTGATCTTAAGTATGTTAATGAAATATGCAAGCAATATGTAATAAGTAAATAAGGAAAGAAATGATCAAACCACAACAAGTTGTTTATAGTGGTTCGGCCTACAAGGACTCTTTTTCCTTGCCCTACTCCACTCCCCGAGTCTCACACTCGAGAGTTTAACTTCACTAGTCAACAAGCTCCTTTCATCGGCGGAGAAAACCTTTACACTTCGCTTACACTATTTCCGACACTAAGCTAGATGTCGAGTTCTTTCCAAGGGTACAACTACTCCCACACACAATGTATTTTGAGGACTAAAATACTAACCACTCACACTCACAAGATTATGATGGTTTGATATAATAATGAAGTATGGATCAACACTAGATCATACAACACTAAACAAACAAGACTTCCAACTTCTCGTTGAAGCTTGAATATGACTTGATCTTCTTTGCTACAAAAGAGATCGCTAATATGATATGAAACTGAATTAGAAAGGTTAGAGAGAAGATATGTATGAGAGTATGTTAGAAAGGGATGAGAAACTACTTGGCTTGGCATTGCTATTTATAGCCAAAATGGACAGGAGCGTCCACGGACGGCGGACCCCTTAAAAGGGTTCCGCCCGTGTACCATTTTGGTACCGCCGGTCTGACAGCCAAGATATGAAATCTTGCTTAAAGTCAACTCTATCTAAGTGAGATTGTGCAAGATATGAAGAGTACAAATCTTCACAAAATATCTAATGGAATCTTCCAATGATTTCCATGATGTAATACATGATGTCAAATGTTGTATTACTATTTATAGAAATATGCAAATGCTTAAGTAGTGTTTGGTTTTAAGAACCTAACACATTCTACAAACTACTATCATACATAATGATTAGAGTCATATCAAGATGTTACTAATCATAAATGTAAATGCTTGAATGATGAATATATTGTTTGAGAAAGCTTGTTTTAATATCAAATAAACTTGACAAGCTTTACGCTTTTATAAATTAAATTTACTTTTGTCGTTAACAAAACTTTGGCAAAGATCAAAAATATAAATAACTATAATGACGATATTTGTATTAACAGTTTGGTTATGTGTTTGGGCCAAGGTTTATATGGATTAAATTTAGGACTAGTTTAGGACCCAAGGTGAATTATAAGGACCAAAAGTGCATATGCCGAAAATCCAGGGACCAAACATGTAAAACTAAAAATGTAATCCAAGGGTTTTTTTTGCCAATCTTTAGTAGACCAAGGGCTGATTTTGCAACTTCTGAAACTTGAAGGGTCATTCTTGCCAAAAGCTCAAAGATGAGGGACTGATTCTGACAATTCTACAAACTTGATTATAACTTTCAAAAATCATCCTTAGAGAATAAAATCTTCACAAATGCACAATTTCGACCTTCCGGCTCAGCTCAAACTCTCTTAATCTCTCGTGATCGGATTTACGTCTGATTTGGCTTCTTTTCGTGTGTTTTGACATATCCGTACCTGCACAAGCACAAACTCAAGAAAACAACGAATATTAGCAATAACCGGCTCTTTCTTGGTTATTTTGGGTCTGATTTGTTAAAGAAATGATATGTGTTTTTGCACATATCAAAATACCCCAGACGAGACCATTGTCGTGTCCTCACGCAATGCAATCAACTCACGCTTCTAAAACCAAGGATTTCAATCTCTTTCTACTAAACCTATGAAGAAGTAGCAAAGATTCCTCAAAAGAGATTAAGAACCCTTAATTCTAAAAACGCCCCGTTTACCTTTTATTCACATATAGATATTACGATTAAGCACTTTCTGATTATGAGTGACGGTTTGTTGAACTTTCATGTCGATCAATAACTCCAACATTTTTCAAACGACACGTTAGGATCACGGAGTAAGAAACACAACACAGCGTGAAGTGACCATATGGATAGAATACATTGTTCCTGATTTTTCACAAGTCCCCAAACTAAGCGTAAAATCGAAATCATTGTTAAATATGATTTTAGATGCTAACACTACCCATGGAAGTTACTTGTGTAATTACCTTTTGTTCCCATTTTCCTATTTTCCTCTATTTATTTTATTTTTGTGAGAATTGAATTTCTTCAAGTTTCTCGTTTCGATAATTTTTATTCCGATAAAGATACAAAATTAAGTCGATAATTAGTTATCCATCTTCCCTCAAGAACCATTGTCCCAAAAATGAGGTCCACATCAAGGAATTTTTTATTCACTTATATTTTTGACTTTTTTTTTTCATCTTTTTTTTCCTTTTTTTTTTTTTTTTTTCATCAACTTTTTTTTTTTTTTTTTTTTTTTACTTATACTTTTACTTATATGAGCTATGAACTACGGAGCTTCACGGGGTAATTCCAAGACTATAGGCTTCATGAAATGAGGATCCCGGTTGGCTAGACTAAGAACCTCACCCAATCCCGGCTAAAGATCCAAGGGTCCGATCTCGACACCGCAGCTCATAACTTTACTTATTACTTATTACTTATTTATTACAGATCCTTGATGTGTACCTAACTTTTAAAACAAAGATTCTTTTAAGAAGGTAAAGAACTAACTATCGCCAAAAACTCAACATCTCTAATTATTAATTCACATATACGGGGTGAAACAATTTTGTGGGAACAAAAAGCCATAATTACCTTCGATGAGCTCTAAAGAGAACCAACTACTCCACGCTTAGCATCTAAACTCATAAGTAACTCAATCATTCCTCGATCTCCGCAAATTTAAAATCCCAAATAATGAGATCCGCGGATGCTTAGCCGATAATTAAATTATCTATGGTTAAGGGAACAAGCTAGGGCTCAACACGCCCGGTCAAGTCAGAATTCTATTCCTACTCTCACCAGCGGAAAGTCAACAAGGTGTCAAAACATATATTAACTTAGCGAATGCTTCGTCAAATAATCTCTAGTCTCGCATTTTCAAAGTCACTTATTAGAAACTAGCACATTCTTGTTTAAGCTTCGCATATTTAAAATCACTTAGGGAGACTTGCAAATTCTTGGCCTTTTGAGCTAGAATCGCATTTTATAGCCTCTTTTCTAAGCAATTAGCAAAGGCTATTTCAAGAAAACGCATATTTAAAGAAACTTCTAAGAGACTAGCAAGAACTTTTTCGATCATAAAACTAACAAAAGCTTACAAAAAAAAATTTAATTTCTCATTTTTGCACAATTTTTCATTTTCTAAGGAAAAACGGGGTTACGAGAGTACACGACAGAAAATAAGCAAGTGCGGTCAAATCAAATCGAAGATTACCCACCCCAGACTAAAACGAAACATTGTCCTCAATGTTTAAAGGCAAGGGTAATAACGAAAATCTAAAAGCCGTTTATTAAGTATGCTAAAAGATAAACGTTAGTCGATAAGATTAGGATATCGGATTTTCATCAGCATCGATCATGAAACTCGAGTGGAGAAAAGACAAACTTCGAGCACGAGAGTCTTCATATCGAGAAAATCCTACACAAAACATCACAAACAACCAAACACGAGAAATCGAAGAGGCTAACCCCTTCACGTCACTTATTAGAAAGAAAATAGAAAGAAGATAGAGATAAGCATGGGGTGCCTCCCACGAAGCGCTACTGTTTTTGAATACCGAGTCGCTAGCCTGACTCGTCCCCGAATTCATTTGTCCTTGGGGCAACAAGCGGACGGGATACCCGGATCGAAGATGGTATCCTCACTCCGGAGGGAAAGAGAATGGGTGGGTTGGGAGGGGAAGAAAATTTCGGGCTCCAGCACAAATGGGATAACATCTCCCGAACTCACATAAGGTGTATCAAGAAAGAATGATCCATCATCCAGGTGGTTATGCGGGCGGACGAAGGGATGACGGATCTAAGAGAAACGACTCCATGAAAGACGGGAGCTCATAGTAAGGAGGTGAAAGCTTAACAATGAAGGCATCCAAGAGAGGATCCTTTTCTCGAACAACAGTTTTAGCATAGAGCTCATCTATGTCTAATATCCCGGGTTTAAAGATTTTGTCTTCACATTTCGGCTCAACGGGATACGTGATGGTGGACTCATCAGAGAGAGGAGAGTCAAGAGAACCATCAAAAACAACCATATCCCCCTCGGGATCATTAACATCCTCAATACCCGGTGGTATCAAATCATCAATAGCATCCTCAATGATCGGGTCATTTGTCGGAGTATCGGATATCTCGTTCAAAACTTTACTCATATCGACATCGAAGTAGAATCGCTCAAGAATCGGAGGATAAACATCAGCAATAGTAGGACTGCCACTAATCTCTTCATCAAATCGGAAAGTCTCAAGCTCGGGAGAGAAATCACTATCTTTAACGGAGATAGGATGCGAACTTGAATTTTCGTTAAGGGCTTCAATCTTGGAAATGAGAAGATAAACATTCGACAATGTTTCTCGTAATGCTTCATCCTCGATCTCTATATCATTAAGCTCAATCTCTTCATCTTCCGGCTCAAGGTCATTTTCTTCTGCTATATGGACGGGCTCAGAAGGTAAATCGTCGATAAAATCGATGTCTCCATAAGACTCATCATCGGAATTAGAGAGCATCTCAACATGATCATTTGAAATATCAAGAGAAGGCTTATCACAAATATCATCAACCTCGGACTCAATTGGGATTGGAATAAGGATCTCAACATTATATGATTCCATTTCCGGAATGGTACTAAGATGCTCATCCCCCATTATAAGAGAGTCAACGGGTTCAACAATGTCCGTAGAAATAGAATCATCGACCTCTTCCAAAAGAACGTCACTTCTCTCAACCGGCGTGAGTGAAGGGGAAGAGTCGGAAATGGGAGTGGGATTGCCACTCGGAGGCGTATATTCTTCATCAGAATCAGAATCGTAACAATAATTGGAAGTTGGACGATATTGGATGACTTTCGCGGCCTCTTCAGCTAATAATTCACGATAGGTTTTCTGATTAGGATCTTTTTCTTGAGCAGGTTCATGAAGCAATTCTTTTATTTCCTTTAACTTTTGTAATATATCGAGACAACTTTGGTGAAATTCTTGATCATCTGACGGAGTTTGTGGTTGAATTCCTTGGTATTGTGGAGGTGGGTCATAAGAATAATCATAATTGTTACAAGGAACTTGCTCGTAAACAATCGGATTCTGCATCTGACAATCGGAATTAACGTGCGGACCTCCACAATACTCACAACAGTATGATTGTTGTGACAAATATGGGTAAGGTTCATAACCAAATGTTGAGTTGTTAAATTGAACTTGACATTGAAAACCTTGGTGAGGACCACCACAGTACTCACAAGAGTATGATTCCGGCTCATGGTACAGAGGTTAGTTAGGAAAATCGGTTGTTTCGTTGTAAGGATTGTGGTGAAACTCGGTTCCTGATTTTCCATTGCTACAACCGGGACAATTCCCACCATATTCGGGTCCTCTGCACCATATACACAAGAGCTGATAAATCGAAGAATTATCCGGATAAGAGTTAGCGATTTCCACCATTTCCGTGATAGGCTCGGGAGTCACTTCGGGCTCAGAAACATATTCCATTTCCCTCACCGGAGAAGGAGTAGGAATCGAGGGTTCTCCAATTATGTCATTATAAAGAGCACTCTTTTGTTCTAGCCGTGCATAAAGACGGGCGAGATCTGGATTTGGATTAATAAAATTATTGCATACATCACAAAATCCATTCCGACAATTATTTCCGCACCAATCACATATACATTTCAAACACCGAAATTGTTTCTCTTCCATATGGCTTTGGCAATGAAGGCAACGATGATAAGAACATATCTCGGGTTGTGGCGGATGGTCAGAAAAACTTTTAGAGTCATCGAGAGATTGTTTGTCGGCTAAGTCGCACCAATAGCAAGATTTTTTAGAACCAGGTTGTCCACATCGATCACATACACATTCTGGATTAAGACAACAATACTGATCTTCTTCCATACGTCCTTTGCAATGAAAACAATGACGATAATTGATCGTAT
>BPTQ01000001.1:138041162-138058958 GCA_019973895.1 Chrysanthemum seticuspe | reverse complement strand
GAGGTTGATCAAGAGGTTTGATCAAGAGGTTGATCAAGAGGTTTGATCAAGAGGTTGATCAAGAGATTGATCAAGAGGTTTAATCAAGAGGTGATCAAGAGGTTTAATAAAATTGGTGAAATATTTGTGAATTGTATATGTAACAAAAAGATTTGTAAGAACTCGATAAACTGGGTTTTACCCAATTTTATCTGGATCAGGGTTTGTGGGGAAAAAGACGTATAGGGAAAATATATGAAAACCGGGTAAAAAGCCTTTTACTGTAGATAATGAGCCTTTCTGTGGTTTTAAAGGTCTTAAATAATTCTGGAGTATATATAGTAAAAGTACGTATTTGTAATTGGTTAACTGGAAGCCTTACCATGAAATGTTTTGCTGCCCATAATACATTTTATGGGCAAAACTGGGCAATGTAATGTATGTTGGAAATGGTGAAGGCTTAATGAAGTTTGGAAAGTTTTTCGTAATTGAATTGTATAATTTAGTACAAGTACTTACCCGTCGTTTTGTAAAGTACCATTCCGAAGGTCAATTGGTTAATGTTTATGCATGAAAATGATATATATGAGGTCTTAATAAATTCTGGAAATTTTGGTGTCTTTCCGAGTAATAGATGTCATTTTCCGAAAAATGGGCCAAAAGTATATAAAAGGGATATGCAGAAAAAGGGGTGTTTGGGACTAGGTCTATTTTAACCCATTTTGGGTCAAATAGCTCAAGAATGTTTAGAAAAACAATGTATATGTTAAGTGTTTATAAAGTGGTTAAAATAATTTGGAGAACTAGTGGAGAACTAATTTGGAGAACTAGTTAGAGAACTAGTTGGAGAACTAGTTTGGAGAACTAGTTGGAGAACTAGTTTGGAGAACTAGTTGGAGAACTAATTTGGAGAACTAGTTGGAGAACTAGTCAAAGTCGGTTTTCGAAAAATCATATCTTTAAAAAGGTAAGTCGTTACGGGTCCCGCCACCCGGCGTTTCGAAGGTAATTGAGTCTAGTTTCATTTAAAAATAGTTTCAATGTCCAGATGTTTATAGATTTTTGTCAGTGGTCAAAAGAGTAACAGCAGGTCAGTTTTAAGTCAAATTGTTTCCGGGTAAAAGTTTAAATTTCAATGATTTTAAGTTGTGTCATTCACGGGGCGTTACAACTTGGTATCAGAGCTTCGGTTTAAGTGAATTAGGTTTTCAATTTAGGTTTCCTAGACTTAAACCACTATTAGATGCGTTGAATGTAAGAGAAGTTAAAGCGAGAAAGTAAATGTTTAAGTTTTGAATCAGATCATGTAATAGTTTACATGAACCTAAGTTGATAATAATGAATGCATGCTATAGTATTGATCTTTATGTGATATAAGTCCGTAGAGGACTTGAGGTATCTAAATGATTAGATTGTCGTACACCTTGGTTAGTGTCGGTGATCGTATTATGATTATATGAATGTGTGTTGGAATAACGGTATGGAATGTGATTAGAAATGATAAGTGTGCTAAAGTATAATGTGTGATAGCAAGAAAAGAATTGTCACGCTAATTGTTAAGCGTCTATTAATGTGAAAAAGTAATGAATGAGATTAAGAAATGATGACATGTAATGATGAAATGAAAATGATATAGCCAATGTGTTAATTACTAAAAAGGGATGAGTTAAGAATGTAAGTAAGAACGTAATAATATGTTGTTTAGAAAAAAGTGAAGAGATCGTGTTGATATTTAAAATGAATGTAAAGGATAAACGTATGTTAACAAAGGTGTTATTAATCTAACCTATGTAAGGTTAGAAGTGGAAAATAATCGAGTGGCCTAAAAGAGGTAATGATAAAGATGTGGAAATGGTTAGCTTGAGTTAAAGAAGGTAAGTTGTAATGAGAAGTGTAAACACATAAAAATGTGTAAATATGACAAGCGGGGTTTCATATACCAATGATGCTTGCTTAAACTTAATTAAAGGAATGGAAAAGTGTGTGTGTTAAAATGTTAATGACTTGGATCTAATGTTAAATGTGAAAGGTAGCTATCATATAACCAATGAATTAATGATAGTTAATGATGGTATCCTTTTTGGATGACCAAGCTAATAATGTTAATGATGGTATCCTTTGGGATGGCCGAGCTAATGTTAAGGGTGGTATCCTTTTGGGATGACCAAACTAGTAATGTTAATGATGGTATCCTTTGGGATGTGCGAGCTAATGTTAATGGTGGTATCCTTTGGGATGGCCGAGCTAATGTTAATGATGGTATCCTTTGGGATGGCCGAGCTAATGTTAATGATGGTATCCTTTTGGGATGACCCAACTAATAATGTTAATGATGGTTTCCTTTGGGATGGCCGAGCCAATGTTAATAGTGGTATCCTTTGGGATGACCAAGCTAATAATGTTTATGTGGTATCCTTCGGGATGACCAAGCTAATGATGTTAATGAAGGAATGTATTGCCTTCACCGGCAAAGGGTTGCCTATATCTTTGGCATATAAAAATCCCAAAGTAAATGTGATAATGGTATGGATCCAAGTCTAAAAATTAAAAGTAATTTGAAGTGTAAAAGAACGAAGAGAAAGAAAGTAAAGTGAAAACTAGTAATAAGTACGAATGTTATGTCGAAAGTGCATAAGTAGTACGATTTATGATTTCCTTGATTAAATGGATTGGGACGCCTTTTCATTTAATTAAAGAAACTGTGAATCTCCGAACCATGAGTTTATGTTTCTTGATTTACATAGACTGGGACGCCTTTCCATGTAAATGAGGAAATATAAATGAGTGGGCTTATGTGTTCTCGACATGACGTGAGTAAGGTAAAAAGGGTGGAAAACGAAAGCCTAGAATTAGTTAGAAGTCTTAAGAAATAAGATAGGTGGGATATAATTAGAATGCGACTTTAAATTGAGACATTAAGTGAAACCAATCATTTAAGTGTCTTAAGTATGACTTGGAAAGATTAAGAATTTGTAATGATATTATAATGTACCTTGAGGGGTGGTACAAAATGTGAATAATGATAGTAATGGATGCTAACCTTTATTAGCACCCTTATGTGTAAATGCGATGATGTAAGTTAAAGTTTGACCTTATGAAGTCAAAATATTGAAATTTCCTACGACACTTGTAGTCTTTGACAAGGAAATTGTAGAAAGAAGTAAAGGAAACAAGGCCCTATAATAAAAATGTTAATGAAATAATGGAATGACCATAATAGAATGTGAAGGTATTAGTCAATGTTGACTTGTGAAAGTCAAATACGACCTAAGATTTCCTAAGTGACTTATAATACTTAGCGGAAATCCTTAAAATGAAGTAAAGAAAGTAAGGTGTTAAAAAAATGTTAAAATGGTATTGAGATGATTACGGTAAAGATGAGAATCTTAAGTTTTATTAGTTTATATTTGGCTTATATAAAGTCAAATTGGCGTAAATTTTCTCAAGTGACATATAATCCTTGATTAAAAGTTAGAGTAAAGCAAGTAAGAATGTGGTGTAATAGTGATAAAGTGATCAAATGATATTTTGGTTATAATAAATGTGTCTCGTTTGACATAATAACCTTAGTAAGAGCCGTATGCTCTTAGATAAATCAACAAGAAGTATAGCGAATTTAGGATTTTTGGAATGTGTTAATTAGTGTTGCAGGATCACTTAGATCATTGCAAAGAAATGTTTGAATGAAAGTGTGCTTAGTACTAAGAATGGGGTTAAGAAATGACCAAGTCATGGTTAGTAACAGACTAGAGATTTTGGGGACGAAATCTAAATAAGGGGGGTAGAATTGTTAGACCCGTTTCCCGGATACAAATAGGCCCCACCTTAGATGAAATTGACCAAGGTTTAACGTGATTGGTTAGTCAACGAATGTTAAATTGACTAGTCAAACTAATAGTTAACACATGTTATGTTATAGTTATAGAGAGTAAGGGGACCTATGTTGCCAAGTGCTAAACATGTTATAAAGTATGGTGTGGCCAAATAGAAGGAATGAGACTTGAAGGACCTAATGTGTCAATTAGGCAAACTATAACAACTAATAGTTATCTTCTACCACATTCTCCATATTCCAGGAAGTGTGTAGCTGTGTGTTTGTGTCGTGAAGTGAAGAAGGGAAGGAAAGAGAGACCAAGTTTGATGGGCTAGTAATGAAGAGATTATGTTCCCAATTCAGTAGTAAAGCCCTAGTAATGATCCTCTCAAGTAAGTAATCCTTTGACTTAAGTTAATTGATGAAATTATAAGTTAGGGTTCATACCCAAATTGGGGAATTTGGTAAATGATGGTTTTTAGCTAATTAATGGATTATGATGATCATGGGTTAAGTTTTATTGAGTTAAGTTAATAATTTAATGGAATTAATTATCATATAATCATTCTATGATTATGTGGTAATTAGAAGTGATTAAAAGGAGCTATAGTTGTGGTAACCATAATATAGTTAATTGATTATGTGTTTATGCCTTTAGTGAAATAGCTTAGATTGCAAGAGTGGAGAATGATGATGTTGATAATGATGTGCTTAGTTTCACTATCTTGGAATTAAGGTAAGTAAACCGGTCATTATATGTTGTTATATGATTCTCCACATTATATGTTATGTGATTTTGTTATGCTAAGAAATGAGGTAATTGAATATATGTTTATGTAAAGTGGGGTTGAGACTAGTTTGGCTTAACTAGTCATGAAGGATAGGCAAGGTGGACTAGGCTAAGGTATGTTAATGTTGACCCATAGGAAATGTTTTACTTAAGTGAATCAAGGTACGTGTTAATGTTTAATGATTTGCAATGGTTAATGAGTTATGATGTATAATGTATGAATGTCTATGATAACATGTTATGAATGCTTTACTTACTAAGCCTTGTGCTTACGGTTTAAGATGTTAATGTTTTGTAGGGTTAAACGTGAAGGAAAGGTAAAGCTTGGAAATAAGGCTTAAGGATTCTAATGAGGAAGATTAGAAGCATGGTAAGAAAGTAAGAGCTTAGGTAGATACCGAGCTCAAGTCAATGTGGTACCCCCGTTGGTCTTAATGGTTTGTAAGTGTGTTGTCAAGTGTCAAGGTATATGTCATGGTTATTGAAGTAATTGGGTCGTTAAACGGTATGTTATAACATGGTCTTGGTGTTTATGGTCATGTTTAAAGAGGTGTTTGGAATAATGTGTAATTATACCCATTTTGAGTTGTAAATGGGTTAATGATCATGAACATGATTTAATATGTTAAGTTAATGCTTTTTGAAAGGTTTGAAGTAATTCGGAAGTGGTAAAGGTTGTATGTAATGTAACGGGTCAAAACGGGTATTTTACATAATACCCGTCGTTTTGTAAAGTACCATTCTGAAGGTCAATTGGTTAATGTTTATGCATGAAAATGATATATATGAGGTCTTAATAAATTCTGGAAATTTTGGTGTCTTTCCGAGTAATAGATGTCATTTTCCGGAAAATGGGTCAAAAGTATATTAAAGGGATATGCAGAAAAAGGGGTGTTTGAGACAAGGTATATTTTAACCCATTTTGGGTCAAACGGGTCAAGAATGTTTGGAAAAACAATGTATATGTTAAGTGTTTATAAAGTGGTTAAAATAATTTGGAGAACTAGTGGAGAACTAATTTGGAGAACTAGTTTGGAGAACTAGTTGGAGAACTAGTTTGGAGAACTAGTTGGAGAACTAATTTGGAGAACTAGTTGGAGAACTAGTCAAAGTCAGTTTTCGAAAAATCATATCTTTAAAACGGTAAGTCGTTACGGGTCCCGCTACCCGGCGTTTAGAAGGTAATTGAGTCTAGTTTCATTTAAAAATAGTTTCAATCTCCAGATGTTTATAGATTTTGTCAGTGGTCAAAAGAGTAACAGCAGGTCAGTTTTAAGTCAAATCGTTTCCGCGTAAAAGTTTAAATTTCAATGATTTTAAGTCGTGTCATTCACAGGGCGTTACACATGGTACTGAGGTTGGTTAGGGAAATCGGTTGTCTCATTGTAAGGATTTTGGTGATACTCGGTTCCTGAATTTCCATTGCTACAACCGGGACAATTCCCACCATATTTGGGTCCTCTGCACCATATGCAAAGTAATTGAAAAGACGAAGACATCGAGGAATCATACGGATAAGAGCTTGCGATTTCCACCATTTCCGTGATAGGCTTTGGTTCTTGAACGGGAGTCACCTCGGGCTCAGAAACATATTCCATTTCCCTCACCGGAGAAGGAGTAGGAATCGAGGGTTCTTCAATTAAATTCTTCCACCATGCTATTATATCATCATCATTATGAAGAGTACCCTTTTGTTCTAGCCGTGCATAAAGACGAGCGAGATCTGGATTTGGATTAATAAAATTCTGGCATACATTACAAAGTCCATTTCGACAATTAATTCCGCATCAGTCGCAATACATTTCAAACATCGATATTGATTCTCTTCCATACGGCTTTGGTAGTGAAAAAAATGACGAAAATTGATCGAATCCATGAGAATTAAACATATAGAGGGTTAAGAAGAAAGAATTATCGGTTCAGAGGGTAAAGAAGAATATTTTTGGGTTTTTAAAACAAAATTTGAAAAGGAAAATCTTTTTGGATTTTTATAATTAAGAAATCTTTGAAAACACAATATTTTTGTAACCGTCGCATCAACCGGTGCTCGCTAGCTCCCAAAAGTACGCGCAGCGGAGCGGGAAAGAAGAGTGGATCTTTCTTCAGTCTGCAATTTAATGTCAAGACTTCCGTTTACCCCGTGTATAGGTTGTGCTTCTGAGGTGAGCCGACGTAACAATTGACGTTTCGGTTTGTTTTGTTGGTTTTTTTTTTTTTTTTTTTTTTTTTTTTTTTTTTTTTTTTTTTTTTTTTACTTTTTATGGTTTTGCAAACACTCTAGGAAGAATGTTTTGGTATTTTTAGATGTTTTTGGGTTTTCCAAAAATATATATTTACAAAAATGACGGTAACTTCACTCGGGGAAGGACCTTCAAATGCACGCGATTCAAGACGGAATACGAAAACTCACTACATGCCCTCCCCGGCAGCGGCGCCAAAAATTGATTTGCACGGGAAACCAATTATAGAAGTGTGTAGTATTCGGGTAACTCAAACGTATTAGGTTTGAGCACCGAGATCGTTCCGAACGAGGGTTGAATGGAATTTTCAACTCACGTCGCGATTATCGGGATTTGAATGTGAGAGATATTTGGGATTTCTAAACTACGGGGCAAGGGAAATAAAGGAAACTAAATCTATAGTGCATATGACTAATTACGCAAATAATAACTAAAACTTAAAATACGAATTAAATGAAACGCGAATTAAATTCAAATAATTCCAAACTAATTCTTAAAAATGATCTAAAACTATTCTAAACTATAAAATGCAATTTGAAAACTATTTAAGAATTAAAACTAATTTTTATGATTTTTCTTGAATTTATTTGAAATAAAAACTAATTTCTAATTTCTAAAATAGATCTAAATAACTAAAAATTAAGAAAGCAAGTGGAAAAATTATGAAACTATTTTTTTAAAAATCTAAAATAACTAAAAAGACTTTTGAAAATTGGATTTGAATTTTTCTGAATTATATTCTAATTTCTATGATTTAAAAACTAATTTAAACTAATTAAATTGCTAAAAATACTCTTTGAACTAAGAAAATTATGGAAAAATATTTTTTTTGGCTTTTTATATTTTTCTTAATCTAAGAAAATTGAAAACATATTTTTTGAAACCTTTTCTGATTTAGTTGTATTAAACACTAATTTAAAAGGATTAAAAACTAGTTTTAAATGGGAAAAATAGCAAACAGTACTGGAAAAATATGAAAAATTCAGGAAAAATCTAAAATACTATTAAAAACTTAAGAAAAATGTCAAAATATATGCTAGTATGGTGGAAATCAAAGCTGCTACGCAACTGCTTATTAAAAAGCAAACTAAATTCAGCTAAAGGCTGCAACAGTGCACTAAAGTCTTACAGAACCTGAATTATACTAAAACTACTTAAAAACAACTAATATAAACTACCCTAAACCTCTGAAATGCAAACTAAAAGGATTTAAAGTGAAACAAGCTAATGTGTCAAACAGGCCTACCTGACTAACTTCAAGCTACTACATAAGCTATCTTAATAAGCTAAAGTGAAATTCAGAACTAGGATCCTATAGACCACCAACCAGAGAGTATACAAACCAACTTCCAACCAAAAACAAGCTATAATGAATCCACTAGAGGATCTGCAATAAGCCTGTGCACACTCAGTTAATGCTGAGAGTGTGCAAAGGGTAATTATGGCCTATTTAACAAGCTTGTTCAGTGCTTATAAAAATTCCCAAAAATTTCACTAAAATGATATTTGAAAACTCAACCAGTTGAAGTTAATGATCCCAAAATCTCAATGAATTTAGACTAGAAATGAGCTTATGAAAAATCCACAAAGTTTTGTCCAAAATCACTTTTTCACTTTTTGACTTATTTTTGACAGAATTGATGTTTGACTAAAATGAACTTTAAACAAGATTTATGGAATGATATTGATGTTTAAAGATAATTTGAACCTAATGCAATTTCTACTGTTTTTAAATCTATATGCTAAGATTTAGCTTCTGATTTACACAGACTTGAAAACTCGAGAGGATTTTATGCAATTTTGACTTTAGTTGAACACATAAGCATTTTAAAGACTAATATGAGTTCTAAAAGACTAAATGAGACTAACCTTAACAATTCTAACCACTAATGAACACTAAAACTACAAATGATGGCCTAATCCAACCAACACTTTATTGTACTGATTTGAAACTTAAACCTCTAATTCAAAGATCTGTTCCTCAAATATGCTATAACTAGATTCAATATGCAATATTATCACTGATTAAACTAATCTAAACCACTAAACTACACTTAATCTAATCTGTTCTACTTGATGCATGATGAGTGTCTAAATACTCATCATTTTTGTACAATCTAAACTGCAAAATCATCTGAAAACACTCAAAAATGCATCAAAATGATGAAAATATCACAAATCAGTGTTTTATGTGTTTTAAATGCAAAAATATCAAAATCAGATGAAAAACATATCAAGTTTGCAAAATTGACAGTTTTAGTCCCCCAAGTTTCAAAAGTTGTCAAATCTAGTCCCTGGTAATTCAAAAACTTGTAAAAATATCATTCAAGGTCCCTGAAATATTCTAAGTTGTCAAAAATAGTCCTTGAATGAATCTTTGAGCAAATGGCAGAAAAGGTCCCTCAAGTTTGAAAAATGTCAATAATGGTCCTTGGTTAATTTAAAAAGTGAAAATTATCAAATATTAACCTTGTACTATTCATAAATGACAAAATTGGTCCTTATATTAAACTTTGGAGAAATTATATATTTGGTCCCTCAAGTTACAAAAGTGACAGTTTTGGTCCTTGGAAGTTAAAAATTGGAAAAATAACATTTATGGTCCTTTGGTAAATAAAATTTGGCAAGTTTAACCCTTGTATTAGCTTTGGAAATGTTACAGGTTCAGCCCCTCACTTTCACCAAATTACAACTTTGGTCCTTGTGTGTTATTAAGCTAAAAACCAAACGGACCTTTTATATTATCCAAACCCAAGCCCAAAACTCTAACCCGGCCCAAAATTTAAAACAGATAAAACCGCCGCCACTGTTCACTTGTCTCTCCCATCCCTGCATAACCAAAACCAGGTGGTTTTCCACCTTACCTCCACCTCATCACAACTATCAAAACCACTCATCACTAACCCTTCCACCTCACATCCCAGCCCACAAAGCAATAAATGCATCCCCACCATGAACCTTTCACTGTTACACTCTCATCCCCTGTTTTTGCTTCCACATCACACCAAATCCATTGAAACTTAACCTTTTGTGTCCCCTACACCTCCACAACACCCCAAGATTCCTTAATTACTCTGAAACTATCTCAAGCAACCTTATACACTTTTGGCGCCAAAAGTCGTTTAAACGGATAGGATGAGTTTGACTCATCCAATGTCTAAGATTTAAAGTGGGAAAGTTTCAGAAGCATGTGGAGTATCTCAAAAGTCTATAAAGAAGGGAAGAGAAAGAAGGAAGAACCTATCTAGTTTTAATTTTAATTAGCTTATGTCGTTTAACTTAATTTTAAATTTCCAGTGTATTTCTTAGCTTTAAAGTACTGTTTTTCTCATATTCAGTGTATTATACAACTTTTGCAACAAGTAATTTCAGTGTTCAAGTTCCAAATTCAGTTTATGCATTTTCAAAGTTCAAAATCTCATGTTAATTAAATGTTGTTATTAGTTGTTGATTTGGACTGAAATAGCTCACATAAGCTCCTAGAAAGCTTATTAAAGCTTTTAGAGACTTTAAAAATCAGTTTAGAATCAAAAAGAGAAAATCACCAAAAATACCAAATAAATAGTTGAAAAAATCAAAAATCAATGGAGATGGTGA
Organism: Chrysanthemum seticuspe; assembly: GCA_019973895.1. NCBI lineage: Eukaryota > Viridiplantae > Streptophyta > Magnoliopsida > Asterales > Asteraceae > Chrysanthemum > Chrysanthemum seticuspe. Next base: position 138,048,538 of record BPTQ01000001.1, on the reverse strand, counting down.
TCACAGCTGGAGCAGGGTTGATAAAGGATTGCCCTTGGGTTTAGTGCTTCTTGGGAAGCTATAGGATCTGTTCTCAGTCCTTGGATTATCATTTTTCACTTGGAATCCAAGTTGTAAGCCTTTTTACCCATTTTGGTATTTCACTGTGTAAGACAGTTATAAGTTTAAATCTTTGTGTTTTCATGATCATTAGTTATAGTTAAGTGTAATTAAACCATAAAAACAGTCACTTGTTCTTTAAAATTTATAGTTGCTAAAAATCTTGTTTTAACAGTTAAATTAGCATAAGTTTAATTTCTTGATTTTATGTTGGTATTTCTGTTGTTTAGTATCTATTTAATCTTAGTAAGTGATAATATTAAGTTTGTAATCAGTTGCAAGGTTTAAATCAGTGTTTTGTTTTGAAAATCTCAAAACAGTCTAGTTAAAGGGACTGTTTGGATTCATCAGTTTAACTGTTTTATAGGTTTCTTGTGTTATTGCTTATACTTGGCTTGTGTCTCATTAGTTCATATTATCTCAGTTCAACAAGAAAAAACTAGTCCTTATTTAGTCAAAAGTCAAAATTCTCTTTGATCAAATCTTGTTAACTCACTGTTGGATTTTGATGATCTATGATTATGATTTCTTGTTCATAAGTTGTTATAATTGCTTAATCTAACTTTATTATATCTTAATATATCATAATCACTCATTAGCTTTGATTTAAAGTTCATTAAAGTCAATCCTACTAGTTTATTTCAAAAAGTCAAAATGTGCCCTGTGCACAGTTTTAAGCTCAGAATCACAAGCTTGCAAAAAGCTCATTAGTTAATCATAGCTTGTGATTCTTGGTTTTTTGTGAAGCTAACCTGGCCATCTTTGAGTTCCAAGTTTTATATTTCAGTTTGTAGCTTTTTAGATAGGGCTGCAAGTGCTTATTAGTTTGTCCCATTTTATTCAGAATACACTGAGTCATACTCAGTTGTTTTTCAGTTTTTTCTCAAGCTATTCATAAGCTCTCTAGTGGACCCCACAGTGAGATCTTTAGCTTTTTGAAAAGCTGAACTGGTCAACTAGTTAGTACCAGTCTTTGTTTTCAGTTTCTAGCTTATTATAGTGCTTAAAAATAAGCTTAAAAGTGCCTAGTGATTCACATAGTGTCCTGTGCAAACCAGTTAACTAGTGCTTATTTTGGCTTAATTAGTGCTTATTTTCACGTTTTTGTGCTTGTTCAGTTGTAATTCTAGCTTATTGTAAGTAGCTTAGCTTATTTCCAGTGTATCTTGTGCTTATTTTTAACTTAAAAGCCATTTGGCTTAAACTCTTTTGCTTACTTCTTTTTCTTAGTCACTGTTGAGATAAATAAGCTCATTCTGAGCTTATTCGTCATTTTTAGAAAAAGTCATAGTTTTATAAAGTGCTTATTTTAGTAATCTTAACAAGTTTGTAAAAGAAAATCAAAAAAATAAAATAGTTGCAAAAAGGAGTTGCTGGGATTCGAACCCTGGCCACCCAGCTCACCACACACACACACTACCACTCGCCCTTGGGTCTTTTTCAGTTTTCCTTTGCAATATTTAATATATACCCCTTTTGTTTCCAATAAGCTTATACGAGCTTATTAGCTTATTTCCAGCTTATTAAAACAAGCTTTTTCATGTTTTGTATTTTTCTCAGACTTGTATTAGTATAAAGTATTTTATAAAAAAAGTTTCAGATTTTTCTAAATAGTTTTAGTATTTTTAAATATTTAATTAGTGTAAAATAGTATTTAATTCATAATAAAAAATATAAAAGTCTAAAAAATATAATTCTTTTTTCTAAAATTTTCTTTTGTCATATACTACGTAAGAAAATTGTTTTTACACTTGTAGGACTTTTATTTCATAAATTTTATGTTTTTGATTGCGCACTCGCGTAATTTTTATAAATAACGTACGTTTTCATTTTAAATCAAGTTTTTAGATAATTTAAGTTTACGTTTTAGTTAAAATAGTTTATTTAAGTTATTTTATTTTATAAAATCACAAAAACATCATTGTAAAAAATAGTGATAGCATTTATTTAATATATTTTAACCTTTTAATTTTCTTTAATTTGCATTTAAGCCCCTGTAATTTACAAATCTTTTCTTTAGGTATAATTATTCATCAAAATCCTTACTGATCACTATCCTTAGTGATTATTCGACATCTGTCTGTGTTAAACACCAATTCATCCTCCGTGGGACTTAACGACCCAGGAATCCACTATATTCCTCTGATCTCAATTGCTTTAGTGTTTGAACTGTTTTAAGTTTATTACGGTTAGCCATTCACAAGTGGCTAGCTTGTGTGATTAAACTTGACGGTTTAGCACCAATCAATGCAAGATGGACAAATTTAATGCAGATCTAGACTAATACTATAACAAACCTAAACAATGATAATCTAAATTAAGTTATGATCAAATAATACAAAGTAAACTATCTTAACACAGATTCAAGTATAACTCAGAAATTACACTTACATCAGTCCAACCACTATGGTTTGCTTAACAAATCAAATAGCCACTGATTAGAACCAATTCTCAACCCAAACCCATCTGAATTTCAACCTAATTCCATGACTGTAACAGCAATACAGATCCAAATGATGAGATTTTGACAAATGTTGACTGTGATGAGATTTTTGTTTAATTTCTGAGTAGACAACTTAACAAGTACTTAATAAGCTATGGAAAAGCTAATAAGAACTTATTAAAACAACTTTAATTACTGAAATCAAACTGATATTAGATTCACAATATTTTTTATTTTCAAGAATTTTATTTATTTTTTATTGATTTTTGTTAAAATGAAACTAATAACCAAAACTGAACTTGTAAAAGCTTAAATGGTGATTAAGAGAACTTTAATAAGCTAAATTTAGAGCTAAAACATAAATTAAATTGGAATTAAGAAATTAACTAAAATGGATTTTTATTACTTAAAAACAGATTACAAGTAAGAATTGTTGGAAATACAAACACTAAATTAAAACGAACTTAAACTATTCTAATCTACTCAGAAAATTACATGATTACAAGCTGTGAGAATGGGGCTATTTATAGCGAGCTCTAGCCTTTAGAATGATCTAGAATGATGCAATTTGTGCTTTCTCTTGTGATATCTTAGCCCTTGGATCTTCATTACACGTATCTCATTCATCTATCACCCTTGGATCACATTTGCCACGCATCTCCAGCCAATCACAATCAAGGATTTGAAAGGAATGACACACGGATTGCCAAGCTGGCATTCCGTGTGTCAGATGGGTTTCAGAAAGTACCGTTATGCCCTTTGATTGAAGTAATTGTACTTTAATTGATTGGGGGTATTCTAGGGTTTATGTGGGATCTGGGTAATTTTGGGTTTGGGGGAAAATATTTGAGCACGTAAGTTTTTATATTTTTTTACTCTGTTTGACAATTTTGACCGAGTTTACAAACGGGTATAGCTATTTTATTTGGGCCGTGGGTGGTAAATGGGATCCGGGTGAGAGGTGTTGGGCTTGAGTGGGTTTTGGGCCTAAAGTGTGATGTTATATTGGATTTGGACTTAGAATGTAATCCGTGTAGACTATAAGGGCCATTAGTGTTAAATCTGAAAATCTAGGGACCAAAAGTGTAACATCTGAAAATATATTCCAAGGGCCTTTCTTGTCAATCTCAAATAATACAAGGACCACTTTTGCCAATTCTGAGTCTCAAGGGTAATTTTTGCCAAATGCTAAAACTTGAGGGACTGATTTTGTCATTTCTTTAAACTTGATCAAATCTTTCATAAATCATCCTCTCAGCACATAAATCTTCACAAATGCTCAATTCTGACCTTCCGGCTCAGCTTTAGCACTCTTTATCTCTCGTGCTCGGGTTTTTGTCTGATTTGGCTTTCTTTTGTGTGTTTTATCATATCCGTACCTGCACAAGTATAAACTCAAGAAAACAGCAAATATTAGCAATAAACAGCTCTTTCTTGGTTATTTTGGGTCTGATTTTGATATAGAAAAGGTATGTGTTTTAGCACATACCACATACACACAATCAATCGAATATGGGATAGACATAATGATAATTTGGATTAACAAACTTATCTCGATGTGTAAAATAGGGTATGTGACCCTAGAATACTGTCCAAGTCGGACTACAACTGAGTTAGGATTTTTTCTCCAAAAGTCTACCTCTTCAAATACAGAAAAATCAAATTCTATATATAGAATTATAATCGTGACGGCGTCACCTTTTGCATGGGACGCCGTCAGGTCGCCGTCATAGGGTTTCGTCTGGGCCAAGTCATCGATGGGACGGCGTCACCTTAGAGTTGTGACGCCGTTGGTCTTTAGTTAAGACGCCGTCTTGATTATATATATGGGCCGTTTGGGGTGAAAACTGCGAGTGACGCCCTCCATCTTTAAAGTGTGACGCCGTCAGGTTGTAAGACCAGAAATTTCACTGAGTCGTCGCCTGCATGTTTTGATCAAGTCTTCATAGAGTGATGACGTCGCCCTTTGGATGGGACGCCGTCAGGTTCTGCTGATCAGTCTTGAGTGGCTTCGATCTTGGCTTCGATCCTTTTCGTCCAAATGTGCTTCATTCCAACATTTTGCTTCCAAAAGACCTAAAAAGTAAAAAGGAACGAAATTAAGCAGTAACGGATATAAAATGTGTCGAAATAGGGCTTAAATGAACCCATAAAAGCATACGTTTTAAATCCTTATCAAAGACCAAAAACCTAAGTTGATGGTCCATCAAACTCTTGAAACACCAACCAATCAAGAACCCAAACCTACTCTAGAATAGGAATTTAAGGAGCTTTACCAAGAAAAGCCGGTTCTTGAAGTCTTGACTCATACGCCTTACTATAATGCTTTGAAAGATCAATATGAGCAAGGACTAAAACTACGAGAACGTGGGTCCGAATTTGTGAAAAAAAAATTACCTAAGAAGTTAGATGATCCCGGACTACTCATTCTTCCATGTAGCATTGGAAATTCCAAAGCTTTCGTCACATTAGCCGATCTAGGGTCAAGCGTCAACCTTCTTCCGTTGTTCCTCCATAAAAGCCTTAACCTAGATAAGATAGAACCAACGGAAACCATCATAGGTTTAGCGGACAGTAGTGTTACGTATCCGGTAGGAATAATGAAGGACATGGTAGTGTACGTAGGTCGATTAGCTCTTTTGGCGGATTTCCATGTGCTAGACATGAATAGGGACACTACATGCCCACTCTTAGTTGGAAGAGGATTCTTAGCTACCGCTAGTACCATAAACGATTGTAAGATGTCTAAGATAGTGGTAGGAGAAGGGAGTGGTAGGTCAATTTATGATGTCAAGAAGCATTCCTATTATAATGAGGATGAACATATACCTCATGAAATCATGTTGGATAGGAGACCATCTAGATATGGAACTTGGACCAATAGAGACTTTATAGGCACTCAACGACCTTTCTATCTAGAAGAGACCTACGTGAGTAACTTAACTTTTCTAGAACAACAATTGGCTAGGGACATTGAAGTGAACCCATTCGATGATACTTTAGTGTTTAGGAAGATGACCAAATTCCTAGGAACCTTGCCCATTAATCTTTGCATGAATTAGTGGAAAGTTGAAAGTAAGAAGCTTAAGTACAATTGGAATTGGGATAAGCCACCTAGTGATGGGAATCGAGAGTGGCACATTAGGATGACAATCTATGATCCCAATGGTGAGAAGTTTGAAAAGGCATACCAGACTAAGCGTACTAAGAGAAAATTAAAAGATAAGTTTAATCCCACTGATATCCTTGAGGATAAACTCACTCACCTAAGTCCGTAGGGGCACGACTTTGAGTCTAGATACAAGACTCATAAATAAAGAAAGCGCTTTGTGGGAGGCAATCCATGCTTAATTGTTTGCTTGTTTTGTTTTTCAATTTTTGTTTGTGTGTTCATATATCTCTTTCATTGTTGTTTATTCTCATGTTAGACTTTGTGAAAATGCTTTATTTTATTTTTAACCTTGTCTTAATTGCATATAAAGGTATTTTACAAAAAAATAAGTGAAGGGAAGATCACATATGTTTTTAAGAACATGAACATGAGATTAAAAATATTTGAAATTGTATATATTTGTGTGTTTGTTAGATTCAAATGCTTGTATCGAGTCATAATGAATGTTTTGCAGAAATATTTCCAGGTTTTAATGAGGTAATTTTCCAAGAATTTTTCCAGAAAAATGCATCCGACCACTTTTTGTCAGGACAACCTGACGGTGTCAGGATTAACACCTGACGACATTAGGCAATGTGGAAACAGAATGTTAGTTTCGTTTTTTGTGTAACTTGAAAATTTTTGGAAATTCCCAAATCTTAATTTTTCAAAAAAACTACAAACATCAATTCTACAAGCATTATATCTTACTCGCTTTCTAGTTTAGTTTTGTTTTATGTATAGTTTTACCGCCAATTTTACGCAATGTTTCGTTTCGTTTTCTTATAAGTGTGCAGGTTATATTGTACAAGAAGAAGAAACACATGTTAGAAGCAACAATTAGTACTTATTCATTCTTCTTGGAGGAGGATTTAACCACGACTTCATACATATCCTACCGAGCTAATCAGGGGAGTACTAGTTTCTTTCTCTTTTAACTTACCTTCCTTTATCATAACTTTGATACTTTCGGAGAACATTGGGGACAATGTCCAGTTTAAGTGCAGGGAGGGAGAATAAACGGAAACTTAGAAAGTATTCACTCATTTGATTTTTTTCTTGTCTTTGGTAAATTGTGTAATAAACTATGAGAAATATTTGTTAGGGTAGTTTTAGCACCATATTTAAATTTTTTTATGATATTTACGAGCTAAACTTTAGTCTTAATAAAGCGTCTCATAGATAAGAATTATATGACTAGCACAAAAACCGTTTACCACTAAAATTCACCCAAAAAATGTGAGGTTCGCCCCTAGATCTTTAGGAATAAAAACATTCATCTTTAATGATTAGCGAGTGTACCGGTAGTGTAATAGATTCTAGAACTGATTAACGATAGGTGGCACGACTTCTACGGACTTACGATTAATTAGTTATGAATTTTTGAAATTTAGACAAAAACTGTCTTTTGTACCACAGATCCGCCTTATCCCTTCCAAAAGGGATCCGCCCTTTGATAACAAAAGGATCTGTGGATCTGACACAGATTTACAAAAATGCATGTTTTGACCCGACGAAAAGGTTTAACCTTTGTAGACTTTTTGGTGAAGTTATATTACCCATTTTAATCTTTATTCAAGCTTGATTAACAAGATATCTAACAGCAAAACTTCAAAAACAAAAAAATCAATAAAACACTTTTCATATTATGCTTGACTTCACCAAAAATTTGATACAAGGACC
>BPTQ01000001.1:137945386-138008978 GCA_019973895.1 Chrysanthemum seticuspe | reverse complement strand
TAATGTTCAATTCATCATAAATCAATTCATTGTGGTACCTCCTGCCTGCCCAGAAATGGGTGACTTACGGACTAGGTGTCGGGCATCCACCGCTAAATACATTCATGATATTTATGAGAGATGGAAGGTTCCATCTCTCAACCTCGAGTAATATTCTAAAAAGAAAGAGAGTGATTTCAAGGATTTGGAGATTGAAAGAGAGAGATCTTTTAATAGAATATGCGGATGAACACAAACACAATACTACACATACACTTTAGGTTATACAATGTTTACCATAGTTCTCGGTACCAATCTAGTAGAGAATGTATAGGAACCTAAAGATCACCAAAAATCTACCAAAAACTCCAACTTTTTCAAATCACCAAAAAAGTACAATCAAAATCCAAGCTTTAACACAAGAAATGATCCAAATGATGCAAAAACCACTAAACTTTTTCAACCTCAAAAACCATCTAAAAACCACTAGAAATCCAAGGATATGTAAGAGATGATCTAACCATGGCTCTTGATACCATTTGTAACATATTGGATTTCACATACACATCATAACACAAACACAAGTAGGCGTATAAGATAATTTTCTAGAGAGAGAAAGTTAGAGGTTTAGGAACTTTAGTGAGAGAAAGAAAAATCTTATAATGAGCTCCAACTCTCTACCTTGGAAGGTAGAGAGTATTTATAGTACTTACATAAATCGCCACCTACGGGCTGTGGATCAGGCATTCAGTGGGTAAAGACCCGTCCGTCCTCCATGGTGTTACTTAACTAAATACTACTTAACTTGTAATAATCTACGACTACGAGCTTTCTAATGATTACATATACTTGAGGTGACCGACTCTTTAATAACTGGATTTACTAAATCCTAACAGGAAGGGCTTCCACTACTGACTCAGGCTTAGATGCTGGTAAGGGCAGTGGAATCATCAATAAGACCCAACCTTTGGCAACTCCTAATGTGGAGAGTTCCTTGGAACTCAACACAAGTGGAGGAATCCCTAGCCAACTAGCTAATTCAGGGTGCATAGATGATCAGACTAGTTCTAATGCTATGTTTTCTTTACCCAAGGATTCACCTCTCGGAGCAGGTTACACAGCTCGAAGTGATGAGGGTAGTTTAGAACATGAAATTGAATTGACGGATCCTAAATAGGTACATGCTAACTTTTCCAATGAACCACCTCTCGGACCAGTTGACACAGGTCGAAGTGGGGAGGATATTCTTGAACAATTGAATGAATTGACGGATAAGTGTACAAAAATGAAAGAAACTATCACTGGTCTTAAGGAGCTTGCAGTGTTTTAGGGTCGACATATCAGAAGACTGCAACATAGGATGTCTGTTTTGGAGAGAGTTAGGAGACCAGGGATTGATGTAGTAAGAGAAGCTAGAAAGCAGGTGTAACACCCCAACCCGAAAAGGGTAGAAGTATCACAGTATGGTGTCATATCAGAACATACATAATGAACATAAATCAAACAACGGAAGCCTTATAATAAATCTCAAAAGAATTCAAGTCAACAAGACTTATCAATACATAAATACAAAAGGAAAACTCCGAAATGAAAATATAATAACAAAATCAAATGAAATCTAAGATGACTAGGCATGGTCTCTATATCAGCTCATCTCTCAACCCCAAACAATCCCCAACTCCTAGCTTGTACCTGCCGCAGGAAAAGAAATGCGGCTGAGCTTAAAAAGCCCAGTGAACAGATATAACGATACAATAATAATAAAACCGAACTGAGAACAAGGTAAGGAAGGTCAGTCATTAAATCTGGTATATCAAAGGAAAAGAGTAGGGTAAATGAAACATAGGAAAAAGGGGTCAGTTATCCACCACGAGCCAACAAAACAAATCAAATCAAATCATATATCCATAGTAGCCTGTAGTAACCAATAGTAACCATAGCAGATATAACAGACATGGAGTGATCAGCTCCCAGATTGTGAAGACGCGTATTGCACATGACATCATTCACCAGACAAATCATAACATATCAGATAACAGAACAAATCTAGGATGCATCCATACGCCCCTGCAGACAGATAGTGGCCATACAATATATATCGAGCTCATAATCAGATAACAGAAAGGGACGGTGTGTAACATCACTCGTACACACTAGAGTCATGCCATTGGTGCATCAATGACACGGACATGGAACCCCCATGCCTAGTGATAGCTCGGGTCTCAAACTGACAGGTCAAGGAAAAAGGTCCAAGTGTAGCAATATATAAGTCATCATAATCAAATGTTCAATATCAAAGTTCACAATTCAGAGGTTCATAGCAATGGTTCAATATCAAAGTTCAATAGCAAAGGTTCAATATCAGAGAGTCAATAGCAAAGGAATCATAGCAATGAATATCATGAGCGAACAAAGTAAAGGATCAGAAAGTCATGAGAAACCCCTACTGAAAAGGGATAGAATATCTGTACCTTAACGCCAATGAAAGGAAGGCAACGAATGAATGAACACGAAGACACAACGTCACGTCTCCTTCAACGAATCTACACGGATTACGATTTGTATTATACTTATTAGCTCATTTAAGTCATTATAGTTATAATATTCACCAATCAACCCCTTTAGTTCCAATATTTATTAATCAACCTTTTATTTTACATATAGTGTACGTATATTCACGTAAATAAGCCTCACGATTATTCATGATTTACAATATATTTTCTTAGACCTTAGACATGTTAAAACAAGTTATAACATCCTTATTTGAGTCTCATAATGTCATGACCAGGCCCTCCCAAATCAGATTTATAACGCCCCATTTATCTCTCAAAATAACACGCTAATTCATGTTTCATTCAATATTAACAATAATAGATAATATATTCATGTGTCCTAGTTTCATGTAATGTATATTTAATATATTAATAGCCAAAAGCATGCACATGGTGTTTATAACCCACGACAAAAAGAGGACCCAAAACAGAATATAGATAACACCTTTACCCCACATATATGCTTGACCTTCCATGATTTTATCCATGATTTTATGCAGCCTATAAACTAGGTTATCCTAGTTTTGTTGTTGACTATTTAAGATGAAATTATAGAGATCAAAAGACATGCGCACCAGGTACCATTTACACGACCAGGACTTGAATCATAAACAGAAAATGAGTAGTGCATAGATGACCAATATGAACGCTTTTCTCATGGTTTTATGTGGCAATACATTCAGTTTTCTTATCTTGTATTTAACGTTTACATGGACCATGATCTAATGCTAAAACATGCGCATGGGAACCCCTTTACAATGACCAGTTTTCAGATTCAAAGCAGAAAAATAAAGTGTATTAGTTCGATATACATACAAGATTTCTCGTGGTTTGGTTTGTAATAACTACTAGGTTTTCTTAGCTTGTATTTAGACATTTAAGATGACATGATTAAGAACAAAAGACATGCACATAGAGTCAAAAGACCCACGACCAGAATTTAAACACAAACAGGTTTTAAACGTGCATTAAATCAGCATATATATAAGTCTGTTCATGGTCTTATTGTAGTCTATATATATGTTCTACTTATCCTTGATTCTATATTAAATAGACATGTTATAAAGTGATAAAACCCATGCGTATGGTGTGTCTAAGTGTACGACCAAGAGTAAAACAAAAGAGTGAGACGAGGGTCTGATTTGTACCTTGTAACGTGAACTGAAGAAGAAGAATAACGAAAAAAATAAACCCAAACCAATGACCCTTCTTGTGTCTTAACAGTCTCGACAACAGCAGATACAAACCACAACTAAACCAGTCGATATACTCGTAGTAAACACATGAATTCAGAGGTCTTCGAACCTCTCTTTGGCCTGGTGATTTGTCGACAGAAAAGGAAGAGGGAGGATACTTTATTTTTGCCGTCACTTTTACTTAAGATGGTTAGGGTTTTAAGTGTGTTATATATTGAGAGAGACGCATGGGATTTAAAGGTGATAAGGATGAGCTATGTTTGGAAAATATGTGGGTCGTTAATACTAACCGTGAATGGGGAGTGATTGGAGACAATTTCTCATTTTGTTATTTACTTACCAATGTTAGATGTGTCATTTATTTTATTTTATTTTATTGTCTAGGCTTACTTATCTAGTACATGTATCAATTTAACTTGCTAAACTTACTTGTGAGATAATTATAAGTTCGATTTCAAAAGCTCCAGGTAAAGTCATTTTCAATTTAGTAGTTAGAGTATGTACCGAGCTCGCTTTAGGTTACGGATTATTAATGGAGGGATATTATAGTCTTTTAAATGCGTTCATGATTTTAGGGTTTTACAACTCTTCCCCTCTAAAAAAAAATTTTCGTCCTCGAAAATTGAAATGAAACGAAAGAAGCAAACGAAGATATACCATATTACACAACTGAGGGTAACAGAAATCAAACGGTAGAACCTTACAAAGGAGAACGCGTATCAATCGTATAACAATGAAGGTAGATCAAACGTATAGACATAACGATCCCAAGGTCTTGCTAACTCAGAAATCCTTAATCAGGTGCTGGAAATTCTAAGCTTCTAAGGCACTCCTCGAGACATCCTATGATCACAATGAGGGTACGTCATATGATGTAAGTATTATCACGTTGGCCAAGCGTCATAATACCAACATCATATGAGTATACCTTCATGATGACCATACTTTATCTCAAGTCGTGAAAGTCATCCTATCAACCACCTAACGGTCCATACTACATCTTAGGGTTGGTCCGAAACAATCATCACCAACGGATTCGAAATCAGAGGAACAGAACATGTAAGGGACGTAACAGAACATAATAAGTACTATCGAGCTGAAACACGTCGGCAATAGCATCAGATCTTTCATAGTTCGTCAAATCTTCCAAAATACGACAATCATCCAACATACACAGAATTTATACATAACGGAAAATCATTCAAAGAGAACAAAATTTATTCAAGGGATTTCGAACACAACGCAAGATCGTAGTAACACCGAAGAATCAAGCCCTAGGATTCCGTCATCCAAACGCGCCCAATCATATGAAGCAGATGAATCTCCTCAGCATCTCAACGGTTGGACCATTTACCACAATATGCCCGAATCTTGGTAGTAGTTTCACCGCGTAACTAAAGTACGCCGGTCATACTTATTATGTTCATACTTCTTCCAAGTGTCCACCAGTTGCATCTTGTCTCCGTCTTTGCGCCTCTGGTTGATTCGTCCAGCTCCCTCCAGCAGCATCCTGATGTCTCCAGCAGCATTGAAGTCGGTGCGGCTTCTGCTTCACGACCCTCTCCAGCTCAGAAACTGTTGCAGCAATACATGGTTGGTACCATCACCTTCGACTCCACGAGTAGTCTCCATCTAAACGATCGATGAAGGAATGCGCAAAGATAGAATAACAAAATGCGAAAAGAAGAAGGTTGAATCAGCGAAGACAAAAGAACATCGAAGTCAAACCTTGGATGAAAATCAAAAGAATCAGAAAAGATCGAAACAAACAGAAGCCTAATGTCTACCCAAGTCCTCACAGGTCAAACCTAAGCTCTACGGGTCAAATCCTAGAGTCCATATGTCACAGGTCCTGACTAGAAGTCGTAAACCTGGGCTCTGATACCATAATTGTAACACCCCAACCCGAAAAGGGTAGAAGTATCACAGTATGGTGTCATATCAGAACATACATAATGAACATAAATCAAATAGCGGAAGCCGTATAATAAATCTCAAAAGAATTCAAGTCAACAAGACTTATCAATACATAAATACAAAAGGAAAACTCCGAAATGAAAATATAATAACAAAATCAAATGAAATCTAAGATGACTAGGCATGGTCTCTATATCAGCTCATCTCTCAACCCCAAACAATCCCCAACTCCTAGCTTGTACCTGCCGCAGGAAAAGAAATGCGGCTGAGCTTAAAAGCCCAGTGAACAGATATAACGATACAATAATAATAAAACCGAACTGAGAACAAGGTAAGGAAGGTCAGTCATTAAATCTGGTATATCAAAGGAAAAGAGTAGGGTAAATGAAACATAGGAAAAAGGGGTCAGTTATCCACCACGAGCCAACAAAACAAATCAAATCAAATCATATATCCATAGTAGCCTGTAGTAACCAATAGTAACCATAGCAGATATAACAAACATGGAGTGATCAGCTCCCAGATTGTGAAGACGCGTATTGCACACGACATCATTCACCAGACAAATCATAACATATCAGATAACAGAACAAATCTAGGATACATCCATACGCCCCTGCAGACAGATAGTAGCCATACAATATATATCGAGCTCATAATCAGATAACAGAAAGGGACGGTGTGTAACATCACTCGTACACACTAGAGTCATGCCATTGGTGCATCAATGACACGGACATGGAACCCCCATGCCTAGTGATAGCTCGGGTCTCAAACTGACAGGTCAAGGCAAAAGGTCCAAGTGTAGCAATATATAAGTCATCATAATCAAAGGTTCAATATCAAAGTTCACAATTCAGAGGTTCATAGCAATGGTTCAATATCAAAGTTCAATAGCAAAGGTTCAATATCAGAGAGTCAATAGCAAAGGAGTCATAGCAATGATTATCATGAGCGAACAAAGTAAAGGATCAGAAAGTCATGAGAAACCCCTACTGAAAAGGGATAGAATATCTGTACCTTAACGCCAATGAAAGGAAGGCAACGAATGAATGAACACGAAGACACAACGTCACGTCTCCTTCAACGAATCTACACGGATTACGATTCGTATTATACTTATTAGCTCATTTAAGTCATTATAGTTATAATATTCACCAATCAACCCCTTTAGTTCCAATATTTATTAATCAACCTTTTATTTTACATATAGTGTACGTATATTCACGTAAATAAGCCTCACGATTATTCATGATTTACAATATATTTTCTTAGACCTTAGACATGTTAAAACAAGTTATAACATCCTTATTTGAGTCTCATAATGTCGTGACCAGGCCCTCCCAAATCAGATTTATAACGCCCCATTTATCTCTCAAAATAACACGCTAATTCATGTTTCATTCAATATTAACAATAATAGATAATATATTCATGTGTCCTAGTTTCATGTAATGTATATTTAATATATTAATAGCCAAAAGCATGCACATGGTGTTTATAACCCACGACAAAAAGAGGACCCAAAACAGAATATAGATAACACCTTTACCCCACATATATGCTTGACCTTCCATGATTTTATCCATGATTTTATGCAGCCTATAAACTAGGTTATCCTAGTTTTGTTGTTGACTATTTAAGATGAAATTATAGAGATCAAAAGACATGCGCACCAGGTACCATTTACACGACCAGGACTTGAATCATAAACAGAAAATGAGTAGTGCATAGATGACCAATATGAACGCTTTTCTCATGGTTTTATGTGGCAATACATTCAGTTTTCTTATCTTGTATTTAACGTTTACATGGACCATGATCTAATGCTAAAACATGCGCATGGGAACCCCTTTACAATGACCAGTTTTCAGATTCAAAGCAGAAAAATAAAGTGTATTAGTTCGATATACATACAAGATTTCTCGTGGTTTGGTTTGTAATAACTACTAGGTTTTCTTAGCTTGTATTTAGACATTTAAGATGACATGATTAAGAACAAAAGACATGCACATAGAGTCAAAAGACCCACGACCAGAATTTAAACACAAACAGGTTTTAAACGTGCATTAAATCAGCATATATATAAGTCTGTTCATGGTCTTATTGTAGTCTATATATATGTTATACTTATCCTTGATTCTATATTAAATAGACATGTTATAAAGTGATAAAACCCATGCGTATGGTGTGTCTAAGTGTACGACCAAGAGTAAAACAAAAGAGTGAGACGAGGGTCTGATTTGTACCTTGTAACGTGAACCGAAGAAGAAGAATAACGAAAAAAATAAACCCAAACCAATGACCCTTCTTGTGTCTTAACAGTCGCGACAACAGCAGATACAAACCACATCTAAACCAGTCGATATACTCGTAGTAAACACGTGAATTCAGAGGTCTTCGAACCTCTCTTTGGCCTGGTGATTTGTCGACAGAAAAGGAAGAGGGAGGATACTTTATTTTTGCCGTCACTTTTACTTAAGATGGTTAGGGTTTTAAGTGTGTTATATATTGAGAGAGACGCATGGGATTTAAAGGTGATAAGGATGAGCTATGTTTGGAAAATATGTGGGTCGTTAATACTAACCGTGAATGGGGAGTGATTGGAGACAATTTCTCATTTTGTTATTTACTTACCAATGTTAGATGTGTCATTTATTTTATTTTATTTTATTGTCTAGGCTTACTTATCTAGTACATGTATCAATTTAACTTGCTAAACTTACTTGTGAGATAATTATAAGTTCGATTTCAAAAGCTCCAGGTAAAGTCATTTTCAATTTAGTAGTTAGAGTATGTACCGAGCTCGCTTTAGGTTACGGATTATTAATGGAGGGATATTATAGTCTTTTAAATGCGTTCATGATTTTAGGGTTTTACAACTCTTCCCCTCTAAAAAAAAATTTTCGTCCTCGAAAATTGAAATGAAACGAAAGAAGCAAACGAAGATATACCATATTACACAACTGAGGGTAACAGAAATCAAACGGTAGAACCTTACAAAGGAGAACGCGTATCAATCATATAACAATGAAGGTAGATCAAACGTATAGACATAACGATCCCAAGGTCTTGCTAACTCAGAAATCCTTAATCAGGTGCTGGAAATTCTAAGCTTCTAAGGCACTCCTCGAGACATCCTATGATCACAATGAGGGTACGTCATATGATGTAAGTATTATCACGTTGGCCAAGCGTCATAATACCAACATCATATGAGTATACCTTCATGATGACCATACTTTATCTCAAGTCGTGAAAGTCATCCTATCAACCACCTAACGGTCCATACTACATCTTAGGGTTGGTCCGAAACAATCATCACCAACGGATTCGAAATCAGAGGAACAGAACATGTAAGGGACGTAACAGAACATAATAAGTACTATCGAGCTGAAACACGTCGGCAATAGCATCAGATCTTTCATAGTTCGTCAAATCTTCCAAAATACGACAATCATCCAACATACACAGAATTTATACATAACGGAAAATCATTCAAAGAGAACAAAATTTATTCAAGGGATTTCGAACACAACGCAAGATCGTAGTAACACCGAAGAATCAAGCCCTAGGATTCCGTCATCCAAACGCGCCCAATCATATGAAGCAGATGAATCTCCTCAGCATCTCAACGGTTGGACCATTTACCACAATATGCCCGAATCTTGGTAGTAGTTTCACCGCGTAACTAAAGTACGCCGGTCATACTTATTATGTTCATACTTCTTCCAAGTGTCCACCAGTTGCATCTTGTCTCCGTCTTTGCGCCTCTGGTTGATTCGTCCAGCTCCCTCCAGCAGCATCCTGATGTCTCCAGCAGCATTGAAGTCGGTGCGGCTTCTGCTTCACGACCCTCTCCAGCTCAGAAACTGTTGCAGCAATACATGGTTGGTACCATCACCTTCGACTCCACGAGTAGTCTCCATCTAAACGATCGATGAAGGAATGCGCAAAGATAGAATAACAAAATGCGAAAAGAAGAAGGTTGAATCAGCGAAGACAAAAGAACATCGAAGTCAAACCTTGGATGAAAATCAAAAGAATCAGAAAAGATCGAAACAAACAGAAGCCTAATGTCTACCCAAGTCCTCACAGGTCAAACCTAAGCTCTACGGGTCAAATCCTAGAGTCCATATGTCACAGGTCCTGACTAGAAGTCGTAAACCTGGGCTCTGATACCATAATTGTAACACCCCAACCCGAAAAGGGTAGAAGTATCACAGTATGGTGTCATATCAGAACATACATAATGAACATAAATCAAACAGCGGAAGCCGTATAATAAATCTCAAAAGAATTCAAGTCAACAAGACTTATCAATACATAAATACAAAAGGAAAACTCCGAAATGAAAATATAATAACAAAATCAAATGAAATCTAAGATGACTAGGCATGGTCTCTATATCAGCTCATCTCTCAACCCCAAACAATCCCCAACTCCTAGCTTGTACCTGCCGCAGGAAAAGAAATGCGGCTGAGCTTAAAAAGCCCAGTGAACAGATATAACGATACAATAATAATAAAACCGAACTGAGAACAAGGTAAGGAAGGTCAGTCATTAAATCTGGTATATCAAAGGAAAAGAGTAGGGTAAATGAAACATAGGAAAAAGGGGTCAGTTATCCACCACGAGCCAACAAAACAAATCAAATCAAATCATATATCCATAGTAGCCTGTAGTAACCAATAGTAACCATAGCAGATATAACAAACATGGAGTGATCAGCTCCCAGATTGTGAAGACGCGTATTGCACACGACATCATTCACCATACAAATCATAACATATCAGATAACAGAACAAATCTAGGATACATCCATACGCCCCTGCAGACAGATAGTAGCCATACAATATATATCGAGCTCATAATCAGATAACAGAAAGGGACGATGTGTAACATCACTCGTACACACTAGAGTCATGCCATTGGTGCATCAATGACACGGACATGGAACCCCCATGCCTAGTGATAGCTCGGGTCTCAAACTGACAGGTCAAGGCAAAAGGTCCAAGTGTAGCAATATATAAGTCATCATAATCAAAGGTTCAATATCAAAGTTCACAATTCAGAGGTTCATAGCAATGGTTCAATATCAAAGTTCAATAGCAAAGGTTCAATATCAGAGAGTCAATAGCAAAGGAGTCATAGCAATGATTATCATGAGCGAACAAAGTAAAGGATCAGAAAGTCATGAGAAACCCCTACTGAAAAGGGATAGAATATCTGTACCTTAATGCCAATAAAAGGAAGGCAACGAATGAATGAACACGAAGACACAACGTCACGTCTCCTTCAACGAATCTACACGGATTACGATTCGTATTATACTTATTAGCTCATTTAAGTCATTATAGTTATAATATTCACCAATCAACCCCTTTAGTTCCAATATTTATTAATCAACCTTTTATTTTACATATAGTGTACGTATATTCACGTAAATAAGCCTCACGATTATTCATGATTTACAATATATTTTCTTAGACCTTAGACATGTTAAAACAAGTTATAACATCCTTATTTGAGTCTCATAATGTCGTGACCAGGCCCTCCCAAATCAGATTTATAACGCCCCATTTATCTCTCAAAATAACACGCTAATTCATGTTTCATTCAATATTAACAATAATAGATAATATATTCATGTGTCCTAGTTTCATGTAATGTATATTTAATATATTAATAGCCAAAAGCATGCACATGGTGTTTATAACCCACGACAAAAAGAGGACCCAAAACAGAATATAGATAACACCTTTACCCCACATATATGCTTGACCTTCCATGATTTTATCCATGATTTTATGCAGCCTATAAACTAGGTTATCCTAGTTTTGTTGTTGACTATTTAAGATGACATTATAGAGATCAAAAGACATGCGCACCAGGTACTATTTACACGACCAGGACTTGAATCATAAACAGAAAATGAGTAGTGCATAGATGACCAATATGAACGCTTTTCTCATGGTTTTATGTGGCAATACATTCAGTTTTCTTATCTTGTATTTAACGTTTACATGGACCATGATCTAATGCTAAAACATGCGCATGGGAACCCCTTTACCACGACCAGTTTTCAGATTCAAAGCAGAAAAATAAAGTGTATTAGTTCGATATACATACAATATTTCTCGTGGTTTGGTTTGTAATAACTACTAGGTTTTCTTAGCTTGTATTTAGACATTTAAGATGACATGATTAAGAACAAAAGACATGCACATAGAGTCAAAAGACCCACGACCAGAATTTAAACACAAACAGGTTTTAAACGTGCATTAAATCAGCATATATATAAGTCTGTTCATGGTCTTATTGTAGTCTATATATATGTTATACTTATCCTTGATTCTATATTAAATAGACATGTTATAAAGTGATAAAACCCATGCGTATGGTGTGTCTAAGTGTTCGACCAGGATTAAAACAAAAGAGTGAGACGAGGGTCTGATTTGTACCTTGTAACGTGAACCGAAGAAGAAGAATAACGAAAAAAATAAACCCAAACCAATGACCCTTCTTGTGTCTTAACAGTCGCGACAACAACAGATACAAACCACAACTAAACCAGTCGATATACTCGTAGTAAACACGTGAATTCAGAGGTCTTCGAACCTCTCTTTGGCCTGGTGATTTGTCGACATAAAAGGAAGAGGGAGGATACTTTATTTTTGCCGTCACTTTTACTTAAGATGGTTAGGGTTTTAAGTGTGTTATATATTGAGAGAGACGCATGGGATTTAAAGGTGATAAGGATGAGCTATGTTTGGAAAATATGTGGGTCGTTAATACTAACCGTGAATGGGGAGTGATTGGAGACAATTTCTCATTTTGTTATTTACTTACCAATGTTAGATGTGTCATTTATTTTATTTTATTTTATTGTCTAGGCTTAGTTATCTAGTACATGTATCAATTTAACTTGCTAAACTTACTTGTGAGATAATTATAAGTTCGATTTCAAAAGTTCCAGGTAAAGTCATTTTCAATTTAGTAGTTAGAGTATGTACCGAGCTCGCTTTAGGTTACGGATTATTAATGGAGGGATATTATAGTCTTTTAAATGCGTTCATGATTTTAGGGTTTTACAGCAGGGCAAGAAGTCAAACTCCTCTAAGGATGTGCATTTGGAGAATGTAACCAAATAGGGGAGGAGTGAGTGCATAGATTCAGGGGAGGCTATGAACATGGATGATGATTTGGATAGTGGAGATCAAAGAGATGATTATGTGGTGTCTGATAAAGATGGAAATAAAGCAGTGCTTGAAACTTTGAAGATTGTAGTAGAAGAAAAAGAGAAGGAAGTGGTGCAGGCAACAACCACTGCTAGTGTTGCTGCAACCACTGCTAGTTCCACTGCAACCACTGCTGCAATTTTATCTAAGGTAAACTTATCCACTGCTACTTTAAATACACCCACTGCTGTAACAACCACATCTACCATAGTCACAACCACTGTTATATCACCACCCAAATCTAAAGAAGTGGAGAAGGAGGCTGCTGGTACTCTACTTCATTTAAGCAAAACTTCAACTAACCCTGCACCTACCATTATACCTGTTCTATTATTTCTTAAACCTACTGGACCTAAACCCTTGGGTAAGAGTTTGAAAATTGGTGAACCAGTGAAGACTAAGGTGGTTCTACCAGACACTGGAAAGAGGAAAGGCATTGCTGAGCCAGTTTTGAAATTCAAGAATAGGTAAGAGCAGATTGACTATGATAATGAGTTTTCTAAGAGATTACAAGCTGAAGAAGAGGCAGCTGAAGAGAAAAGAAAACAAGAGGAAGAGGAAGCCAATTTAGCTACTATGATGCTAATTGAAGATTGGAACAATGAACAACCTTTTCTTGAAGCCTCTGTAGAAATAAGGACTGAATACACTACTCTTGAATGGATGCTATTAGATGCTGCTACAAGGTTCAAGGTTTTAGCTGAGAGAGCAAGAAAGATAAGGCAGGAGAAAACTCAAGCTAAAAGGAAGAAACCTCCCACTAAGACTGAGATGAGAAATCAAATGATGAAAGTCATTAGACACATGGACATGCACATTGGTGAGAATTTGAGAAAGTATACATTTGAGAGAGTTGAAGAAATTTATAAGAGATGTAAAAGAAGTGTTGAAGAGGACTTTCTTCCTATGAACTCTGAGAAAGAAGCTGAATGGTTAAGGAATAAACAAAAGAGAAAAAATAGTGTTCATGAGAAATCTAGTTCTAAGAAGCAGAAGGTAGATGATGATATGGAGAAAGAAGAGAGAGTGAAACAATATCTTTTGGAGTGTGACAAACCTGAGCCTATTAATCCTACTCCTATAAGAGCTATTCATTCCATTGAAGATCTACAGATCATCACAGCAAATGAGAAAGAGATGATTGAAATTATAAAGGCTGATGGATGGAAGAGCACTTACTATAATTTTGGTCAATTGTTGTCTGGTTTGAAGGTGGTTGATCTGGAGCAACTATGGAAGATATTGGATTTCAGATATGGGAAGTATAGGCCAACTGGAGGATTAGTTAATTTTGTGTGGACTTCTATTAAGAATTTGTGTCAGCCTAACCCAGATGATGAATTTTGGACAGATTGTGAGGTGGTTGATTGGATGCTGTATCAATCTTGCAGAGTTCATGTTGTACAAACTACTAAAGAGAAGTTCTTTATGTTCATTGATAAAGATTATCCATTATCAAATAATGTTGCCAGGAAAATGCTTGAAGCTAAAATTGCTCCACAGGGGACTAAGCCCACTAATCCTATGATTGATCAACTGTTTTAAAAGATTGAGAAGATAGCCGATCTACAGGGTCCTTTGGCAATAAAGGCAAAAACTCAAGGAAGACTGAAGAGGATGGCTGATAGGTATAAAGCTGTGGATTACTCATTTGAGTCATAAACTGAAAAGAAAGATTGAGATGTTGTTACATTCTGGTAAAGTGTTTGGATACATCCTCCAAGTAAAGACTGTATGAGCATTAAAAGAAACTTGATGATTTTGATTGTAAATATCAAGTTTAGGGGAGGATTGTTGGGTTTTAGGTTCCACTGATCAGGAATTATTCTAAGTATGGAACCACTGCTAGAGTAAAAGGAACCACGGCTAGAAGAGTTGAATCCACTACTGAGTTAAACCACTGCTAGTAGTATTATGTAACCACTGTTGATGTTTTGTAAACACTGCTAGTTAGATAAGTCGGTTTAATATTTTTATTAGATAAATATGGAAAAGATATTTATCTTGTAGGTTACGTATTGTATCTTGTAAAGGACTCCTTAGCCTATAAAAGGAGGTCCTAGGTTTAGATTAGATATACGTGTGTTTTGATATATCTAAGGTCGATACACTTCAAGGTTGTAAAACCCTAATACTATTCAGAGTATTCGTATTAATAATAATATTGAGGTGTTTCGTGTTTACTATTATTCTTCTTAAGATTAAACATTATATTCCGCATAGTTTTTAATAGATTATTGTTTAAGTCAGTTTCTATAGAAGATCGTTTGCTCAACTGGGATCAACATTTATGTATGTAAGTACTTAAGTGTTTTATATAAACTATTTAACTAAACATGTTTAATGGTTTGTTAGGGTTTTGATCATAACGCAAGATAACAAACATGTACGAACCTGTGTTGTAGCATACAAGGACTTGAGTCGTCGAGAGGTGTTGAGAGTATGTTAAGACAAAATATAATTACAAGTAACTTATACATTTTACGTTATGTATTACAAGTTACATGTTTGTCATCAACAAAATAAATGAGACTGTATAGATTAAATATCATAATATTTTCACTAACATTGCTTGCTACTATTGACCCTGCAGGTACTTCTATTCCATCTACTTCAGTTCCTACTCCTTCTGCTACATCTGCAGCCCAGGCTCAACCAACACATGAACCAGAAGAACCTGAGTTTGAACAGAGAACACCAACACCCTCGCCATACTCACCTCCAACTCATGATGTAGAAGAGCCAACAACAATTCCACAAACCAAGCATCCAACATCCACTACTGAAGTAGGACCAAGTTCTTTATCTGTGGATGATCTACTTCAACTGGTTCCAAAATTGATTTAAAAAATAGATGGCTTGGAGAAGGATCTCAAGCAGAATAAACAAAAATTGGGAACAATAGTTCTGAAGCTGGTGAAAAGAGTTAAGAAGTTGGAGGGAATTATCAAACTGAAGGGTATAGATTTCACTGACTCAGAGGGTGAGGAAGCATAAAATTTTTCCAAACAGGGGAGGAATTTGAAGGAGAATGAAACAGGGTTTTCAAACACATACACAGGACAAATCTTCTGAGGAAACTCATATCAGTCCTCAAGGATTGGAATCAGCTGAAACTTTGGTTAAAAATCTCAGTAAGAAGAAGTCTGTTAAGAAGAGACTAGATGTAGAAGCTGCAAGTTTTGGTGGTGTTGATAAGTCTGGTGATGTTAATCATGGATTTGCTGATGATAATCCTGGTTTTGAAGATATTAATATTGGTTTCTCAGATATTAATACTGGTTTCTCAGATATTAATACTGGTTTCTCAGATATTAATACTGGTGCTGAAATTAATACTGGTAGGGATAAAGCAGAGTCTGGTGATGTTAATATTATGTTTCCAATTAGTACTGGTGAAGAATCTGCTCAAAGAAAAGGTAAAGGAATACTGGAAGAGACTCCTGAGCCAATTAAGACCAAAAGGCAGATCAGAGAAGAAGAAGCAAGTTTAGAAGAGATTGCAAGACTTCAGGCAGAAGATGCAGCTGAAGAAGCTAGACTTGCAGAACAGAAACTAAAATATGAGCTGATTGCAAAGAATTTACAGGAGAAACCTGAGTTAACTGAAGAACAAAAGAAAAGGAAAGCTCAAGTACTGAAAGCTGCACAATTCTATATAGATGAGGATTGGGACACCATAAGGGCAAAACCGGAGGTCAACAGAGACATCTTAACTGATATTGGAAGTAAAGACTATGCTAGAAAGATGGTTGAGATGGTAAATGAAAAGAAAAGACTTCTCAGAGAGCAAAGAGAAAGGGAAAGAAGGAACATACCCTTGACTAAGGGAGAACAAAGAGAATATACGATGAACTACATCAAGAGTCAAGGAGATCCAAACTGGAAGATGGTCCAGTTAAAGAAGTTAAATCTTGATGAATTAAAGACAGAATTTGAAAAGGAAATGAGGCAAGTCCAAAGTTTTATTCCTAAACCCGAGAGATGAGAGAACCCAAACACCAATTGTGAGGTGCTAGTATATAATTCCCGTGCTTGTTATGACTATTGTGGCACTTATACTTGTTGTAGACTATCTTAAACCAATGCTTCATGCCCCCTAACTTATAAATTAATTGGCCAAAAGCACATTTACTTGAGGACAAGCAAATTCCAAGTGTAGGGATATTTGATAAGGATTTAAAACATACGTTTTTATGGGGTCATTTAAGCCTTAAATCAACACATTTTATATCCGTTACTACTTAAAATCGGTCATTTTCACATTTTAGGTCTGTTGGAAGAAAAATGCTAGAATGAAGCATATTTAGACGAAAATGAGCGAAAACATGAAGAAAATGGCAAAGTCAAAGATTCAAGCTGATTCTCAAGCCTGACGGTCTCCCAACCAAAGGGCGACGCCGTCCCTCATCAAGAAATCTGATCAAAATACAAGTGACGGCTCATAATAAATTCTGGTTCTACAACCTGACGGCGTCAAGCCTAAACTCTAAAAGGCGTCTCTTTCATTTTCCACACCAGACGCCCAAGAACTAATCTCAAACGACTTCCATCATGAAGACTGACAGTGTCACACACATCAACTGATGTCTTCCCAATGATGACTTGGCCCAAACGAAACCCTAATGACAGAGATCTGGCGGCGTCACTAGTAAAGGTGACGCCGTCGCATTTGTAAATCTATATATAGAATTTGATTTTTCTATATTTTAAGAGGTAGAACTTTCGAGAGCAAACCCTAATTCAGTTGTAGTCTGACTTGGACAGTATCTAAGGGTTCCATACCCTTCTTTATATCATAAGATAAGTTTGTTAATCCATACTATCATTATGTCTACCCCATGTTCAATTGTATGTGTGTATGCTTTCTTGTTTACCATGAGTAGCTAAATTATCCTTGTGTTTGCTTAGAACTATGAATCCTAGTTGTTGATTATAGTTAAGTTGTCTCATGTCTTAATTGGTATATGCTAGAGTAAGCAAAACTGGCCTCTTCTTTAATCGTTGCGAGCTTGAACGTCCTAAATAGCAAAAAAAAGGTTAGGGGTGCACCTAGGCCATTCATTGTGTTTATTGCGTGAGTTGTAGCTTGTTGATAGTAGAGTATTTGAGGGAGATACTTATGTACTTGCCGATCCCGGATAGTTTGGAGGAGAATTACAATTCATAGAACTAGGGAATTAGGCACCTCCCTATGACCAAACGGAATACAACGAACCAATTAAGATGAGGATGTGACAATTCAACCGACCAATAAAAGATAACTAGGGAGTAAGAACATCTAAGTAAACACATTTTTAATCATCATATGAGCAGACCCTCAATTAGCATAATCTATCCTTAGTTCAAGTAGTTAATTAATTAGTAGTTTGTAAAAGTAGTTAAAATTGGTAGAAGTACCACCCCCCACTCCTTTACCCCCAGATATTTACTTTGCTTTAAAAAAAACATAAAAAGACTAAAAAGAATCTCCCTCAACCTTACCTTCTCATCATACATCTCTTTCTAGCATCTCTATTCCCCTAGGGAACGAATCAATCCCTTGGGCTTACCCCACACTACACTACAACGATTAGGTACACTACCTAGAGGGTTGAAAAACTTGCTCGTCAAAAAGGAAGTCTTTTCGACCCCGAACCCACGCATCAATTTTACAAAATCAAGAGGAAACCGTAGAACCCAAACCCCAAGTATCAAGTCGCAAAGTCTCAAACCTCAACTCACAAACCGCAACACTTGATCAAATCGCAAGGCTCAAATCTCAAGTTCTTCAAACCGCAAGACTTACAAACCGCAAGAGTCAAATCTCTGGATCTTCAAACCGCAAGACTCAAGTCTCAAGATCTTCAAACTGCAAGACTGAAAAACCACAATAGACAAATCGCAAAGGCTTCAAACCGCAACAAGAGACAAATCGCAAGTCTTCAAATCTCAGCTTGCTCAAAATGCAAACTTGTCAAACCGCAAGAACTCAACTTGCAACCAAAGACAAATTGCAAGGACAAATCACAAAGAAAAACAGACAAACCGCAAGTCACTTTCAAAAGGTACACATGTCACTATCGTCCTGTTTCGTTTTTTGGCTAAAGTTCAAACCACAAGTTTTGTCCTTATCTTCAACTCGAAACAATAAAATATTAAACTAATAAAATCTCAACACCAAACTATCAACTCGCAACTTGATTATGTCAACTCGCAACCATGAAACACTTAAACCGCAACTAAGAACTTAGTCAAAACGCAACCAAGAACTTTATGTCTAACTTTCTTATATAATCAAAAATAACCACAACCAAGTTGAAACAAGCTTTCCAAACCCAAAACTAAGCTAATATGATAAGCCTAAACAAGAAAGTACAAGCAACAAACAAATTTAACCACTAAATAAGCTCAAACCAATGAGTTTCTTGACCCTATATTCGAACCACATGTACTATACCAAAACCAAATCTTAAATCCAAGCACAAACGAAGTAGATAATCAAACCATAGCTCTTGATACCAAATTTTAAGAGATTGGTTATCATAAACACACTAAACACAAGTATAATGGATCGAATATGGAAGAACTAGAGAGAGAAAGTTAATGGTTGGGAACTTGTACAGAGAGAAATGAAAGTCATATGATTAGAAAGCTCATACCCATTACCTAGGAGGGTAGAGGGTATTTATAGTGTCTTACATAATACACCCTCTGTCAGGCTGTGGATCAGGTATACAGTGGGTAAAGACCCGTCCGTCCTCCATGGTGTTACTTAACTAACTACTTACTAATGACTAAAAGTCTAAGACTATGAACTTTCTAATGCTAAAAAATACCCGGGGTGACCGAGTCTTTTACTTCTGGGTTTACTAAATCCTAACAAGGAGATTGGAAAGCTATGTAGGCGGAAGAACAAAGTTCAACATTCGTAACTTTCTACGTCATAAATGACTTGTCACAAGTAGGGAATTCTATTATGATTAGTTAAGTAGACTTAAAGTAGATTTGTCAGTATAGACTAGAACATTTTAAACGATGTCTGTAATAACTTTAAACACTCGTAGTAGCTTAATATTATGATTGATTGTGTTTTCTAAAACCTTGAGCATAAGTGCCTTTTTGAATTTTTTCAAAATGTTTCTTAGTATTCTGCTCAAGTAGACTATCCTTCGAGTAAGTAAACATTATTCGAGGGAGAGTATTTCCAAAAGAACACCATTTTTTTGTGATAAAATCATGGTTTATTCACACATCAAAGTGCGTAACTCGATTTTTAAAGAAATGACCATGTTGTACACTTCAAAGCAATAATCCTATCATAAGGAGTGAAATATGTGGAAAACGTAGGGGGGTGAATACGTTCCCATTTAAAAACTTAAAACCTTGTGTATCAAATGACCGATCAAGTGTGATGTAATATGAAAAGTGTCAACAATAATCTTACTAGTCTTACAAGAGCTAGAGAAAACAAAGCAACAATTAAGACATATCACAATAACACAAACTAAGACATATAACATGCCATGACACAAACAAAACTAACACAACATAAGCACAAGCCACACAAATATAAACGCAATGCAAAATATAAATGTAAAACAATAAATGAAAAAATAAAAGTAAAGAGATAAGTAAAGAAAACGCAAACCGGACACGATGATTTATAGTGGTTCGGTCATGAAGCTCCTCTTCGCCCTAATCCACTCCTCGAGTACCCAACTCGAGAGTTACTTCACTAATCAACAAGCTCCCTCCTCGGCGGAGAAAACCATACAACGTCGCTTACATTATTTTTTGACACTAAGCTAAATATCAAGTACTAATCTAGCTAGTACCAATCTCACACACGATCTACCCGATCCTTGCAAATCACACAAGCTACAAGATCCCCATGATCTATACACGATCTACCTGATCTTCACGATCTACACGATCTAACCGATCTACACACGAACAACACAAGCTTCACGATACCTTCTTGATCTCAAAAGGATCACAATGATCTACCCAATCTAACTAAACAAGATGATGGACAACTTTATGTATATCTAGATACAACAAGTACATAACAAGTGTTACGGACACACTACACTAACACTACAACACTTTGTATCTTCTTGATACGATGCGTTCTTCTCTTGGACTAGTAGAGGAATGAAGGTGATCTCTAGAATGGATGATTGGATCACTCTTAAACAAACTAAAACTCACTAAATGATCAAAGAAAATGATCTAAATAAAAGAGGATTAGACCAGAGAAAACTAGCTAGAAACATTAAGTTGGAAGTGTAAAATGGTCCACTATTTATAGGCAAAGAAAAAACTAGCCGTTACAGACAGATTGTACCACTAATTGTCAGATGGTACCACTAATTGTCAGACGGTACCATTAAATTTAGTGGTACCATCGGTACCAAAAACGCTCCTATTTTTGTTTTTAGTGGGGAAGGTTTATTTGGAGCTGTTTTGGGGGGGGGGGGGAATAGCTGTTAGGATTTTTAAACTTATTTTTCCAATTAAAACATTTCTTTTTAATTTAAAAATAATTTGTAATGTATTTTGGAAAAAATATTTTGTCACATTGAAATTGTGAAGTTTAGAGAAAAATATAATTATTTGATCATTAGTCAAGTTGTAGATTTGTTTGTTCATACCTTAAGTGATTTACGTATGGATGGAAATCTACAGCTTTGTTGAAGGATACTTGAGACGTCGAGAGATGTTGATGTAAGTATGCATTGATGATTTTTGTTTACAAGTAACTTGCGCATTTTTTGTTATGTATTACAAGTTACATGTTTGTCATTATTAAAACCGAAGACACTGTTTAGTTTAAATATCATAATATTTGCACTAACAATCTCCCCCTTTTGATGATGACAAATATGTAAACCGTAACACACAGTAAAATATAAAAGTTACTTGTTTACACTCCCTTCTCCCCCTTTTGTCAAAGCAAAAAGGTAGTTCCCTTGAAATAACTTCCTACTCCCCCTTATTACACTACTTTTCTTTCTTCCCAAAAAGGCAAGCTTGCATCATCCCAGTGAAGTCTTCTATCACCACTGTTAAAAAGACTCCATGCTATCTATTCAAATACTCATGAGCTCCCCTAGCTCAATGCTCCCCTATGATAATTGTATCTCCTTGTTTATTTAGCTTAGTATCTAGAGGATCCATGGATCAAATTCTCACAAAGGCTTTTCCTACATCAAGGGTTAGCTTCGTGCAACATAATATATAAAATAATAGGAGCAACATTATAGGGATAAAATACATATAGCAAGAAATGCAAGGGTTAAACTATGTTAAAATGTATCTACTTAAAAAATTTAAGTTTGATGAGGTATGTGAGCATATCAAAGTATGCAAGAGGTTAGACACATGATGAAAGTGTACCAAAAGGATAAAGACAAAGAAGAAAGCCAAATAAAGTTGAGCGACAAAAAAAAATGAATGCGTATTGCAATTCAAAGACGCTTGAGTGTCACAACCCGACCGACAACCTAAGGTGTAGTTTTTCAATCAATCACAATAACAAGAACCAGATTCGTTCGTTGACTTACACACATAAATGAATTCTTTCAAGTTGTCGTTGGGAAGGCGAGTTCTAACAAACTTTTTGAACGACATAATCATCTACCTAAGATGATTGGTGTTAAGGATAGTTTCCTAAAAAGACATACTCTAAATGAGGAAGATATATGTCATTACTATTATGACAAGTCATGCCATAAAGTAGACTCGATGGAAGTTAAAAAAAGTAATAATGAGAATGACACGCACCAAGATATTAGTGGAAATGACTCCATACGATGGGAAATTGTTGGGTTTGACCTTTTAGAAAAAGGGGGGGGGGGGTGGACAAAGTTGGTTTAGATTAATATATCATTTTCACTGACAGTGAGATGCATAATATATTTCAAAGAAGAAAAATAAAATGTACATGTGATCCTATTGTGGGTGAATATCCCTAACGGGGTTAAGGAACAAAATTTTATAGTTCTAGTTTTGGATGATCCTAGTTGTGAGTTAAAAATAATTTGGTGTACAAAGGATTTCGTGTGATTGTGTAGTTATACTCAATGGGTATAATGATTGTGAGGATTGAAGGTTATTGAGCTAGATATCACTATCAAGAGTGAAGAATAGTTGTAAGGCTTTAGTGTAATGATCGATAGGTTGAAGGTTCTTAAACTAAATATCACTGTCAAGAGTAAAGTTTAGTTATAAGGGTTGAGTGTGATGATGAATGATATTATTGTGAGGTTTGATGTGAGGGTTGAAGGTGCTTGTATAGAACAAATATCTAGGTGGTCACAAGGAGTAGCGGTTAGGAAGCTAGAACCGATTGTGGTTTCGAGACTGAGGTTTTGCTAAGTAGCGGGTACTTATGTAGCACCCGGTAATTTTCAAGATCCTATTTTAATACTAAATTATACTTATTATTATTTGTCTTTCATTTCGGACTTTCCGAGCCAATTTGAAACTTGAAAACGAAGGGATATCTCGTGAAACGTGAAAACCATGCACTTAACGAGCTACCACAACCATAAACTCAATATACATTTTATGTGATCGTTATTTTATTTTGAGACACTAGTCAAGTAAATACTCCTTTTTATTGGAAAAATTATTTTAAAAAAATGGCGTAAGTTATGTAAATTTTATCTCGCGTTTACTAGTCCGATTAAGCCCCGAGTCTAATATTTGCAAAAGATTAAGAAAAATTACGACTTTGGTCCCTGTGCAGAAACTCTGTCCGCCCCCTTAACTTCTAGTTTTTACATAAATGGTCCTTATGATACTTTATTAGCTCAAGGTAAAAGGGAAATGGCATTAAAATTTCACAAACCCTAATACGCTCATAAAATTTATCACCACCCTCTCTCCCTCTTGAGTGCAGCCGCCACTTCTTTTTCGGCGACCTGCTCCGGCCGGCCAAGCCATCACCGCCACCTCATCTGCTAATTCCACTATCAAACATCACCACAACATCTCCTATATCCCTTTCATGTATGCATCGAGGGTAAGGATTGATCGGATGCAAGAGGAGCTTGCTTGGGTCGTGTTTGGAGTTCCACCGCTGTGAAGCCGCCACCATCACCATCATCACTCCATCTCTCGCTCCCCTCTCGTTCTTGGTATGGTAATCGTAAGACTCATGCTGTATATATTTTCTTTTCATTCCCTTTCTTCTAAACCGGTTTCAAGACATTTGTTAAGGTTTTTGTGGGATCAATATTTTGAATTCGAAACATGTTTTGAAAATAGAAATCATGTGGTAATGAGTGAGATGAGTTTTGGTCTCGTGTCGGGTTAAACCCGCGTATGGGATTGATGTCGATCCGTTTAGGTCTACGTTTGGTCTTTGATGATCTTATATAATTGTGGAATTGAATATGTTTGCTGATTCAGTTTTATTCTAATCTATTTGGTTATTGCAAGTGTCTCGATTTAGATCTGTTAGAGGTTGTTGTTGGTCAAGTTGAGTCCTCGTTGGTGAGTCGACTCCGTCGAGTCGAGTCGGACTCGGGTCAGTTGTTTGTTTTTCTTGTTGGCTTGTAATGTAGAAATTATAATGATGTGGTTGTGTTTAGTTAATTATGGTCGTGACAGATTCCAACCCCATTGGGCAGATCTGTACGACTCGGGTGAGTCGGTTTGATGTTGTGTTGGGTCAATATCGTTCTAGCCACGAGTCGGTTCGAAAGAAATAGCCATGAGAGGCTCGGATTTGGAATTATTATTTATCTGGTTTCTGATCTCGAGTAGTGTACATAATATTGTTGTCACATGTTTTGAGAGGGACTTATATGTTTGTATTTGGATGTTTGGTACGCTGGAATATATTAATTGGACTAAAACAATCGTGTGAACAGTTGGACTTCTTATTGGACTCCTAATGGACTTAATGAACTTGGACATTATCGATTACGTATTATGCAACTCATTTTGGACAACTTTTAATTGATCTTATTGGATTATGAAGCCCAATAATTATTACCTTCGAGTTAAACTATCTAAACCCTTTTAACCGAATTAATTAATTATCGAAACGTGTTTTGATAAACGAATCATGTTAAACTATCATGTATAAACCTTTTTTTTATTTAAAAACTGATTATAAGACGAAAGTTTAATTTTATTTAATACAAAAATCATTTTTCTATTTAATTCATATATCAAAACCATCTTATAAAACTATTTGGAATATCTGGTACATGCCCAAAATTTAACCATTTATTTACCTTTTCACTTATCTGCTAATTGATCCTTACTTGTTTAATTTCTTTTATATGTTTTATTGCTTTAGCGTGTGTTTTTAAGTCTTGGTTAATATTTCTTGGCTATTCCCTATAATGTTTTAGGATATACATTATTTTTGGTGTGAGTTACATGTCGAGTCCTTGTTTTTGGATTACCACACGAAACATTGATACTAAACTTTTCTTACGTAAAATGACACTAAACATTTTATAAAATATCGATACAAGTATTCCACGAAAACTAAGACACGTTGCCCTTCGAATTTTCAGTTGCTCTGCTAGATTTATTCTGAGATAGCAAACTCTTATTAGGTTATGTCAATCCTGTACCATTGTACATGTACTCTCGATACTGTTGTATTATGCTCCTTGATGCCAGTCGTGTTAGTTATGATTCTTGCATTGCTTCAGACCGAGGTGAGTTCATAGCCCCTACTTTACTTGTTTTGAAAACACTTTTGGGGGAGAATACATGT
Source organism: Chrysanthemum seticuspe (assembly GCA_019973895.1). Lineage (NCBI taxonomy): Eukaryota > Viridiplantae > Streptophyta > Magnoliopsida > Asterales > Asteraceae > Chrysanthemum > Chrysanthemum seticuspe. The sequence goes on along the minus strand of BPTQ01000001.1, from coordinate 137,983,366 downwards.
TGGTGTTATCAAATTTCAGTATTTGCAAATGACTTGATTCTTGAAAACTTTATGTGCTTCGCTAAATAACTTGTTCGGTTATTTCAAGTTTTAAATGCTGTGGTTAAATGTTTGTTTTATTATTTTGGACAAGTTTGTGTGCGGATATAATTGCGTTAGGAGCACTGGTGGTTTCTGATATTTCTGTGTGATATCTCTGTGTGATATTTCTGTGTGGTTCTCGGGTCATGGATTTAATCCACTTGACGTGAGAGTACTCATGATTTACCTCCAGCTGGTAGGCATACATATTGTACGTATATATTTCGGAGATGAAGATTTGTAGATGAAGAGTGTGGTGGTTATTATGGGTGGCAACCTGACTAGCCAATGATTATGGGTGGTAGCCTGACTAGCCATGTGTTTGGTTGTGATATATCTGTTAGCCCTACGCTTTATTATTGTTTGCACACTTGTCCTACTCGTATATCAACACAACAAAACTGATTTACTACTTTATTACAAACATATGAACTCACCAACCTCGTGTTGACATTTTTAGCATGTATTTTCAGGTTTAATGCGTCAGCTTACTTTGGAGGCTTTCGGCATAGCATGGCATGGTCATAGGATACTGTGAAATTTTTGGGACCGCTTTATTATTATTATGGGCCTGTATTTCCGCACTAATTTTGAATAAATGTAAACTTTATACTTTTATTTATAAAGTTTCTTAATCTAAAACCGTTGTTCTTTACTTTGTGTTACGATACCAATTAGTAGCACCCCACGACCCGAATACCTCTGCTGTGCCAAAAGTAGGGGTGTTACAGTTGGTATCAGAGCCAAGGTTATAGAGAACTGGGTAATTTTCAAAACCTAGTCTATAACCACATTTTTTTGAAACTTAACCCTATGACCGACACGTGCCAGCCAAGCTGTTGCCTCACTTGTGGCTTTGGTTACGAATATATTTGATGTGATTTGTGCCTTACTATTGAATGTGTATATCCATTTACTTTTCACTATATGCTATAGTTGTCCTTGACATGCCTATGCTTACGTATCATACTTATTGTAGTGTTGCACCACTTTCTATGCGCAATCTCATCTTTTGACTTTGAGTTTGGGCATTTATGTTAGTCTTTTGAAAATAGATTTTGGGAAGTGAAAGAAATGATGCTAGCATAACTAAGTCAGGTATATCAAAATTCATTGAACCTCAGGTGAATATAGACTGATCACCTATATTCAGCCAGGGACAGTAGGACATAGACTGGTCACCTATGTCCAACTCAGAGGTGAATTTTGCGATACTTGGTGTATTTATAATAGTATTATGTCCGGTGGGTTTTTGGTTTGACTTCAGAAAAGGGTAAAGTTTTGGTGTGTGTATTCGAGCATTGAATTTTATAAGTTTACCTTCACACACAACACACTGACATCACAATGCTTGTTTATTGCGATATTTATTTTCCCCTTGGGTGGAATTCCTCTTTGTGGAACGCTTCTCGTTACCACCTGGTCATGATATGACTTTCGGATTATTTTGAAATCGTCTGGGTATGTCACCTTCACCCTGTTGAAACAAACAGACCTTGATAGATCTTGAGCTCGTAGATCGTTATTTATGCCTATGTAATCACAAGCACAATAAAAGACAATCTCTACTACTTATATTTATCAGTGAAATATAAACACAAGTAACACAAATAACTAAGAACTTTGTGATCCTCTATGGATCGTTATATTAACTAAAACTTTGTTTTTCCAATCGGTACATAACTCATACTATTGTGTTCCTTTTATAGACAAGGAACCCTAAACAAAACCCTAAACCGTTTCCCAAGAAACGTATAAACATAAAAGTAAATAAGATATACACAATCACTTCCTAATAAAGCTCATGTATATCCAAACTAAATATACTAAACACGGAATAATCACTTCCGCAGAAACAAACTAATAACTATAAAACTTCAGCAGATTATGTCTTCGGTAGAATCCACACTCCTTCAGTAGAATCTCTTCAGCAGTAATTTTAGCATAATCCAAACTTCACATAATTCCCAACAATCCTCCCCTAAACTGGAATTTGACTTGGTTAAGTTCCAGTTTCTTGATAGATCTTTAACTAGACAGCACCAAAGGATTTTTCACGAACAACAGCAGCAAAGAATCCAAATAAGAACATTTCTTTGATGAAGAAACACTGAAACTCCATATCTTTGCAGCAACAAATGACAACATGTACATCAAAACATATTAGTTTCATACTATTCTCATCACATCCAGGTGTGTAAACTCCTGTGAGAGGTGAATCATTGAAAATAATGGATTTGATGTCTCTTTACCAATAGCCATCACTACTGGAGTAGCCATATGTTTAAGTTCGCAAACTATGGTACACTGATAACCATCTGATTTATTGGCAAACCAGAAACCATATAAACGGATTTGAAATGTCTTTACCTGTAGCCGTTTGCTCAGGACTAGTCAATTATTAGAATTGGTGAATTGATAACCAAATATGGTAGTCCAATGCCTTTACCACATGCCATATACAAGTGGGCTAGTCAATTCTTAGATTCCAAATAGGAATAAGTCATTTTGAATTGAAAACCATACAACACTCAGCAATTAAGCATGGGTGGTTACATTCCCTATGATTTTGAGCAAACCATTACAGCTATCAACAGATTTGATGTGTCTTTACCAAAACTGTACCCTTTGGACTAGCTAACTCTTTGACATACACAAGGTATATCTGGTGAGTCAATAACCATCAAAAGTATACAACAAATCTGCAATAAAAGTGAGATAAACCCAAACAAATAAAAAAAGATTTTATTATTATTATTATTATTATTATTATTATTATTATTATTATTATTATTATTATTATTATTTTTAACTAAATAAAGAAAGAAAACAAAAATTACAAAATAAACAAAATATTACAATCAAGATGAACCTTTATGTTGCAGAAACTGATCCCATACTCTTTTCCGTCAATCAATGCAACAATCTCTGTATCACTCCTTTTCGTAGCCGATGCCCAAAATTGAGTAACCAATGATTCATATATGGCATTTGGAGAATGTGTTAGAGCATACTGAATCTTTGATCTCTGTAAGAATTCAATCATCGGTCTATACAACTCGTCACCCTTAGCAGTTCCCAGAAAAGCGACCTTATTATGATCATGTTTGAATTGAAGCGCCATGAGTGATATTGAAGGTTAGGGTTAAGATTTACACAAACGGAAGTGTTTTGAACGAGAGTAAAAAGAGAATCACTTAATATGAGACGAAGATATGCAAGTAGAAAATAAGTAGGAATTTCCCAATTTTGGTCAAAGTTGACCAATGCTGACGTGGACTTCTACTTTTACTCAATTTCACTTTCAACTTCGGTAGAAACACTAGCCATTCTGCTGAAGAATACCAATCAGCAGAAACAGATCACGTATTCAAGAAGCTTCAGTAAATATCTTTATACTGTTTCACCCACTCGCATTAAATCTCATTACCACTTGAAACCGTCTATAAAACAATCCCAATGCACACTTATCTCTTCTTCAAAAACCCCCAAATATTATCACAAACCCTAATTCCATCAATGCTCCAAAATTAACCACAATAAACCATGAGTACCAAACCTGAGATCATAGATCTCACAACATCATCCTCATCATCATCATCATCATCATCAAGTGATGATTCAAACCCATGGCTTCATTACTTTCCACGACCATATCCACAACCAAAGAAATCACCTTTTCTCCCTTGTTCAGAAGATGATAGTGTAGTGAATCCAAGTGACTCTGCTGATGATTCTGATGACTCCTATAAGAAGAGAACATCTTACTCCCAACCTCAAGCACCTCAGCCTCAACGAAGGGCACGAGCCCGAAATCCACCACTCCCTAAAGATAGAGAGGTGATTCTCGGTCTTTCTGCATCAGGTTTTGGTGCATCAACACATATCGTATAGAGGAAATGCTTCAGGATAGTAGATGGGTTGCATTTTGGTTGAAATCAATGGATGAAGCACAAAGGACATATTATTTTTCTTCATCATCATGATTTGCATCAATCCATCCTTTTCATTTTGATCCTTAGCATCCTCATCATATTAGTCATGTATCTCCAGCCATCAAGATAGAATGAATGGGTGGTTATGCAAGACTTCAGAAACGCATATCCAGCATCTAGTGTGAAAGATGTGAGCGATCATGCATATCCGACAGCCTGTTAGATGTTGGAATAGATGATACGAACTAGATTAGGATTAGTAGCTGATGTTTGCATTTTATGTTGATTGTACTCTGTAAGCTGTAAGCTGTAAACTGTAAACTGTTTCTTGAATGAATGAATGAACAATTTGCTTCAGTACTCCTTTTGAATGAACCATATAACTTCAGTACATTGTCTTCAGGAGAAACAAATGACTCACTTCAGCACTTTGAATTCAGTAGAAACAAGCTTTAGAGCTTTCTTGACCACATTCAGAATGAACAACCAATCTGCAAAACAGAACAAACACAGAGAAACACACAAACCAACAAAGAAAAACAAACTAAGATTACATTAGCTGGTTAGAGTTAGATAAAAGCAAACAAATATACAAAATTACATAGAAAAAAGCAAAGTGTACACAAATCCTCCCCTGAGGCATATGCCTCCCCTGAGGCCTATGCCTCCCCTTAAACTTCGCAGTTAAGGGTTAAGCATACCGATATGGACCACAAGGTGTTGAAACCTTGGTCCATCAAAAGCCTTTGTTAACAAATCTGCCACATTATTATCAGTATGAATTTTGACCACTTTTATCAAATGTTTATCATATGCATCTCTTATAAAGTGGTGCCTGATTTCAATATGTTTTGTTCTACTTTGAAAAACTGGATTTTTAACAATGCATATGGTACTTTGATTATCAATAAATATTGTTGTGTTCATGAAATTGTACCCATAATCCAACAATTGATTTTGAATCCAAAGAACCTGTCCACAGCAATTTGCAGCAGCAACATACTCTGCTTCAGTAGATGAGGTAGCCACGATAGTTTATTTCTTGCATTGCCAAGAGATCAATCTCTTTCCAAGGAATTGGCAACCTCCAGTGGTGGACCTCCTATCCAGATTTTCACCAGCATAGTCACTATCACAATAAGCTTCCAACTTAAAAGGAGACTCTTTTGGGTACCATAGGCCTAGATGAGGTTGGCCTTTTAGGTACTTAAAGATCTTCTTAACAGCATTGAGATGGGAAGTCAGTGGAGTAACTTGATGTCGTGAACAAACACTCACAGCAAAAGTAATATCAGGCCTTGAAGCTATTAAATACATCAAAGAGCCAATCATAGACCTGTACAAATGAACATTCACAGGTAGATCTGCTTCATTGTTGGTCTTTGTCTTTGGAGCTTCATAAGGTGTAGTGGCAGTCCTTACACCCTCCATACCAAACTTTTTCAAGATGTCCCTCACATATTTGTCCTGACTGATAAAGATACCATCAGGTTTCTGCTGAACTTGGAGACCCAAAAAGAAAGTCATCTCTCCCATGGCACTCATCTGAAACTCTCCCTTCATAAGCTCCTCAAACTCCCTGCACCAAGCTTCCTTTGTGGATCCAAAAATAATGTCATCCACATACACTTGCACAAGAATAATGTCTGTGGAATTCTTCTTAAGGAAAAGTGTCTTATCAATTGCACCTCTTCTATAACCATGCTTCAGAAGAAATGTAGAAAGCCTAGCATACCAGGCTCTGGGTGCCTGATGTAGTCCATAGAGAGCTTTGACTACCTTGTAAACATGATTAGGATGATCTGGATCTTCAAATCCTTTAGGTTGAGTGACATAAACCTCCTCTTCAATTTCACCATACAAGAAGGCTCCTTTAACATCCATCTGATAGACCATAAAACCCATATAGGATGCATAAGCTAAGAAAATCCGTATGGCCTCAACTCTTGCCACAGGTGCAAACACTTCATCATAATCTATCCCCTCCTCTTATCTATACCCCTGTGCAACTAATCTGTCTTTGTTTTTAATGACAACACCTCGTGCATCTCTCTTATTCTTCAGAATCCATTTAGTCCCAATAGCATACTTACCATCAGGTAGTGGTACCAATATCCAAACCTGCTGATTTTGAAATTGTTGCATCTCTTCCTGCATTGCCTCAAGCCAACTTGAGTCTTCAAGAGCCTGAGTAACACTGGTTGGTTCCACTTGTGAGAGAAAACAAGCAAACAAACAATGTTCATAGTCTGTATGATTGTCTCTCTGCTGATTTGAGACATAAGAGATAAAAGCCACCTGACCATATTTAGAACGTGCTACAGTACCCCTTGTTCTAACAGGTTCATTAGGATCACCAATAATATTAGACTGTAGATGAGCATTGTTGATCCTTGTAGTAGCAGTGGTGTTGACATCAATGGAGGAATCAAGATTAGTCACAGTAGGTTCAAAATCAGTGTCATAGGAAGGTGTGTTGAAGATTCCGGCTTTAGGTTGATGATGACCGAGTTCTGAAGGTTTTGGAAACCGTGTATAAGGTTCTCCAAGGTCTGTTGACACTCTAGTAGAGATAGGAGTAGAGTCAACATGTCTTTCAGCCGAATGGGAGAGGTAAGGAGAAACAGAATCACTTTCAGCAGAATTGATGTTTCCACTGATTGCTTCACTGGCACTCTCCCCAACATTCCTCTCAGCGTCTAAATTAGCTGCATACTCTTGTTTCTTCAGTCTGGCAAGGTCCTCAGCATAATGGAATTCATCTTCACTCACATCAGTATAATCTCTAGAAGTGTCTCCTACAAAATTGTTAGGGGAGAAAGAAGGCACTACAATGGGTTGTTCATCATCTTCAGACCCACTGTCAGAATGATCATTCATAGTCCCTGCACTGTTAGTTGGAGATTCTTGAGAATTTGCATGTTGGTTAGCCACATGTCTAGAATAACCCAAGTAATCAGTTAAGTAATCAAGGTCAAATGACCAAACATGACCCTGTCCTTGATCATTAGGCTTGTCTTCTAGAAACCTCAGATTCAAAGTCTCCTCAATCTTCTTAGCAGATACATTGTAAACCCTGTACGCCTTACTATGAGCAGAATACCCCACAATGTAACCATCATCAGCTTTCTCATCAAATTTTCCCAACGGATCACTGGTATTAAGAATTGTCACTTGACAGCCAAACGGTTTAAGGTAATGAATAACAGGAACTTTCCCAAATAGAAGTTCATATGGTATTTTGAGATGTGGTCTAGTAATGGACAATCTATTCAATACATAGCAAGCTGTTCCAACAGCTTCAGTCCAAAACATGGTTGGAAGTTTAGAGTCTGCCAGCATAGATCTTGCAGCCTCTATTAAGGTCCTATTTTTCCTTTCTGCCACCCCATTTTGTTGAGGGGTTCTTGGAGTGCTATAGTCCCGTTTGATTCCTTTTGACCTACAGAGTTCTATAAGTACATCATTCTTGAACTCTGTCCCATTATCACACCTAATTCCTTTCACCTTTTTGTTCAACTGATTTTCAATAAGGGTAATGAAGTCTTTCAACACTACAGATGTTTCATCTTTGGTCCTTAGAAAGAATACCCAACAAAATTTGCTATAACCATCAATGATCACCAGACAAAAATATTTATGATCAATGCTTCTCACTTGAGTTGGACCAAACAGATCCATATGAAGCAGCTGAAGAGGTTCAGAAATAATGCTCACTGCCGTAACAGGAACACCTTTGTATGAGGCTCTGTTCTGCTTTCCTTTGTTGCATGCAACACAGTTATGATCATTGGTGAAAACTTTGGAAGGAAGACCTTCAACAAGGCCCAGTTTAGAGAGCTGGTTTATGGTCTTGAAGTTGACATGGGCCATCCTTCTGTGCCATTTGGTGGACTCATCCACGGATGCTTTAGCCACCAAACACGTTAAGTCACCTGCTGGTTTGACATTAGTTAAGTTGAATGTATAAAGATTGTGACTGCGAGGAACTTTCAACAGAATTGAAGTTTCTTCTGGGAGTTTGAAGTCTTTAGATAGCACAAGACATTCATCCTCTGTGAAGAGTACTTTGTTCTTGGTGTCACATATTTGTGAGACTGAAAACAAATTGAAGTGTTGAAGTTCCTTGACATAATATACATTCTCAAAGTCCAGCTGAGGTGTTTTGATGGTCCCTTTCCCAGTAATTCTTCCATCACTTCCTCCAAAGGTTACATTGCCTCCTCCTTCTATGGGTACAAAGTTATGCATCATATCCCTGTTTCCTGACATACTTCTAGAACAACCACTATCAACAATGCCAACATCTTTATGCTTAAGGGGATGATCCTACAACAACAACAAAAAATATATACAGAAAGTTAGTACACTATGGAGGCTCAAGTCATTGCTGACTTGAACCTGCCTTGTGGATCATATAAGTTATGCCATGCAGAAGTATAAGATCCACTATTGTTCTTGGGTTTCCATTGAAACTTAGGTCCCTGTTTATTCCAAGAACAACCTGCTGAGGTCTTGACAGCAGTGTCCCAGTACCCTTTCCCATCAGTCATAGAATTAACATATCCAGGCCAAAAACCATTCTTAAAATATTCACTTGTTGGTTGAACATATGGTTTTACAACGGGTCTTCTCCAAGGAAAAGGAGAATTAGTATTAGTTGCTTGTGGAACATAATGTGGTATATCATTAACATTGGTCCACATTGGTCTAGATTTCCTAGAATCACCACACCTACTCATCCTTTGCTCATGATAATCACAATCCTTAATTAAATGAAATTTACTTCCACACACAAAACATGTCTTCTGTTTAGAAGATTTATTCAAACCAAAAGATGTTTTATTACAAGCAGAAGTATTCAAACCAAAACCATGAAAAGAATTGTTTTTAACAGTACTATTATGCAAAGTATTAAAAAGCAAGTCTTCAGAGGCAACTGTCTTAGAAGTGGATTCCTTGGCAGCAACTCTGACATGCTTATTGGTAGTCTTGGGTGCAGGCAGGGGTGAAGACTTGGGAAGGTCAGACTTGTCATTTGAATCACACTCTGTAGACCCTTGCTTGGAGGACTTGTCACTGTTAACACAAGAGACAAAGTCATTAGAAGAAGTATCAGGGTCTGGCAAGTCATTAGACTTTTTGCCATAGAGATGGTGTGATCCATCAAAGTCAACAGTAATGGAAAGGTCAATGGGCATGTGCTCACCTCTAATAGGTCCACGGACAGCATGTAGGTCACCTTCTTTCACAAAATTAGCTAGGCCTGCTGGTGTAGATTTGCGAGTGTCATCTCTAGCTTCTAATCCTACATACTTCTTAAAGCCTAAACCTATAGAAGCATTTGGAGTTTGACTAGCATAGATGTGACTGGCTAACTTGTTTCCATTTAATAACCATTCTTTATGCCTAGCAATTTCCTCATTAAGTTTCTCTTTAAGCTCTAAATTTTCTGACACTACATCTGCTCTTAATTTCTCAGACCACTTTAACTTATTTTTAGCACATTCGAGATCCCTTTCTAATACACCTATCTTCTCATCATAAGCTATTTGATTCTTCTGAAACCAAACCTTTTGTCTTTCTAGTGTTTTTAAAGCCTGTTTATAAGCTTCAACTTCCACATAGTATTCATTATATTTAGGTTTAAAAATATCATAAGCTTCTTTGAGTTCATCATAACGCTCACTACAACCAAACAAACAGTTTTGTACCTGTGAGATGCCCATCAAGGCAATCTGATCATGCCTATCCTCTGAAGTACAGCTTGCAATCAAACCAACGTTATCATTACCAGGACCATCATTATCTTCCTGCTCATGTTGCTTCTAGTCCACATTGCTAACTAGAGTGACCAAAGCAGCTGATCCCTTTGAAGTTCCTGCCTCCTTCTGATACTGCTGATAAGAAGAGTATCTTGTCTCATCACCAGCTTTCCTGTCTTTGCATTCTCTAGAGAAGTGACCCATCTGTTGACATGTAAAGCATTTGACCTTCCTCTTGTCAAACCTCGCTGGATCTCGTCCTTTGAATCCAAACCTTCTGCCAGCTTTGCGCTCAAAATTCTTGATATCCATGGAAAGCATGGCCACCTGCCACCTCAGCTTCATCTCTTCCATCTCAAGTGGGTCCACCTGATCAAAATCCTCACTGGCCAGATCCTGCTGAGGATCATAATCAGCAAAGAAGGATCCAAGAACATCTTCCATAATACCACTCGATTTAGAATGAGAGCTTGATGAAGGAGTAGCATAAGATGATGATGAATATGTTGGGCTTGGACCATAACTCATCTTTGGGGTAGATGCTCCAACGAATGCTGTGTGACTAGCAGAAGAAGATGATCTAAAAGGACTTCTTACATCATGTTCAAGAGCTTTAAGTTTGTGGTACAGCTCATCAAAGGTAATCATGTCCAAACCACCTTTAGCTTTTAAAGCAATGCTTACGTGTAGCCAGGATGGTGGTAAAGACCTCAGAAACTTAGAATTACAATCATCATTATCTGGCTTTGCCTGCAGCTGATTTAACTGACTTAAAATCTTGTGAAACTTGTCATAGCCCTTGTGAATTCCTTCCTCTTCAGAGATTTGAAAATCCTGAAACTGTTGTCTCAGCATAGACTTTTTCAGTCTCCTAGACTCCTCATTCCCACCGAACTTTGCCTTAATTGCTAACCATATGTCCTTAGCATCTTGCATGAAGTGAAAATCACTCAAGTGATCCTCAGGAATAGCTTGAAGAAGAATGGTTCTAACCTTGGTTTCTCTCTGAACCGCCAGTAATTCTTCAGCAGTTTTGGGAGGAACATTAGTCATCTTACCCGCAGCATCCGTGGTAGTTCTCTTCAAACTGTTTCCCTTCAAGACTATCTCCCATAGATTCCAGTCAATGTTGGAGATCCAGTTTTGCATCTTCATCGCCCAAAGATCATACTCCTCCCTTTTTAGGTAAGGAAACTTAGCATTGCTATTAGAGAGACTTAGTTGTTGCAGATGGGTGGAGTTTTGGTTGTTGGTGATTTCAACATCAACATTTGATCCAGGCATGATGATTTATGTTTTTGGTTGTATGGGTGTTCAGAAAAACTTGTCCTTAGTATCGTAGAGACTCTCACGAGGCTCTGATACCACTTGTTGAAACAAACAGACCTTGATAGATCTTGATCTCGTAGATCGTTATTTATGCCTATGTAATAACAAGCACAATAAAAGACAATCTCTACTACTTATATTTATCAGCGGAATATAAACACAAGTAACACAAATAACTAAGAACTCTGTGATCCTCTATGGATCGTTATATTAACTAAAACTTTGTTTTTCCAATCGGTACATAACTCATACTATTGTGTTCCTTTTATAGACAAGGAACCCTAAACAAAACCCTAAACCGTTTCCCAAGAAACGTATAAACATAAAACTAAATAAGATATACACAATCACTTCCTAATAAAGCTCATGTATATCCAAACTAAATATACTAAACACGGAATAATCACTTCCGCAGAAACAAACTAATAACTATAAAACTTCAACAGATTATGTCTTCGGTAGAATCCACACTCCTTCAGTAGAATCTCTTCAGCAGTAATTTCAGCATAATCCAAACTTCACATAATTCCCAACACACCCCTACCTCGAACCTTACGCTCCCTCGATGACTATACTCTTAGCGTAACCATTTGGATCGGCCGACGTCTACTTATTTAGATCTTGAATTCATACCGTTTGGTAATCGGATTCCTTTTGGAATTATGACTTTGGATTTGAACGTTGTACCCTTCTGCGTTAAGTATTGAGTGCGCTACTGAGTCAATCGATTGATTGCTGGTAGTAACTACCATTCTTCTTCAGAGTCTTCTTCTGAACTTGCTAGACTCTCCTTTCAACAGAAAATTCTATGACCGGCAGAACCCTTAATTTTTTTTGTTTAGTAACCTAACCGCGATCCTTGGGGCTGACTCCTAATCCTTCATTTGTTTCTCGAGAACATCGTTATCGTTGCTACATCCTTACGAGGTATTGAGTCGTACCGCTATTGCCTTGCGAGTTGTTTTCGATTTTCAACAGACCATTATGTGGCCATCCTACAAAATGTTTTACTAAACAACCATGAAATCAAAAGTTTTGACCGTATTGTTATTTTATAAACAATAAATTTATTTTCCTACTACTCTAAACTGTTATACAAACCCTTTTTATAAACTATTTACTCATTTGGAAAATATTTTATACTAATACCTCATAAACTGAACAACTAATATTTTCTTTGTAACTAAATCAAACTTTATGGGTGAATCTTACACCTCTGCTTTAAACTATAGTTAACCATCTACCAAGTCTCGACACTGTCTCATCATTGTACAAATTACCCAACTCGTTCCATATGATAAGATTCCCTTATTGGTTGCCCGTATCATCACCTCTTCTGAGATACTACGCTATCGAGTGACATGAATTGAATCGCGAGGACGCGATTCCTTTTAAGGAGGTTAGACTGTAGCACCCGGTAATTTTCAAGATCCTATTTTAATACTAAATTATACTTATTATTATTTGTCTTTCATTTCGGACTTTTCGAGCCAATTTGAAACTTGAAAACGAAGGGATATCTCGTGAAACGTGAAAACCATGCACTTAACGAGCTACCACAACCATAAACTCAATATACATTTTATGTGATCGTTATTTTATTTTGAGACACTAATCAAGTAAATACTCGTTTTTATAGGAAAAATTATTTAAAAAACAATGGCGTAAGTTATGTAAATTTTATCTCGCGTTTACTAGTCCGATTAAGCCCCGAGTCTAATATTTGCAAAAGATTAAGAAAAATTATGACTTTGGTCCCTGTGCAGAAACTCTGTCCGCCCCCTTAACTTCTAGTTTTTACATAAATGGTCCTTATGATACTTTATTAGCTCAAGGTAAAAGGGAAATGGCATTAAAATTTCACAAACCCTAATACACTCATAAATTTTATCACCACCCTCTCTCCCTCTTAAGTGCAGCCGCCACTTCTTTTTCGGCGACCTGCTCCAGCCGGCCAAGCCATCACCGCCACCTCATCTGCCAATTCCACTATCAAACATCACCACAACATGTCCTATATCCCTTTCATGTATGCATCGAGGGTAAGGATTGATCGGATGCAAGAGCAGCTTGCTTGGGTCGTGTTTGGAGTTCCACCGCTGTGAAGCTGCCACCATCACCAACGTCACCATCATCATTCCATCTCTCGCTCCCCTCTCGTTCTTGGTATGGCAATCGTAAGACTTATGCTGTATATATTTTCTTTTCATTCCCTTTCTTCTAAACCGGTTTCAAGACATTTGTTAAGGTTTTCGTGGGATCAAGATTTTGAATTCGAAACATGCTTTGAAAATAGAAATCGTGTGGTAATGAGTGAGATGAGTTTTGGTCTCGTGTCAGGTTAAACCCGCGTATGGGATTCCTGTCGATCCGTTTAGGTCTACGTTTGGTCTTTGATGATCTTATATCATTGTGGAATTGAATATGTTTGCTGATTCAGTTTTATTCTAATCTATTTGGTTATTGCAAGTGTCTCGATTTAGATCTGTTAGAGGTTGTTGTTGGTCGAGTTGAGTCCTCGTGGGTGAGTCGACTCCGCCGAGTCGAGTCGGACTCGGGTTAGTTGTTTGTTTTGCTTATTGACTTGTAATGTAGAAATTATAATGATGTGGTTGTGTTTAGTTAATTATGGTCGTGACAGATTCCAACCCCATTGGGCAGATCTGTACGACTCGGGTGAGTCGGTTTGATGTTGTGTTGGGTCAATATCGTTCTAGCCACGAGTCGGGTCGAAAGGAATAGCCATGAGAGGCTCAGATTTGGAATTATTATTTATCCGGTTTCTGATCTCGGGTAGTGTACATAATATTGTTGTCACATGTTTTGAGAGGGACTTATATGTTTGTATTTGGATGTTTGGTACGATGGAATATATTAATTAGACTAAAACTATCGTGTGAACAGTTGGACTACTTATCGGACTCCTAATGGACTTAATGAACTTGGACAATATCGATTATGTATTATGCAACTCATTTTAGACAAATTTTAATTGATCTTATTGGATTGTGAAGCTCAATAATTATTACCTTCGTGTTAAACTATCTAAACCCATTTAACCGAATTAATTAATTATCGAAATGTGTTTTGATAAACGAATCATGTTAAACTATAATGTATAAACTTTTTTTTATTTAAAAACTGATTATAAGACGGAAGTATAATTTTATTTAATACAAAAATCATTTTTCTATTTAATTCATATATTAAAACCATCTTATAAAACTATTTGGAATATCCGATACATGCCCAAAATTTAACCATTTATTTACCTTTTCACGTATCTGCTAATTGATCCTTACTTGTTTAATTTCTTTTATATGTTTTATTGCTTTAGCGTGTGTTTTTGAGTCTTGGTTAATATTTCTTGGCTATTCCCTATAATGTTTTAGGATATACATTATATTTGGTGTGAGTTACATGTCGAGTCCTTGTTTCTAGATTACCACACGAAACATTGATACTAAACTTTTCTTACAAAAAATGACACTAAACATTTTATAAAATATCGATACAAGTATTCCACGAAAACTAAGACACGTTGCCCTTCGAATTTTCAGTTGCTCTGCTAGATTTATTCTGAGATAGCAAACTCTTATTAGGTTGTGTCAATCCTGTACCATTGTACATGTACTCTCGATACTGTTGTATTATGCTCCTTGATGCCAGTCGTGTTAGTTATGATTCTTGCATTGCTTCGGACTGAGGTGAGTTCATAGCCCCTACTTTACTTGTTTTGAAAACACTTTTGGGGGAGAATACATGCTGGTGTTATCAAATTTCAATATTTGCAAATGACTTGATTCTTGAAAACTTTATGTGCTTCGCTAAATAACCTGGCTCTGATACCACTTGTTAGGTCACCATTCTATCACATCATAACATGTATTTCTAGAGAGAGAAAGTTTTAGAGAGAGAAAGTGGAAGGAACTAATGAATGATTAATGAAATGATAATTGCAATTAGAACCAACAACCCTCTCCCTTCTAGGAAGGGGGTATTTATAGTGTTTACATAAGTAGGGGTGTTTTCCCTTGGTTCTAGAAGAACCTCTTATCACAGCTCATGGGTTTACTACATGAGCTGTAAATCTAAATACAAACATTTATAAACCATAATTGTTAACGACCTATTACAAATGAAATGACCTACTCTTTATAATAAGACATGTTCCTAACAATTAGGAGCACTGGTGGTTTCTGACATTTCTGTGTGATATCTCTGTGTGATATTTCTGTGTGGTTCTCGGGTCATGGATTTAATCCACTTGACGTGAGAGTACTCATGATTTAGCTCCAGCTGGTAGGCATACATGTTGTACATATATATTTCAGAGATGAAGATTTGTAGCTGAAGAGTGTGGTGGTTATTATGGGTGGCAACCTGACTAGCCAATGATTATGGGTGGTAGCCTGACTAGCCATGTGTTTGGTTGTGATATATCTGTTAGCCCTACGCTTTATTATTGTTTGCACACTTGTCCTACTCGTATATCAACACAGCAAAACTAATTTACTACTTTATTACAAACCTATGAACTCACCAACCTCGTGTTGACATTTTTAGCATGTATTTTCAGGTTTAATGCGTCAACTTACTTTGGAGGCTTTCGGCATAGCATGGCATGGTCATAGGATACTCTGACATTTTTGGGACCACTTTATTATTATTATGGACCTGTATTTCTGCACTAATTTTGAATAAATGTAGACTTTATACTTTTATTTATGAAGTTTCTTAATGTAAAACCGTTGTTCTATACTTTGTGTTACAATACCAATTAGTAGCACCCCATGACCCGAATACTTCCGCTGTGCCAAAAGTAGGGGTGTTACAACTTAAGAGGTGAGTGTTTTAGTAAAGAATTCTAGAGAATAAGAACCACATTTGTGTGTTCTTGAGAGTGTTTGGTGAAAGACTACATGTGTATGAGTGTGTTTTCTCTCCTCCTTAATCGATGGCCATCTAGACAAGATGTGTTGAAAAAAAAATAAAAATAAAGAGGAAAACAAACGTTGACAGAAGCGATGAGCTTAGTAACGTCATGACAAGTGGTGGATAGCATACAATAAACTTCTCCTTTGAAGTCACCCAGCTCTTCTTAATCATTGTGAATATTCATAGAACATTCATATGATGAGGCATGTGATAACGTGGAAATGTCCTAAGGTTTAAGAAGATAGAATCTTCAAGGTTGTGGAGTTGATGATGGGGTTCTTGTAGAGTTATCTTTTTTAGAAGAAACTATTTTGGTAAAGAAGGGTTATCTCAACTTATCCTAGCGGTTCTTCGCTTGAAATATGTGGAAGATGAGTGGGATGCGGAAGCATTGACAATGTAGAACGAAGGTTGAGAATTGTAGATAAATTAAGAGGGTGATGGATACGAAAGTAACCAAACATATGGTGTGTTTTGTACCATGCGAAATTATTGTTTGACTCAAAGATCAAGAAGATGATTATTAAAGGTTGTGAAAGTGAAAAGGCTAAGGAATCAAAACATGATTAGAATTTATTCAGACAAGAGATGATTTTGGTTTGTGACTGCAGCAAGTTGGTTATGATAGTGTTTTTGAAACTGTGAGAAATGAAACGAAATAAACTGTCTCAGCAGACAACGGTGCGACGGTACCGTTAAATTTAGCGGTACCCTCCCCTATTTAAGGGTACTGTGACCTGCTGAGGTCATTTTTGACCAGAATTTGATTTTTGACAAAGAAATTTCACATATTTTGTGATTTTTCTAGACCTTAGATTAAAGGAATTTATACCAAATAAATTCTTTTTAGGAATGAATCCAGTAGGATTCAACGAACATTGATCGAGTTCATTTTTTTCGAGAAATGACATTTAATTGCATTTCGCAAATTAATTTACTTCAAATATTTTGGATGAAATATTTAAGTTGTCATTGGAAGCTTGAGAGGATTTGACTCTAATCTTGAGAGGATTTGACGAATGGATCTCGCTGATTTAGTGAGTGGTTTTAGGCACGATAAAAGAACTTATACCTAATAAATTCTTTTAGGATTGAACGATCCTAAATAAATATATACGAGTTTTAATATTTCCAACGAAATATCTAAGTAGTCATAAGAGGGATTCAATGGATGACTTTAATATTTCCAATGAAATATGTTGATAGTCATAAGACAAGACTTAACAGATGACTTCAATATTTCCTATGAAATATTTAAGTAGTCATTAGACGAGATTCGGAGGACGTATTTGAACACACGTAATTTATAAAATTCACGGAATGTGTTCCATCATTCCTATACCTAGACGTAGATAGTTGAAGGATTCTCGTTTGAGAGGTTTGGTTAGTATGCCGGCGATGTTGTCTTGAGAAGGAACTTTCTCGTTAGAAATGTTTTCTTTTTGAACATTATCCAGAAGGGGATGACGACGGATTTCGATGTGCTCACATAAGTGTTGCACGGGGTTTTGAAAGGCATAAAGCAAGGCCTATGGTGCTGATTCACAGGGTTTAGGATCTAAAAGAATGAAGTATTTTACTAACACAACAGGGGAAGATGTGTGGCTGAGACTTGATTTGGAACGTAAGGATGGCTTTAAGTTGATTGAGGTTTGATGTTCTTAGGGTGATTGATGGGGTTTTGGGATGAACATCCATTGTTTTTTCAGATCATTGCATGTTGGTAGGTGATCAAGATTGACGATGAAAAAGAAGAGATTCAAAAATATCAATCTTCGTATAGGCATATTGCCCGTTATTCAAAAAAAAAAAGAGTATCAATGGACTCTTGGTGAGATAGGATGGTACGTTGGTTTTCTACCCTAAAACCAATGGATAAAGTTCTATCCTCATTATATATGTGGTGAGCTTGAAGATAAAATACCATGACAAACTTATGGAGATGAAAGGGACATGCGAAAAGAATATACTTGGTCTTAAGGAGTGTATATTCAGACGTGGATGAAAGAAACTACAAATACCTTAATGTAGGAACTTATGAGTCTTTTGTGACCCAAAGGTTTATGTTAGCTTTTAGCTTTTGGATGAGAATTTTAACATACGTTGTTAAAAGGCTTGAATATGATGTTTCGG
The DNA here is from genome assembly GCA_019973895.1 of Chrysanthemum seticuspe. Lineage (NCBI taxonomy): Eukaryota > Viridiplantae > Streptophyta > Magnoliopsida > Asterales > Asteraceae > Chrysanthemum > Chrysanthemum seticuspe. The sequence goes on along the minus strand of BPTQ01000001.1, from coordinate 137,965,185 downwards.
ATATGACATTTAACAATTGCGATCGCAAGTTAAACTTACTTGAATATTTGGATGAAATATTTAAGTTGTCAAACCTACTCCGAGTTCTACTAGGTTTGTATCTAACCTCCCATTGACAAAAGGGTGTATCATTGGAAGAAAGCGAAATGATGACCAAGGGATTAGTACAATTTCACGACTAGTTTGACACTAGTGTAAGGCTCTATGACGTCTAAAATTTTATAGTGATAGGCATACCTAATTCATTATGTGTCAAAATAACATAGTTTGGGTGCACAATTACGCAAATCATGTAAAATGCACATAGAGAACAAATGCAAACATCATACAAGACATGATAACATTAAGCATTTAAGAGCATGTATCATATATATATATATATATATATATATATATATATATATATATATATATATATATATATATATATATATATATATATAGGGAAGGGATCGGGTGGGGATTAAGCTTTTAAGTAGGGATGGTGCGGAAATATCACAGTAGCTTTTTTTTTATTTTAAATTCAAGAAAATCTGAAAAAATTAAAAAAATAAAGAAGATGATAAATTATTAAGAATTGCTGAAAAAAATTTCAAAAAAAAATCGTTTTCATCATTAAAGGTATTGTGATATTAAGGTCGATTTTGACTTTTTTACAAAATTCAAGATCTGATCTTAATATCACATAAACTTTTTTTTTAAATACAAATTGTTAATATCACACTAACTTTTTTTTTATATCACATTACTTTTTTGTTTTTTACTAATATTATTAATATTACCGTTCATTTTTTAATAAAAAAATGATAATATCAAGGTTCTTTTTTACTGTCATAGGAACTTTTCTTCTTAATAAAATTGTTAATATCATAGTAACTATCATATGTTTCTTAATATCAAGAGTGTAGTCTATGCTCTATGAATGAAGGCTTAGACGGCTTGCTAGAACTAGCTATGTTTGGTTTAGAGCTAGATGAACCCTTTTCTAGCCCAAAAGGTTTAATGCTAATTTTTGCGGTTTTCTTAGCAATTGTTGAATAGGTTTGTTGAGGTGGGATTCTAGCATTGTTATCTCTCACGGGAGATGATTCGGTGGATGAAATCTCATGAATCATATAACCATTCCTTTTGGATGAACCTTTGGTTGAGGATTTGTTGCTAAGTGCTTTAGTCATGGTGATGGTGAGGATGCAATATGAGCTTCTAAATGCTGATTTTTGAGTATTAGGTAAGAGTGATGACTTAACCTCAAGAGTGTTTGGCTTATAAAGGATGATTTTGAATTAAGACATTAAATTCATGACCACTAAGGGGATTAAGCTTGCACTAAGGTTAGTTAAGATATTGTTCAGCTCTAGGAAACATTAAATGGTGGCTAAGAGTGTTTGGATTACCAAAGGTGGCTAAAATTTGAAGAAAAAGGCTGATTAAGGTCTTTCTGTAGACACGGATCCCACGGATCCCTCTCACCAGGGATCCGTCTGTCAGACAGATATGTGATGAAATGAATATGCTTTTTGTAAGGTCTAGTGCCTATGTATTTTGAAGTTTTGACTTTCCTTTGATGTCTTGAGTGGTGGATGTCTTAAATGCTTAACCATAAGGAATGAGGATGCTTAATGATGGTTTTGGGTAGGAAAGTGGACTTTAGTTAGTCTAACTAAATGCGTGAGAAGGATACCATTTGATTTGAAATGGAAGAATGGTGGTAATTAGTCCTAGAAGTCAGATGATAGCTCAAGAGAAATTTGATAAAATCTTAAAAAATAAAGAAAAATAAAAAAACTAGTTTCAAGGCTATTTTAGAGTTAAAAGTGACTAAAATCAATTTGCTAAAATTGATAGAAATATCAAACTAAGTGTATTGAGATGTGAGGAATAATGTGTGAATGTTGGAGCGGAAAAATGAGGGATATTGGTGAGTTTGAAAAATCAAAAGTTCTTTGGATTTGATCCTAAGTTATCTACGGATGAAAGTGAGACCTACTATGCTTGAGGAAGCCTTAAGTAGTGTTAAAGAATCATGTTTAGCCATCATGATGTGATTGAGGGGCAAATTGGGTCTATGGTGATCTGTATCAGATAACTGTCTACCCGGATCCCACGGTTCCCTCTTGGGAGGGATCCGGCTAGTTATAACGCTGGGATCCGCCTATTACAGATCAGAAGGCTTTCAGCAAATGTGTAATTTTTGCACTTTTAGTAAATGCTTCTCTTATTTGTTTCTACAAAGACTAAATGCAAGAACACATCAAGTATAACGCATAGGAAGTGTGGGGGAACTAAAGGTACCTAAAGATGAGTGACGACGACTACTTGAATGATTCCAAGACGTCTCATCCTACATGTTCCTAAGTTAAGATTGTTCAATGCCAAGTTATGGCAATAGCTACATACTACATCCTACTCTACATAAGTATTGTTTAGATGTTACAACCCATTGTTTAAAATTGTTTCCACAAATTAAGGTCATATGACCTTACCTTACTTCTCCACCACTCCCCATCTTCATCCCTCCTCCATTCTTTATCACACCATCTCTACTTCTTTTTCTTCAAGAAGTTGGCGAAGCACTTGAAGATCCCCTTAGTTTGTTTCCATTCTTGTGATGGGCTAGGAATGTCCGGTAATTGATTGATGTAATCCAAAGGGTCGAGATTGGTGTTTCTGAGTGGGTTGCTACTACCTTCACCTTCTCTTTGCCTCTCTCGTTCATCCGAGGAATCCGTGGGTGGGTAAGGCCTTTTGCCTTCCACCATAAACTGTAACATATTGGATTTCATAAACACATAACACATAAATAATATGGGGCGTACACTATGAATTTAGAGAGAGAAAGTAGAGAGTTTTGGGAACTTAGTTTGACAAAGAAAAAAATGATATTGAAAGCTCCAACCCTCTACCTTAGAAGGTAGAGGGTATTTATAGTTTCTTACAAGACATGCCTCCTACGGGCTGTGGATCAGGCATACAGTGGGTAAAGACCCGTCCGTCCTCCACGGTGTTACTCAACAAACTACTTACTAACATTACATGACTACGACTACGAGCTTTCTAACGAATACATATTATTGAGGTGACCGACTCTTTAACAACCGGATTTTCTAAATCCTAACAATCTCCCCCTAAGGGAGGTCACCTCAATTTACATTGAATACAAACATATATTACACTTTGATTGTTCTTGGATTCTTGATTAAGTTATTTGCTCTGTAGTCCGTAGCCTTTGATTCTTCATGTACCGCATATTTTGTTATTTCAAGTGGAGGTCTTTATCTGATCCACGTCAAGATGAGTATTGAGCCAGCATTGAGATCATCTGCCACCATAAATCTCTGACGTATGCTATGAAGTGTTGCCATCATGTGAAGTTGTGACTTTTGGACCGACATGCTCACATTCTAAATCATGATATCTTATTATCAGAGTTGTGGAAGCTTTTGTTGATTCTTGATATTTGCAGCAGCGTATCAGAAGCATGGAGTGAAGATATTAGAATCACTTGATGAAGATATGCATATATCATGATTTCTTTGAAATGAACGTGATGTGTGAGCATGCGGCTATGGAATGACTTATCATTTCTGATCAGCTGCAACCGTCGGGTTTCCCTGCATACAACAGTTAGTAATAAAGCGCACGAAAGTGCCTTTGATCACTTTCGTTGAATTGAGGTACACGGCCCACGGTTCCCCGTTGGTTAGTACAAGTACTGCCTGTGATCAGGTAAAATTCTGAAGAATCTCCTTGACAGGGTTTCGCAGCTGCTCTAGTTGTTCTCAAACCGGAACGTCTCAAAGAAGTCAACATGGAGTGAGTGAACCAGCGAATTGAGATTCACTGATTGATGAAAACTGATTTGAAAAAACAATCGTGTATTGCTTAATATAAAGTGTTTTGCAATACAACGAAGGTTTTAAGGAAAATCAATTATCAATCATAAACACCTTTTATTTTGAAATATTAATACATAGTCGATGTGCTAGAGGAAAGAATTTTAAGCACAACGACCGGTTTTTAAAAGGTATCCGTCAATCCATTTCCTGGACCAAGGTTGATTCAATATTGAATCGCCCCATCGTTTCTATCCAGTTTTCACAAGTTTGATCTATTGGATACATCTCACATGTCACCCACCAAGAGCTTGTTTGATGTTGGCTCTAGAAGGATTTCCATCTACATCGTGAATATTTTACATATCACTCAGATGTTCTGGCAATACCACAAGGATAATGCGTAGGACTTTTAAGATATATTCTCACTTTCCACATTGTGTGAAACAGTGAGTCTTTATAGATTGTGTCCTAATGAGATTTATTGATGATCTCTTGGCTCTAGACTCAATAGTGCACTTTTGGTTTCCTAACGAGATATTGTGGATGATCTCTTGGCTCTAGACTCAATCGTGCATATTTGGTTCCTGTGCCGGAGACTAGGGAGAGGGTCTCCTTCTTCAATATCAACAATCTCTAAGAGAATGTCGATAGTTTATGTAGGTTCCCCGTGAGAATGAAACAAGTCCTTTTAAGAGGAACTTGAGTAGCTTGGGAAGATGTAGTGCAGTGCGCCACTGGGCCCATGACGTCTTGTCTTCAATACCGGTGTTACCTTGGTAACCACCAGTAGCATATGAATTGAACCCGGTTTCTGCCCTAAGGTTGAAATAATGGAGGGCTATTTCTTTTCACCCTTTTCTCATTCATTTCTTTTTCATTCTTCAACCCCTTCAGTTTTTACCGAGATTTCATAACTAGAACCTTGTTGGGTTTATTCCAGTTCTAGCTCTATCTCAGTCCGCACTCTTCCCATTTCTCACTTTTCTCCTTTTTTCATCATACCTAAGGACTTCTACACTATCTAGTGGATTGTCCCTGGGTAGATCCCTCCGGATCTGGCGGGATTGTGAGAACGAATACCTAACCTAACCATCCTTATATCTTCATGCATAAAATAAATTGGTAGGTCTTTTGGTATTGTTCATTCCGCCTCGAAACCAATTGAAAATCATTTGAAAATCAATCAAGGTACTTGTGATATAGAATCAAAGCGTTTTGTACCTTAATTGTTTTTGATATTTTAGAAATGCTCCTTGATGTGCTTTCCGTGTGCAAGTTTTAAAAATTTATAAACACGAATTATCCGGCTATTACTATAAACACATACGAGCAAGTATACTCGTTCGCTATAGAAAAGGTGGGTAAGTCTAGATCGTCCCAAGAGATTTTGCTTTTGAATTTGTTTTAAAAGATTGGTAACAAGAAAGCTTTGTCAAGGCTCTCTCCAAAAATTATGGTTTTAGTGAAAATCAATATTAAGAAACATATACTTGTGTGTAGTCTATAGGCAATCATAGTAAGTGTTCATGAAGGCTTGGTATAAACTCTTGATGTGATGCACAAATCATAAGCAAATGATTTCCAACCCATGGTTTATGTTTGTAAAATCATTTTAAGAACAATAACATATAGGTAATCCTTTTGGTCCTTATCCTAATGACTATCCTTTAGAAAATCCATTTGTTTGTAAAATGTTCTTATTAAACTCGTTCCTACGAATCTTTCGACCTTTCGTGATGAAAATGTTTCTAGTATTGTTTTAATAAGTAAACATGCTGGATGTCAATCACCATATCTCCATACTAGTTTGTCACTTAACTTTTTGGAATAAAACACAAGAGAAATCCTTTCGGTCCTTTTTCTTAAAACATGTTTTACCGACAAATCAAACAAGACTAGTAGTTTTCCAACAAACTCATTTAAACAAGATCATATACATGCATCACATATGAGAACACTAGTATGATTTCCTACATGCTTACACACAAGTATATTCAAGAACTACTCCATGATAATTATAACAAAACATAAGTAATAACAAAGTAATTCAAATAACTCAAGAGAATATAAATTCATAACAAGTTCCATAGAATACCTAAACTTTTGGATTACAAGAACTAGAATTTGTGGATTATAGCAACCACACGCCTCCAATCGCCTAGCTTAACCGTATAACTCTGAATGATCAAACAATGGATGAGAATTAGTCACTCTAACCTCCTGGACGTTTTACAGCAGTAACCAAACTTTTGGGATGAATAAAATGGTTGGTAATAGCTTTGGTGTAAACTATTACACTTTGGGTTGTGTCACACCTAGACTACTAAGTCTAGGTTCATTATATAGCTAGAGAACCATAACTATCTATCTAAAAACGTTCTCTACAAGTAAATAACAGGAAATGATCGGCCTCCAATGATTATGGGGAGTTAAGGCAACATTAAATGACAATTTGTGTAACTCCAGTTTAGGAAACCGGATCGGTTGCAACACAACCAGATCGGTTACGTTTGGTTCACTCGCCTAACCGGATCGGTTGCGGGCTCCAACCGAACGGTTGGGCGCCTCTTGTACCCCCAGTCTTGACTTTTGTTGACTTTTCTTGATTTGCGCCTTTTTCTTTGTTTTCGCTGATGATTTCCAAGACAAAACTTGATCTTTACTTGCTGTAGATACTTAGAAATCATTGGGCTTCCTAATCATTGAGTCCAAGAGCTTCCTTACTCGACTTCCTTCATCGGGAATTCTGCAAATGTGCATGAAATCTTCATTTCTTCATCTTTTGTGATACCTAGCTACATTCACATACACAATACGCATCTTTTGCACTTTTGCAACAGTTATGAGTAAATATAGCCGATTATCATACACAAAACCAACAATAACGCTACTAAAAACATGTTCATTTTGAGCGTTATCAAATTCCCCCATACTTAAGTTCTACTCGCCCTCGAGTAGGTCTAACATTTGCAAAAATCGATTTTAATGGTCTTGATACCGTGGTTCTGAAAAATTAACAATCATCTCAAAAGAAATAATTATTTATTTGCTTTTATTAAGTGAAAACTTTAAAATGAACCAAATACTTTAGATAACACAACTAGAAAACCTCACGAATGATTTTAAGAATTCACTCAACACTCATATATTGGTGGGTATATGTAAATCACTCAATGCCTAGTCATGATCAATGCTTTTTACCATAAGCTTGTACAAGTATAAAAAAAAAAGAAAATAAATTTCATCAAAGAGGGCTTTTATTCGGGTTATAACGTTAAGGCTTCGGGTTTATAAAAGGTATGGATAAGACATGGGATGGTCTATGAAATTGGTGTTAAAAGAAAAATAAAGTCAAGTCTAAACCTCCATGTTGCTAGCTATCATACAAACCACAATCCCGAAAATGATTATATTTTCCTCTTCTTCACATATCGATCTCCAAACATATATAACTCAATTTAGCTCATTGGCTAATCAATATTCTTCATATAGCACATTGGCTATAACCATTTTTTTATATTTTTTTTATATTCAAAGTTCCCCCACACTTAGTGTAAGCATACACCACAAAAAATACAAACGAGAAAGACGTCTCCTTCATCTTTGCTGGAGAAAGGTACATACTATAGACAAAGTGTAGCTTCTTCATAATCATCAAAAACAGACCAACACTCCAAAAAACTAGCAACAAACCAATAGACAAGACATGGGTTGGCTAAGGTTTAAGGTGTAAAATCTTTTTGTATTTTTCTGGATTTAAACAAGAATGAAAAGATTGGCTCGAAGGGTGTAACTAAGGGTATCTAGTGCTAAAAATGAGCACTAACAAATGGGTCCATATAAGGTGGTTAACTAACCGATGTGGTTAGCAAAAAAACATTAGATGTAAAATGAAAGGCCATTTGGGTTAAATCCTACGATGCCTCTTATCATTTGAACATATTTTTATCACCCGAGAGTGATTTTAACCGTAATGCATAACAAGTACAAGTTCTAAAATCGACATAATCACCGGCACACTCATAAAAAATATAAAACAAAAGATGTGTTTTATACAAAAAGAAACCTCACAGTTAAGTGGAAAAAGGCTATAATGCGTGCTAGAAAATGCTATCGAATCCAAAATGAGTTACTTCCGTAATTTGGTTCAAATCAAAAATTTTCAAAAACCTCATTTTACCATTGAAATACCCAAGTTGTTTTTAATATATCTCAATAACGTGTGAAAACAACTAGACAATCAAGGGCGATTTCCTGCTAATTACTAAAATCCAAAACTTTACCTAAAAACTAAAAATAAGACTAAAAACCAAAAATTTAAAAATCGTATCATTTTTTTTCTATTTTCTTCCCTCTCCCATACTCAAGTTTTGCATTGTCCTCAATGTAATAAAATTAACTTCAAAGTAAAGAAAATGGGAAAAGGAATAGTCAAAAAGATACCACGGGATAGAATATGCAATATGCATATTGGGTCATAAGCAAGCATGTGAGTTATCCAACTCCAAATACTGTCCAACAATAAGCTTCCGTCATATCCATCCTACAAACAAAACTACAAAATATACACAATACACAAAACAAAGCAAACAAACAAACCAAACGCTACTTAAAAATGAAAAAAAACAAAGTATGATAATCATCCTAAAGAAATAGTTAAGAGATAGAGATAGAGATAATTTTGTTCGACACACAATAACCATTGTTTTTGAAACCATAAATCAAGAATGATCCACGATCATTCGTCATCCTCACTCATCTCATCACCTTCATCATCATCATCGCTTTCGGTTTCATAGTTCTCCTCCTCATCAAAGATTGTGTAAACCTTCCTCTTCTTCTTCTCCTTTGCAACTCCCGATGAAGATCCTCCAACATCAAAGCTTGATCCTACAACCTCGGGTAATCTACCATATGCAGGCACTGGGTCAAGAAATGGTGCATAGCCAGGATATGGATATGGATAGGGTCCAGGATAAGAGGTGTAGGGGAAAGGATATGGTGGAAAATTGGGTGTGTTGTAGGGTGGAAACTCGTAATTGGCTTCTTGAGCCATGTGTTGAAAGATCGGCATCGAATAATCATTGATATAATTGTTCCTCAACATCATCGAGTCTCTCCAAACATCCCTACACTCAATTTCATTCAAATGTTGGTTCCACTCTCCCCAACCTGAGTCAAAACTACTAGACGTACCCGTTTGCACGTTTCCCATCAGTATATTGCCCATTGGCACATTTCCTTGCTGCTGTGGTGGTTGTTGTTGTTTTTGTGGTTCAATCCATGCTCCTAATGTTTTCGTCTTTCTATTCAAAGCATTACCAAAACCAATTGCATTCCAAATCTCACAAATCTTTGGCTCTCCACACTTAGCCAACTCACTACTATTGTAATACCCAAGATTCCTTGCCAACCTCGTCACAAAATGGCCTCCACAAATGTTGCTATTACATTTGATTCCCGGGGCTCTCCTAGCAAATACTCGGCTATGAGCCAAGCCGCATTTCCATCCTTAGTTTCTTCCAATAACATCATAACCCACAAGTCTGGCTTATGACATTTGTCCCTGCTTCCAACACTATGAACCGGCCCAGTTACTACCAACTTGTGTAGCACTCTCATCAACGGATTCCTAATGGTTGCAGCATTCCTTTTAGTACAAGAAGGATCTCCCACGCGATTCCAGTAAGCGGGGATACTAGGGTATTCGTTTTCAAACCTCCTATGCCTAGAAAAATGAGCTTCAAACAATCGATGCTTATTTTCATTCGGTTCATACAAGCCAAGAGCAACTGCAAAATCCGGCAAAGTGTAGGCGTGATCCTGCCCACAAAGCCTAAACCAAACACAAACTTCCTCCATGATGTTTCGAACATTGACCTTTCTTTCAAAGTACATGGTCGAAAAGAACTCTATACACCATTCACGATAAACCTCTTCATTTATGCTAAATGCTCTTTCCCATGACAAATCATCAAACGAATCCCCATCAACCGGATAGACATAAGACATCCGCATCATGTGACGCAACTCATTTTCACACTCATACTCGACAAACAAATCCCAAATCGATCAACCTTGGAACCAAAACTGTCTTATTTTGCAACTTTGATAATCGTTCCCTGAAAGCATGTTTCTCATCACTGGTGAGATCTTTGAACTTCAAGTTTGCATTCACTTCAGTCTTCAAGCTATACATGACTTTCTTACTTGCGTTCCTTTGGCAATACTTGGTAACAATCGGGTTTAGTGGAACCCGTGTCGAACTTGAACAACCTACAGCATTTCTCTGTAGAAATCATAAATATAAGTCAATATAAGAGTGTTTGAACAAACGGGAAGGTTTATAGAAGCCTCTAGGGTCTAGTTCAAAATTTTGAAATTTTCCAAAACAGAATGTGGAACCTGATCGGTTGAGGGGCAACCGGATCGATTCCACTCGCTACCTCAATCCAACCATTCGGTTGCAATTCGCAACCGGATCGGTTACTCCATCCTGCAGAAGGCTTTGCCTTCAAATCCATTTTTCACTAGATTCTTCTAATTCCAATTCACTCCTAGACTGCATTCTAACATTATCAATGATTCCCACATCCTCAAGTTGCTCTTAATTTGCTTTTCAAAGCTTTCAATCATCACATATTCATCTTGCTTAGAACTTAACAATCCCAACTTCAATTCTCAATTACTTGTTCTAATCAATAATGTGGCATCTAAAATTCATTAAAAACGCATCATCTACCAACTAGGAATCATCAATTGCAACTTAATTTGATTCAATGGCACAACCTAATTAAATCAAAAATTCAATCATCTAATACTCATTCCATGTTGAATCAATCACTATAATTCTTTTTGCAATGCATTCCTATATCAATTACCCACTTAATCCTAAAAGATTACAACTTAATTCGAATTCTAGCAAAACCCCCCCAAATTAGTGACCTAATTTGTAATTCGAATCGAATACTCTAATTAAACCTTAATTAAGTTAATTGATTGCAGATGCTTACTTGCTTAGGTGCCATGATGATCTTCTACAACTTTTACAATCTTCAAACACCTTCTAATGGTCGAATTTTGCGAAACCCGATATTCAATTTCTCTTGCCATTTCTTCTTTATTGATTTATATACTCATCATCATCCCGCCGATCCCACCAACGCTTTCTTACTTATCTTATGAGCAAAAAGGGTTCTAAATAATCAGCCCTTTGAATTGAATAAGCGAGGCTTTCCCGATAGAAAGATTTGCATGCGACAGAGATCCCAATTCCGTGTGTGTGTTTTTTTCTGGAAAAATTGAATTTTTGGTATATATACTTGCATGCAACCGTTTCAGTCATGGACAAAACCGTTTCGGTTTACATTTTTGCAGAATTTTGCCTTTTTCACTTTACTTGGGTATTTTACCTTCCAAGCAAAAATCGTTTACTTAAAAATCCGATTAAAGATGCACACAACATTCATCCAACCATTTGGAAATTTCAACAACATCTAATCTCAAAAACTAAATCATCATACTTATACTCATAACTTAAACTAAAACTCAAAATGCATTAATTAAATAACTTTAAATCAAAATGATAAGAGAAAATAAAAATCAAGTGAAGAACAAAATCCTAAATGCATAAAATTAAAAGTTTCATCACAAAGATGAAAACCAAGCAAATAATTGCTTGTTATTATGATGTTTTGCTTCTCCTTATTACTCCTCGAAATACTCATGCCTTAAGATGTCCTCACTTAGAAATTTCCCGGTCAATTCACGATGTGTTTCATGAGTTTTGAATTTCCTTACAAATCTTCTCCCATCCGGGCATAGTATATCAAATTTGACGTGCCATTCCCCGTCTAAATCCTCTCTTTTGTAAACACTTGACCCCTCGGGTCCCCATTCCAAATTTTTGAGTTGAACCGGTAGAGAACCTAAGAAATCTGTGAGTTTCTTGTAAACAAGGATGTTTTTGAATGGATTGTAGAATGCCTCCACCGCTAGTTCGCGTTCCATCTCATCCTCAATATCAAAGTATGGTGGAGCTAGTGGTCCATACATCGGGTTTCCATGGACATCACGTCCAACTTCAAAACAAGTTAAGTCATCGTCCGCTTCAAATAATTCTAAATCCTCCATGAATTCCAAAACTGGTCCCATTTTCTTTGGATAATAGGTTTGTTTTGAGATCCCATCATCGATTGTCATCGTACCCCTCCTCATATCTATAATTGCGCCACATGTGCGTAGGAACGGTCTTCCAAGTAGAAGAGGTAGACTCTTATCAACCGGTATGTCTAGGACTAGAAAATCGGCCAAGTAGGGTTGATAGCCAATTTGAACCCTTACGTTTTTCACCTCCCCCATCGCTTTTGCTTGGGAATTATCCGCCATGGTTAGTTTAGAGTGGTTTGGTTGTGGTTTACTTAGGCCCAACGTCTTAAATAATGGATAGGGCATAACATTGACACTTGAACCCGTATCCGCCAAAGCATACACTGGAGTGGTTCCGTTAACTTTAATAGGCAAAACGAAGTTCCTCGGATCACTCTCCTTACGTGGCATTCCCTTAAACAAGATCCTATCTCTATCCTCCTCCGATAGATCTTTATCCACCAACCTTGCTCTTGCTAACATAACTGCGTCTAGTTTCTTGCGGTATAGAACATAATCTTGTAGTACCTCAATCACCGGCTCTTGCTAACATGACTATCCTTTAGAAAATCCATTTGTTTGTAAAATGTTCTTATTAAACTCGTTCTTACGAATCTTTCAACCTTTCGTGATGAAAATGTTTCTAGTCTTGTTTTAATAAGTAAACATGGTGGATGTCAATCACCATATCTCCATACTAGTTTGTCACTTAACTTTTTGGAATAAAACACAAGAGAAATCCTTTCGGTCATTTTTCTTAAAACATGTTTTACCGACAAATCAAACAAGACTAGTAGTTTTCCAACAAACTCATTTAAACAAGATCATATACATGCATCACATATGAGAACACTAGTATGATTTCCTACATCCTTACACACAAGTATATTCAAGAACTACTTCGTGATAATTATAACAAAACACAAGTAATAACAAAGTAATTCAAATAACTCAAGAGAATAGAAATTCATAACAAGTTCCATAGAATACCTAAACTTTTGGATTACAAGAACTAGAATTTGTGGATTATAGCAATCACATGCCTCCAATCGCCTAGCTTAACCGTATAACTCCGAATGATCAAACAATGGATGAGAATTAGTCTCTCCAACCTCCTAGACGTTTTACAGCATTAACCAAACTTTTGGGATGAATAAAATGGTTGGTAATAGCTTTGGTGTAAACTATTACACTTTGGGTTGTGTCACACCTAGAATAATAAGTCTAGGTTCATTATATAGCTAGAGAACCAAAACTATCTGTCTAAAAACGTTCTCTACAAGTAAATAACAGGAAATGATCGGCCTCCAATGATTATGGGGAGTTAAGGCAACATTAAATGACAATTTGTGTAACTCCAGTTCAGGAAACTGGATCAGTTGCAACGCAGCCGGATCGGTTACGTTTGGTTCACTCGCCCAACCAGATTGGTTGCGGGCTCCAACCGAACGGTTGGGCGCCTCTTGTACCCCCAGTTTTGATTTTTGTTGACTTTTCTTGATTTGCGCCTTTTTCTTTGTTTTCGCTGATCATTTCCAAGACAAAACTTGATCTTTACTTGTTGTAGATACTTAGAAATCATTGCGCTTCCTAATCATTGGGTCCAAGAGCTTCCTTACTCGACTTCCTTCATCGGGAATTCTCCAAATGTGCATGAAATCTTCATTTATTCATCTTTTGTGATACCTAGCTACATTCACATACACAATACGCATCTTTTGCACTTTTGCAACAGTTATGAGTAAATATAGCTGATTATCATACACAAAACCAACAATAACGCGACTAAAATCATGTTCATTTTGAGTGTTATCACTCCCCTCATCATGTGCTTCAAGTATTAGAAATCATTTTGCACATGGAGGCAAGAGGACTTTGAAATCTTAGATTAAGAATTAAAGATCCAATCTTTGATTAACATTTTCTAAAATGATCATCATCACTTCCCGATCAAATCCAGTATTTAAAATACTTTGGATAAAACAAATTTGGGAAGGATGAGGTTTTCTTATGATTTCTCCCCCTCAATATGTGCATCAAGATTCGAAAGAGTTTTGCACATATTAGAAGGAACCTGCACTTTGAGACAAATCAATCACGTTTCAATTCCTTTTATATAAATGCTCCCCCTTAACATGTGCATGGAAAATTTGAAATCGTTTGACACATGTAGGGAGGAGAGCTTGTTATTATAATTCAATCACTTATCGAATTATCAGTTTATATCCAATTTAAATCACAAATTCTCCCCCGATCACAATTTTTAAATCCTATGAGATTTGTGATCTCTATTGTTTTAAATTAATTTTGAAAAACTTTTGAGGAGAATTGTGACTTGCTTTTGAAAGAAACATTTTAACTGATAAGGATAAGATTCTGAAACTTTAAACTCCATTGTTCAAACATGCATAAACATCTTTGAAAACATAACATTAGCCAAGGTCTGGATCCAATTGTACAAAACAAATTTCTTTTTGATTCTCTAGAATTAGACCTTGCTCGTTTACGTGCCAATTGTTTGAAAAAAAAACTTTTTTATTTGATTGAAATCATTCTCCCCCTCAATCAATGACATAAGTTGTTGATTGAGTGTTAGAGATTTTGACAAATGATAAGTCCTGATGATTTTCAAAAATATAGTCTGAGTTATTTTCAAAGCAATTTTGTTTTCATTAAATGACAAATATTTTTTAGAAGAATATTTAGAAGGAAAAATATTTGTGATGGAAATAATTGTCTTTTTGGCGACAAACATTTGTTTTTAGAATCAGAGCATGAGGATTCAAAAATTAATTAAAGCATGGCTCTGTTCTTTCATATAAAATTGGTTACTGCCTGACATGATAATAAACTACCATTTTTCTCCATCCCATTTTTTTTTAGTTTATGTACATTCGAACTTCATCTAAAGACCCGTGCCATTCTTTGAGTGACAAATCCAAGTCTGTAGATGTTATCGAAGAACAGAAATAGATGGGAAAAATAATATTTTTGGGCTTTTTCAAAGATTTTCTAATTTTTATGGATTTTTGACATATTATATTTTTCTATTTTCTTTTTGTGGGTTTTATAATTTTGTATTTTTCTTTTTGAATAAATATGTACAAGAGATGGATGAAGAAAATCCTTTACTCCTCGTCTTCCTCTTGAAGACGTTTGAGTGTTTCCGGTTGTAGACTCTTTAGACCAAGTCGTGGAAGGATAAACTCAAAACGTTCTCTAGGAAGAGCTTTGGTGAAGATGTCTGCTAACTGATATTCAGTCTTCACAAAATATAGTTCCACCACACCATTCTCCACTTGCTCCCTGATGAAGTGATGCCGAATGTCGATATGCTTTGCTCTTGAATGTTGAACGTTGTTGCATGAGAGAGCAATGGCACTCTTGTTATCACAGTACAGAGGGATTTTGTTGAATTCAAAACCATAGTCAGATAATTGGGATCTCATCCATAGGATTTGAGCACAACAAGATGACATGGCTAGGTATTATTCCTCTGTAAAGGATATTGAGGTACTCATTTGTTTCTTTGAAGACCAGCTCACAAGCTTATCACCCAAAAACTGAGCACCTCCTGATGTGCTTCGACATGTATCTTGACACCCTGCATGATCAGCATCTGCATAGGCTATTAGTGACATACAGGTGTCCTTCGGGTACCAAAGTCCCATGTTGATGGTTCCTTGGAGATACCGAAAGACCCGTTTAACTGCTTCAAGGTACTTTTTGGTAGGCTTAGCCTATCTAGCACACATGCATACAACGAACAGAATGTCTGGTCTACTGGCGGTAAGGTACATCAGGGATCCAATCATACTACGATATCTAGTTTGGTCAACCATGATGAGTGGTCCTCATCCAGTTTAGTACGCTCCACCATGGGAGTGTCAACAGGGTCAAAAGAATCAAATCCAAATTTCTTTAAGATCTCATTTACATATTTAGATTCATTGATAAAAATGCCTCTGGGACTTTGTGAAATTTGTAATCCCAAGAAAAATGACATTTGTCCCATCATTGACATTTGAAATTTGGAGCCCATCTCCTTCGAAAAACGGTCACATTCATTGGGGTCAGTCGAGGCAAAAATAATATCATCAACATAGATTTGAACATGCATTAAGTGTTTGCCTGACTTTCTGGTGAACAATGTCAGATCAAATGCTCCTTTGCTGAATCCATTAGATAGAAGAAACTTTGATAGCATGTCGTACCGTGCCCTTGGAGCTTGCTTCAAACCGTAAAGAGCCTTCTTCAAGCGATAGACATGAGTAGGATGCTCTGGATTCACAAAACCTTCAGGCTGGCTGACGTATACAACCTCTTTCAGATCCCCTTTAAGAAAAGAGGTCTTTACATCCATCTGATAGACTACCATGTTCTTACTAGCAGCGTTAGCCAAGAAGATTTTGATTGCCTCGATACGTGCAACTGGAGCAAATGATTCTTCAAAGTCAATACCTTCTTCTTGACGGTATCCTTTCGCAACCAATCGAGCCTTGTTCTTTAGCACATCACCATGCTCATCAAGTTTTACTTTGAAGATCCATTTTAGAGCAATGATCATAGCACAGTCAGGAGCAGGTACTAATTCCCATACATCTAGTCGATCGAACTCATGAATTTCTTCTTGCATGGCATTGAACCAGCTGTCCTCAGTCATGGCTGTTTTAACATCTTTTGGTTCGACCTTAGATAGTACGGAGTTGAAGAAGCACCAAAAGGCATCAGTTGCAAGTTGTTTACGAGTGGATATTAGACGAGAAGGGTTCCCAATGATGTTGTCTAATGGATGGTCATGTGTCCATTTTCTAAGGTGCTCGTGTGGTTGTTGTTGAGGGACTGAAGTAGTAGAGTTTGGATCTCCTGATGAAGATGGTTCTGAATTTGGTTCAGGAGCAAATATGTTCTCAAATGGAGCATTTTCGAGAGTAGCAAAAGGGTTATATTCATCATAATTTGCAGCTTCATTTCCATGATGTACAGCTGAAGATTGAGGATTTGAGGATGACGATGAGTGATCTGCAGCTGGCGCTTCTTGAGACAGAGTCATTGAAATAGATGGATTATTTGTGTTGATTGGATTAGAAGCCGCCACTGTTGATGGTGTAGAATGATCATTCACAATAGGTTCATAATATTCATCAAACATTGGATCAAACAGTTTCTTCAAATATTCTTCAGAAGGAGGTACATATGGAACTGTAGGTGAGGGATTCTGTACAAGAGAGGAACTGATAGGACTACAAGATAAATGTTGAGATGCGGGTCCAGAACTTGATTGTCCTGGAGCCATTTGCTCAGACAGCTCATCGAACGTGACGTGAATAGTTTCCATGATATCTCGGGTTCTTTTATTGTAGATTCAGTAACCCTTCCGGTTTGGATACAAATCTGTAACACCCCCAAAAATGGTTTGCAGCGGAAGAAAAGGTTTTTGGGATGCTACTCAATTGGATCATGACACAAAGTGAAAAATAAAGATTTTTCTTAAAATATTTCATTTATTGAAGTAAATTAGAGTTTACAAAGTTTGAATTGTTGCGGAAAATGGCCCATTAATAAAGTTTGGTCCCCATACGTAAATCAGAGTCATCTATGACCATGCCATGCCAATGCCCAAGCGCCTCCAGAGTTAGCTATCGCCTTTTTAATACCTGAGATAAACATGCTTAAAAAGATCAACACAAAGGTTGAGTGATATTCATAGGTTTAGTAAATGGTTGAACACAAGTAAGAGATGATAATTGCTTCGAAGACAATCACCATAGAAAACAGAGATTATTATTATGCACTAAGCTCATGACAACAAACTAACTGCATACACCTAATTACTGGTGTAAGTAATATTGCCCTCAGATGGAATTGCCAATTCCATAGTTACCAAATATAGTGTGCCCCAGTTATTTCCGATAACCGAGACGGGGTCGTCAATTCCCATAGTACTATCCACAATATTCGCGTTCACTCGCAAGTGATTAATGGTCCATGATAAAAGGGACTTATGGTAGGCAACTTAGGCTATAATAATAATAAGCATGTAAGCATACATTTTAAGAAAAGACTTGTGTTCTAGTTTATAGCATGTATCTCCCCCAAAGAGTTTATAAAACAGTTCAAAGAGTAAAAATGGGGCTATGAACTCACCTTAGTGATACAGTAGGAAATGCACAACAATAGCAAGTATGATAAGACAACGGCTTCAACATGAAACCTAGATATGATATGGCAAGTCTCAGAATAATGATATACGTTTGGTTTACGACCGAAAGGATAGAGTATTGAATATAAAATTCAATAGAGCGATATTAGTGTTGATTTGTAAGTATGACGATGTTGCCCAAAGTTTAGTTTGTTTACTTTAAGATGTGTCGATAATTTATAACGGTTTCATATATTTATATACTTATATTTATATATAGATTTAATTAGTTATCGACTTAATAATATTCATATATGAACACTAGGTAGTCAAAATACTCGTTTTTATAAAGTCGTTATAAGTTTATAAGTTTTCTAAATTTATACTTTTTACCCTCAAGTTATAAAATGTACGAGTTTGGCCCTTATATTTTGGAACAATGGCAATTTGTACCCAAAAATATTTCTCATTCAGAATTTACAGGTTTGGTCCCTCAAAAATCTGTTTTTACAAAAGTTTCTCCAAAAAGTTATATTTTCACTTTTAGTCCTTTTAGTTCCAAAATTTGCATTTTTTGACATAAGATGTATTTCCTTTTTACACTAGTTTCCCAAATTTACAAAAATGGACCTTAGGCTTTTTCATGCACACATAATATATAAAATATATATCCTTAACTTCCCATAATGTTTATTTTTAACCCGAAATTCAAAGTATTTGCGAATTAAGTCCAAAAATTCATTTTGACATAGTTAGCTTATTAAACTTTTTACAAAAACATAGTTCTAGCCTATTCTTGGCTTATGAGCTTATTTTCGTTTCCAAAGGGCCGGGTTAACTTAAGTTGGGCCATATTTTAAACATGTTTAGAGTTTAGTCACGACATATGTTTTAGAGAAAGTGACAACGAGGTTTTCGATTCAAGACATGGGTTGTGTGACATGGTTACATGTTATAAGACGCTTACATAGTTGGTTATGAAGTGTTAACGTGTGATGTTTGGATGAGAACATGAAATGAAAGGGAGTCGAATGGGACTTACAACACCAAAATGGTGGCGACGAAGCACGAGGAGTTCGAGCAAAAGAGTTACGAGTTACTCGATCAAAGTACTATCCCGACGAGCCTTAGACGATCTTGAACATTCACCAACACTCTTTTCTTTTCCTTTGTAGCTCGACTAAAGACCCTAGCGATTTGTGATCGTGACCAAAACCTCCCTTGATCAACGAAATAACTTAGAACCTTGTGTTTTCTTTCTTTTCGACCCTGTTTCTTCTTGACCCGTTTATCCCACAGTGGACGTTTTAGAGTAGTATATGTGAGAGAAACTAGTGAGCTAGTGTGAGTTGTGAGTGTACCAAGTTCTTAAGGTTTGCTTATAAAGAAGAACAAGCATGGTCTTTATTAATATTTTAAGCATGCCTTGCATGGTTTCAAGAGATGAGAAGATGGAATATGTTTAGGTTTTGAGCGTGCAAGGTTTCTCGGGAAAGAAGAGCACGTTTTTGTGGTTTAGTCACGTCATAGGAGACACTAGATCTTGTGGGTAATAGAGTCAAAGGGGTCAATGGAGTTAGGGTATTAAAATAAGGTGTTAGGATTGCTAGCTTGGTACTTATGTCCCCTACTTGTGATGTTTAGGCGTAGCAGTGAGGCCAAAAAAAAAGAAA